>JAHHFK020004951.1:0-372429 GCA_024533555.2 Aedes koreicus | reverse complement strand
CCATCCCAAGTAATAATTTAAGTTCAATTCCAGCCGTATAGCACTCCTCCCGGGTTTGTTGATAAAACTACATTCAAAACTTTATTGTCTACCAACACCAACACCAAATTAAAAGCCGAAATTTGCACAGTGGTTCATTTTATAGACGACTTTGAAAACAAGTTTATAAAACCTTTATTAGACCATAAAGATTTTGAAAATGTAAAACATATTGGCTGCCATGAAAACTAGCATACGGTTAAATGGCCACAGCTGTCAAACTTCGCTCTGATATCTTGGTAGGTTTTTTAGTTGTTCTGCTTTGTTCGATTATCTGCTCTTCTGATTCATTTAGCAGTAAATCATATCTAAGAAAAAAGTTCTAGTGTTGCGGGAAATTTTGTTTGACAGCTAAATATCCAAAACAAATTGAGCTTTTTACAGCGTATCATGCTCCAAATCAAATGCGCATTCAAATTTATAGTAAATATTGGCTCGATAAGAGCCGAAAAAGTATGCGCGGCTCGAAAATAATGCGAGTTTACAATAACAAATTAAAATATATTCTATAAATTAATCATGAATTTCCTAAAAATTGGTGGTCTTCAATAAGGTTATCCAAAAAAAGGCCGAAACTGGTCTCCGATCTACAGTTCATTTGCATTACATTTAAACTTTGGTGCATTTATTTTCCACATTTCAATTATTTCTTATATTGAAATATGAAAATTGGAAAAAATCACAGTTTTGCAAAAAAAGCCAATTTATCTTCGCATCGCTTACTATAAAACTATTTGGTTCTGTTTGTTGCCGTTTTCAAACCACATGACTTCCCTCAATGCCAATTTGCCGTTCATTGCATTTACTGGAGGCAAATGGTTTTAAAATGCTTTTTCAACTGACCATATTAAGATCATATGAATGGGTCCTAAAACGTCATTTCAAAACAGCATTTTACAAGTTCATAAAGTCGAAATAAAACCTTTGATAGGGGTAAAAAGAATTTGAAAAAAACAAGGTTTAAAGATCGTTGTAAACATGCCTTGTAGGTTCTCATAAACCCGACTAAAATATGGAACCTATTTGCGCCTTTTGGTGCCATAATAAAACCAAATTGAATCCTAGTAGCTTTCATAAAACTTTAATAAAACTTAATAAAGCTGGATAGTTTGGGCAATGTTACTTGGGATGAACTTTTAAAAACCTTCTTAAAAAACATTTTTACAAGCGTATTAGTAGATCGGTTGGTATTAGAAAACTAGGAAACTTCAGTTGATCACTTTTAAAAACATAAAAAACTGAAACACCTTTTCACCAAAATCACTAGTAAACGCCAACAAGATTCTTGAAATTCCACTAGCAAAAGATTTTCCTTTGACAGATAGGCCTATTTCGTCTGCGACTAACAGAGTTTTTCAGTGTCGAGTACTTCAGTCACTTCAGTCATGCTTCAGTCCTGCTTTAGTCAAGCACTCGACACCGTCGAAATAGAAATAGTCTGTTAGTCGAAATAGACCGAATGTTCGAAAGCAGATGTCAGTTGTTAGTAACCGGTTGTTTCACATTTTGCATTATGAGTGACGTTAATACAAATCAAATTAACCGATACGCTTTCGAACAGGCCTAAAATCCAGAAAAACTTTGTTGAGAGCAACCACTTGAGCTCCTAAAGAACTCCTTGAGAATCTCGAGGAAATAAATTGGAAAAAAAATGCACAGCAGCACTGCCTAGTAGATGAATTCCTCATCCAACTGTGCACTAACAGGTAGCCCTTGATCTTCAGAAGAGCTTTCTCGAAGACTCCATCCTTCTAGCTAATCGAAATTTTGAAATTCACAAGCCTCGAAAAATTGGCACCCCTGCACCACCTAGTGAACAAAATTCGAATAAATCTGGTTCCAGTTACGTTGATTTAAGGTGCACGACTGACTGACAATTGAACAATCTAACTTTAAAAAATTGAATTTATAAATTGATCAACCCCTTTGACCCCTCGCAACACCACTGCCTACGAACTTGAATCAATTGAGATTACTACGGTAGGCATCACCGTCACCGTCGTTCCACTTGGGTTGCCCGCCAAGCTCGGACCAAACCCGTCCCACCCTGATCCGCATGTGTGTGTGGTCTCCCTCAGATGAGAGACGTAATGAACTGTCCACCCGATTGCGAAACTGATTGGACTAATTTGACCCTGGTCGTGCGTGAGCCGAAATGTCGTTGTCACTACGGCGCACGCATTCAATTAGCACCCACCACCCTCAGAGCGTTCTCACGGAAAGTAAAAGCTCGGGAACACTTACCGGCACTGGACAGCGCGGACATGCTGGTGGCGTGGCTTGCCTCCGATACGTCGCTCATCGAACCCAGCCACTTGAGGGTCTCCGTCGAGGAAGTACTCTCCGAACTGTTGTTGTCCCCGATGCTATTGCTGGAGGACGATAACTGTTGCAGGTCCTGCTGGGACCAGTTGTGGGACGATCGGGACAGCAGCAGATCACTGTCCTGGCGCAACCTGGAAAAAATAGAAAGGAAACGACGTTAAGGATCATCGTAAATCTTGCATCGCGAACAGAACAGTTCGAAATCCTTTCACCGCTCGAGCATCGCCATATATGACCTCCCCCATTGAACCCCGCCATTATTATTAAAACCAATATTTATTGTTTGCACTTCAGGAGGACCATGATCCCAACCGGACGATAAGCCCCTCTCGGTCGGTCGATTGTTATTATATCGTTCAATTACACCTCATATATAAATATGTTTGTGTTTCCGCCGTGTCGTCGAATTGTCCATATTTACCATTCCATTCATTCGGCTCGGTGATCAATTCTGCACCACTGACTGACTGACTGCGAGATCGTCCGGAGTTGATTGTAGGCTCGCGAATGTTTACCGAATTTAGTGGCCTGTAGGCAAATATTTAGCGACAGACAGGCGGTTTTGCAAATTTATCTCTTCAATTCACACCAATAATAGGTGGAATTTCGTGACAATTGGCATCCGAAGTGCTTGGCGCAGATCTTCCGTGATTGATAAAGATGCGAACTAACGTGGAGGTGGATGAATCATCTCGCGTTATTATTATTTCAATCGCTTGAAACATCAACAGTAGCATGACCATATCCGCGAGGCCTCAGGCCACAAACCCCATCATCATTTCTCCACACCAAAATTCGACGCGATGGCGCCAGCCAAACAAACCCCAGTAGCCTCGCCATGGTGTTGATCTTGGGGCCACGAAAAGACCCCTTATTTGACACTCGATACCACGCGGCGGCGACTAGGATGACGTATCGTTCGACGAGGACCGACCCCGCGCAATCGCAATCACGTTCCGCCCAGTTCGCCAAACATCAGCTACCTACTTGAACTGCAACTGCGGTACCGCAAGTCAGTCGCCAGCAGGCCAGCAAAAGATCAATCGATTTGACACGCTGACCCCGTTTAGAGTTTTCCATCGGCGGCGGTGGGGTCTACCCCTCCCCACTCCTTCCGTTCTGCACTTTGAACGTACAGCAGAATGACTCTCGCAACTTCTCGGTAGGTAATCAGTGCCATTCAATCTCGCCGAGGTTTTCCACCCTCGCCCTTTGCAGAGCTGGTGGTCACTCACTCACTCTACCGCAGTCAGTCAGTCGCAAGGAGGAAAAATCCGTTTTAATGAAAATTGATTTGTCTCGTTATTTGAAGCCAATATGCGAGCCCGGGCAGGCCAGCTCGTCCCGAGGTTATTCGCTGTCCTTTGAAATGCCAATATTCGAAATGGCGATAGAGGCCCGATGAATTGAATCGAACGAAAATGAATACATGCTAATAAATAAGTAATGGCCTTTTAGGCGCTGCTGCAGGGTCTGAAATCAGGCGGGTGCTGAGTGCTACTGATCGTTCGTCGTTCGTCCCAAATGAAACGAAGACGACGAAGAAGACGGTTGTTGGTGGGTGGCGCTCCGTCCTAGTTGTTGGCATCCACTTCAACGGTGGCATAAAGTATCATATCGCTCGGGAGAAGAAGCCGATTGCGAATGCTTCGTTTGCTTGCCATTGGCCAGGTCATTTGTGGTGGCTCATTTGTGTAGAGACGTCTTGGGGTGGTCCGAGATAAGCGCGTGCTGTCTGAGAAATGCAAACCGATGTGAGGGTGAATTTGCTAATTCAGTTCAGTTCAGTAGATGAGAAGATTGAAGGTTGATCAAGGAATTAATCATGTTAAGAGAAATCGTAACCCTGGTATCAATTTTGAGTCCGGGAATAGAAAAATCAGAAAATTGTAAAACCGAACATTTGGGTTTTACAATTTTCTGATTTTTCTATTTTTGGAATTTTCCAAACACTGTATAATAGCACATAATTATTTTGAAGCTTAGTAACATAAATGTTAAAAAAAGTCAATATTTTATGCAATTGTAAGAAATGCATTTTTTCTTCGTCTATTTTTCTTAATCAATTTTCCAATCTTTAGTTGTGATTTTCTTAGAGTTTTATTTTTTCCACTTCGTCAAACTATCCTTCTATTTCTTTATTAAAGTATTTATCTATTTCTCGATAACAATTGAATGAGAATTTTCCACTTTCAGTTTTTTTTCTATATTTTGTTTTTTAATTCTTCGTTATTCATTAGTTTTTTCTGTCTTTGATTATAATTTAATCTATTTTCCAATTTTATTTTTTCATTTTCAATTTGTAAAACAAATATTTTGTTTTCGTTTGGCTGACTATAAAATTAATATTTAAATGTCTTTATGTTAATTTTTTTTATTTATTTTATTCTTTTTTCGATTTTCGCCTTTAACTCGATTTTCTAAAGGTTATTATTTTTAAGTTTAAAATATTCAATTTGTTCAATTTTCAGATTTGATTGTAAAATCTATTGATTCTCAGTTTTGGTTACTTTTCAATTCATCTTTTTTTAATCCAATGACTAAAAGTCATACCCCAATACCTTTTTTTTTGTTACGTTAAATAAAAAAAAAAGAAAGTAGTTTTTGTTCATAATTATTTAAATTGGCATTGAAATCATTTGAAAAGCCACTCAAAGTCAATATTATTCAAAAAAACAGAATATTTCAGACATCGTTAAATAATTTTATTTTAAGTTTTCAATTTTGTTTAAGTTTAAGTTTTCAATTTAAGATCATTTATTAACTTTTTGTTTTTATTATTTTATAGTGCTTGAAATTATAAATGTAATAAATGATAAATTATGTGTTCATACCAAAAGGAATAAAGTACAACTTATTGAAAGGAGACGGACCGGAAGATTTGATGAGCACCCTCCTGCCCTCTTGATTGATTTATGGTTTCTTGAATCCATTATTCTTGGATTCTTCGATTCATGGATTCTTCGTTTCTTGGGTTCCTGGTTTCTTGGACTCCTGGATTCTTGGATTCTTGGATTCTTGTATTATTGGATTCTTGAATTATTTAATCCTTTGATTATTGGATTAAAAAAATATTGGGTTCTTGGACCTATAAAAACTGGACTCTTGGATTCTTAGATTCTTGGTCTGTAAGATTCTTGGGCTGTAACTCTTGATCTCTTAAAATCTGGAGGTGAAGGATAATTGGACTTTAAGGTCCTTGGATTCTTGGATTTTTGGATTCTAGGAGTCTTGAACTCTTGAGTTCTAAAATTCTAAAGTTTTAAAATTCTTGAATTAATGTACAACTGGATTCTTGGATTCCTAAATTTTTTGATAATTGGATTTTCTGGAATTTTTCGAATTTTTGAATTTTTGAATTTTCTAATTGTTGTATTTTTGGATTTTTGGATTTTTGGTTTTTCGGATTTTCAGATATTTTTTGATGTTTGGAGATTATATTGTGTTTTTGGATTTTTGGATATTTGGATTCTTGGACTTTTGGATTCTTAGATTTTTGGATGTTTGGAGATTTTTGTATCTTTGGATCTTTAGATTTTTGGATTATTGCATATTTAGATTTTTGTAATTTTAAATTTTTGGATTTTTGGATTTTTATATTTTTGGATTTTTAAATTTTTGGATTTTTAGATTTTTGGATGTTTGCAGATTTTTGTATTTTTGGATCCTTAGATTTTTCGATTATTGCATTTTTGGATTTTTGGAATTTTAAATTTTTGGATTTTTGCTTTTTGGATTTTTAGATTTTTGGATTTTTAATTTTTTGGATTTTTGGATTTTTGGATTTTTGGATTTTTAAATTTTTAGATTTTTGATGTTTGGAGACTTTTGTATTTTTGGATCTTTAGATTTTTGGATTATTGCATTTTTGGATTTTTGGATTTTTAAATTTTTGGATTTTTGGATTTTTGGATTTTTGGAAGTTTAGATTTGAATATTGGATTCTTGGATTCTTGGATCCATAAATTATAAGATTCTTAGATTCTTGGATTCTTGGATTCTTGAATTTTTGGATTTGTTGATGCTTAGATTCTTGAATTTTTGGGTCTGTATTCTAAGTTTCTTTGATTCTTGGATTCTTGGACACTTGAAATAATACATGATTTATTTCTTGATATCTTGGATAGCTGGATTCGTGTATATAGGGTCCTTGGATTATTGGATTCTTCGAATCTTGGATTCTTCGAATCTTGGATTCTTCGAATCTTGGATTCTTCGAATCTTGGATTCTTCGAATCTTGGATTCTTCGAATCTTGGATTCTTCGAATCTTGGATTCTTCGAATCTTGGATTCTTCGAATCTTGGATTCTTCCGAATCTTGGATTCTTCGAATCTTGGATTCTTCGAATCTTGGATTCTTCGAATCTTGGATTCTTCGAATCTTGGATTCTTCGAATCTTGGATTCTTCGAATCTTGGATTCTTCGAATCTTGGATTCTTCGAATCTTGGATTCTTCGAATCTTGGATTCTTCGAATCTTGGATTCTTCGAATCTTGGATTCTTCGAATCTTGGATTCTTCGAATCTTGGATTCTTCGAATCTTGATTCTTCGAATCTTGATTCTTCGAATCTTGGATTCTTCCAATCTTGGATTCTTCGAATCTTGGATTCTCGAATCTTGGATTCTTCAATCTTGGATTCTTCGAATCTTGGATTCTTCGAATCTTGGATTCTTCGAATCTTGGATTCTTCGAATCTTGGATTCTTCGAATTTTGGATTCTTCGAATTTTGGATTCTTCGAATCTTGGATGCTTCGAATCTTGGATTCTTTGAATCGTGGATTCTTAATCTTGGATTCTCGAATCTTGGATTCTTCGAATCTTGGATTCTTCGAATCTTGGATTTTTCAAATCTTAGATTCTTCGAATCTTGGATTCTTCGAATCTTGGATTCTTTAAATCTTGAATTCTTCGAATCTTGGATTCTTCGAATCTTGGATTCTTCGAATCTTGGATTCTTCAATCTTGATTCTTCGAATTTGGATCTTCGAATTTGGATTCTTCATCTTGGATTCTTCGAATCTTGGTTCTTCAACTTGGATTCTTCAATCTTGATTCTTCGAATCTTGGATTCTTCGAATCTTGGATTCTTCGAATCTTGATCTTCGAATCTTGGATTCTTCGAATCTTGATTCTTCAATCTTGGATTCTTCAATCTTGGATTCTTCAATCTTGGATTCTTCAATCTTGGATTCTCAATCTTGGATCTTCTTGATTCTTCGAATCTTGGATTCTTCCAATCTTGGATTCTTCAATCTTGGTTCCACTTGGACTTCGATCTTGGATTCTTCACTTGGTTCTCATTTGGATTCTTCAATTTGGTTCTTCAATCTTGTTCTTCGATTTGGTTCTTCCGATTTGGATTCTTCAATTGGATTCTTCGAATCTTGGATTTTGAATTTGGATTCTTGAATCTTGGATTCTTCGAATCTTGGATTCTTCGAATCTTGATTCTTCGAATCTTGATTCTTCCGAACTTGGATTCTTCATTTGGATTCTTAACTTGGATTCTTCGATCTTGGATTCTTCACTTGGATTCTTCAATCTTGGATTCTTCGACTTGGATTCTTCAACTTGGATTCTTCAACTTGGATTCTTCGAACTTGGATTCTTCAATGGATTCTTCTGGATTCTTGCTTGGATTCTTCGAATTGGATTCTTCCTTGGATTCTATCTGGATTCTTCACTTGATTCTTCAATTTGGATTCTTCATTGGATTCTTATTTGGATTCTTCCTTGGATCTTCAATTGGATCTTGATCTTGGATTCTTCCGATTTGGATTCTTCCACTTGATTCTTCCATTGGATTCTTCATTGGATCTTAATCTTGGATTCTTCCAACTTGGATTCTTCGAACTTGGATTCTTCGAACTTGGATTCTTCCAATCTTGGATTCTTCAATTGGATCTTCAATTGGATTCTTCAATTGGATTCTTCCTGGTTCTTCCGAATCTTGATTCTTCAATTTTCTTGGATTCTTCCGATCTTGGTTTTCCGAATTTGGATTCTTCAATCTTGATTCTTCCGAATCGGTTCTTCCGAATCTTGGTTTTGAATCTTGGATTCTTCCATCTTGGATTCTTCACTTGATTCTTCAATCTTGGTTCTTCCAATCTTGATCTTCCGAACTTGGATTCTTCGAACTTGATTCTCGCTTGGTTCTTCAATCTTGGATTCTTCCGAATTTGATTCTTCCATTCTTATGATTCTTCCAATCTTGGATTCTTCCGAATCTTGGATTCTTCCGAATCTTGGATTCTTCCGAATCTTGGATTCTTCCGAATCTTGGATTCTTCCGAATATTCTTCCGAATCTTGGATTCTTCCGAATCTTGGATTCTTCCGAATCTTGGATTCTTCCGAATCTTGGATTCTTCCGAATCTTGGATTCTTCCGAATCTTGGATTCTTCCGAATCTTGGATTCTTCCGAATCTTGGATTCTTCCGAATCGTTGATTCTTCCGAATCGTGGATTCTTCCGAATCTTGGATTCTTCCGAATCTTGGATTCTTCCGAATCTTGGATTCTTCCGAATCTTGGATTCTTCTTCGAATCTTGGATTTGGATTCTTCGAATCTTGGATTCTTCCGAATCTTGGATTCTTCCGAATCTTGGATTCTTCCGAATCTTGGATTCTTCCGAATCTTGGATTCTTCCGAATCTTGGATTCTTCCGAATCTTGGATTCTTCCGAATCTTGGATTCTTCCGAATCTTGGATTCTTCCGAATCTTGGATTCTTCCGAATCTTGGATTCTTCCGAATCTTGGATTCTTCCGAATCTTGGATTCTTCCGAATCTTGGATTCTTCCGAATCTTGGATTCTTTTGACTCATGATTTCTTGGTACCTTTGATTTTTTTATTGCTGGATTAGTGGATGTTTTGATTTTAAGATCTATTTAATTGGTTGTTTTTTTTAAATTCTTGATTCTTGATACTTTATGACCTCTCGGGTGATTCGGAAAAACTTTCAATGTTGTCAACTTATGAAACCGGTTACAAAGTCCCATTTTTCTTGAACGTGTTTAAGATATATCATAAGACAAAATACTGTATTTTGACTCGCTGATCTAACTAATGGTATATTAGTAAGACTGTCGGATTTTAAGGTCCAAACAAATTATTTAACAATGCTCTTTCTGTTAAAATTAAATATTGCTCCTTGAACTATTGTATTCAATCAATATTTTCCTGCAAGCTTGCAAAGCCATACAATTAGATAAAAGCTCTGGAAATTCCAGCAAAATTTCCAAATATATGCGTAGGGGGTTTAAATTTGTAAAAAAGATCCATCAACTGCCCGGCATATTGTTTGGATTTTTACAGACCTCAAAATTTTTTTGTTTATATTAAACAATTTATGTTAATCAACTTTGTAATAAAGGTCGAACACATAATGCACGCCCACCTGGAAGCATCAGGCGTGCTAGAAAATAATTCTCGATTGATAGTTAGATTGAGAAATGCTGCTATAGATAGATGCAATCATAGCTGAGCAATACGAGGCACAAGAGAAATACCCTCAAAATATGTTCCAAAAATATAAACCAGAGACGAACCAGCCCAGGAGGCTGAAAGTAACGTTAATAAAGACCTTAAAAAAGTTCCAAAAAATATGTATTTGATTGGCCAATAATATTTCACCAGGGAGAATGTTCGATTTATATGATTCGTATGTTTGTTCCATGTCGTCATTAAAATTGACGATAACTTCTGTTATATCAGTACCAAAACAGAAAACACTATTTAAAAGTAAAATGTGGTATAAAGAATCATTTACCGCAAGATAAAAGCAGCTCCATTCAGTTCACTTTTCATTAAGAATGCCCTATTTCTGGTCGAAAATTTAGGGGCATCTAATAAATCCTGGTTATGAGTCCATTTTTTTTCACTGTACGACGAGACAAACATAACAAAAACGGATCGAGAGAATAATTATCAACTTAGTTTCAAAAATGAAGAACTGAATCTCAAAACGAAAGAACTCAAACCTTCATGATATTCTTTAAAATGAACAAGTTCATCGGCTCCGTAGACGTTCCGGAGGCATTGAGCCTTAAATCCACAACGAAAAAAAAGTATATGAAATAATCCAGCCTTTTTTTTTTGGATTCAACTAGAAATTTGTATATTTGATTATTCATTTCATTTATTAGAAGGCCCCAATTGCGTTAGTTATACAGAGCTGATAACTGCAGATAGTAGATTAAAGTATCCCACTGAAAATTGTCATAAACACAACAACCAACTGTATCATAAATCTCATGATTCCAATGCTCAATGGGAAGAGTAAATTGTTCCTAACTGTTTCTGGAATCATAAGCAAAGACAAGTGAAAATAATCTCGATTTCTCAAATCAAAACAAAACATTTACTTATCCACTAAGTAGAGCTACTTTAACCAAAATGCAGTCAAATCCAAATTACATTGGGTCAGTCGTGCTCTGACAATAAATACTTCAATCTCGTCAGATATCTTACCTCCACCCTCACCCACAACCAACGAGAACAATTTCCTGTCGGCTGTACCAATTCGCATGCACCCACCCAGTTCGAGTTCTATAATTGCTCCAATGACCCACTGCAGCTAAGCAACCAGCAAGTCCACCTCCATTCCAGCTGTAAATTGCGTCGATCGAAGAAGCCGCTGTCATCGCCGAGGGGTTTACGATTTCCAAAGCTGCTACCAAAGCGCAGAGAAATTGCCGCATCGATAATTGTCACAAATTTGCTCCCCGCAACAAACGACCATCCGAAAGAATTTTCCCACAGAATTGTAACTGACCTAAGCATAAAAAATAATTACCACGGAGAAGTTGACGAAGCCAGTTCGATCACGGCGGCGGCTGCGACTGTAATTTTTCCAGAGCGTTTAGGCTTTTCGGAGTCACATTAGAGAGCAACTCGGCGATCGTGTGATGATCATAATCGTTCCATGGATGCTTTCCTTTCGTTCCGTTGTTAATTTGCTTGTTGCTGGCGTCGAAAATATGGAGATTGTCTGTTCTTGGCAGGGAAGGAAGTTTGCCCGAAGTCGTGGGCACACGAAAGCCCATAAGCATAACCATTAAGATGTATAAGCTCTCTATCGAGGTGCTTCACCAACTCTCCCTCACCCTCCGAGAGTATATGTTTAGTGCTTTTTCGTCATCGGTTTCACATCACGGAACTAAGGGAGATTCCGAAGAGGAGCGCAACCGTCATCATCAATGTTAGCGTTTAGTGGTCGTAAAGTCGGAAAAGTGTCGCCGTGTGGTCTGACCTAGTTCAGATCCGACCTAATGGGATCCCATAAAACCTCCGATCTCGGCACGGGTGCGTACGACGACCGTCGGTTCAAACGTGGCCCCATTTCGAGTGCCATACACTGGAGTGCCATCTCAGCGCTTCGAGTACGCTCCAGCTGGGGGTCAGCAGCAGTACTGCACTAATTAGCGGCGCTTCTGGCCCCCTTTCCAATCAACTCTGAGCCATCTGCAGCCAGTCCCTTTGTACTCCAAAGATGAAAGCGTGATGGCAAAGCCGATGAGGGGCGGTACCCACCTTTGGTCACCTTCGAGAGAAGACTCACTTGACGTTACGTAACGCTTCTTCTCGTTGAACCAAAAGTGGAGTAAGCCTTTGAGACGCACGAAAGTGGATTTTGGCCGGATCAGTCAATCAAAATGGGCCCCTCGAGACGTGCATGAGTCAAGATGCGCTGCGATCGAACCCTGAGTAGGCGGATTCATTCGTGAAAATGATGGCATCAACAAAGCGCCATATGGCGCCCCGCGTTTTCATCGAACAGCTGTTCCAAAAGTGGACAATCACCATCTGATCTCGAAGTTCCCAGCTCCAACTAAGTGGATGCAAATTCCTGTGGTAGCCGCGGGAAAATGAAGTCATTCCTGTTTTCCCATCGAACAATCGATCGTTAGAGTCTGCAGCAGTCATCGTACATGATCAAACAAGATCACTTTCCGCGGATAAAAAGGTAAACAATTCAAATCAGCACGGGCAACAATAGATCACGAACATCCGAACCGAAATGGATCGCTTCAAAAAGCATGGGTTGTCGATATCACTTTCTTCCGAAACGGGGAACCCACAATTGGAGATCACTGTCAAATGTCACGATTCGGAAGAGTGAAAACGTGCTATTTATGTGTGCTTCACTTGCGGTGGTGGAGAGAAGGTAGTTGTACTTGCTAACGAACATGTATGATCAGCCCCAGGTGAGGAAGTTTCGTTTTCGACGCTGGAATGCGATCAGCTGTCGCCCGGATCGGTTTGAAGCTGTATAACGTTGATGTGTTTGGTGGAGGGGTGTGGGGGTAATTGATCGCGACGGGATGCTGGCGATCAGCCCTCCGGGTGATAAAAGTCGTCTTGCAAATGATTGCAACGGTTGCCATCGAAGTTACACAATTCCTGTTTTCCTAGCGAGTGCTTGTGATAGAAGGGGATCTTCGAATGGGTTCAAGTCATTAGCTTTGGAATTTTATAAGGTTCCTGTGCATACTACAGAAGTACGAAATGAAATCGGAATTGGGAAAGACGATTCCGTTGATCTCAAGTATTATAAAATCTATTCGGGGAACTAAGCATTTTTATATAGAAATGGAATTCGCTCTATTCGTTTACACGAAGTCAACTACAAAGGGCTTCGATATTATGGTGGGGTTAATATTCTGGATAGCGAGTTGATTTTTCAGTTTATCTCAGTATAATGGCATACACGGGCAGCCATTTTAACACAGTTTTGCGTCATTTTTGACTAGCCGTCGTCAAAAGTGGAGTCACTCAAATTTGAGTAAATGTAACTGAGATTGACAAGTTCACAAATCAAAAACATCCATCTGATTTCAGTCGATGTTTTTGATTTGTCGACTTGTCAATCTCAGTTACATTTACTCAAATTTGAGTGACTCCACTTTTGACAAAAGTGAGTCAAAAACGACTCAAAACTGAGTTAAAATGGCTGGCCGTATTCCCACAAATGAAGAGACCCAACCCCTCTAAGAAAACCAAAAAAAATATTAATTATTTTTGTATGAAATATGGTATTTTTGCTTTTTTCTTTTTTTTTTTTTTTTTTTTTTTTTTTCTTTGTTTTTTCTTTGATTTTTTAATATATAAATCTTTTATTTTTGGATTTTTGGTTGCTTGGGTTGTTGGGGTTTTTCTTTTTTTTTCGTTCTTTTTATTGTTTCGGTTTTTTTTTTTATAGGCGTTTGAAATATTTCGCTTATAAAATTTTTTACCCCTCGGATGCTTGATTTCCTGCTTGCTTGACCCCCAGGACTCCTAAATTTCATGTTTTTGGATCTTGGATTCTTGCATTTTTAAATTCTTGATTTCTTAGATTCTTGGATTAACAAAATGTTGGATTCTTGGATCTACACAATATTAGATTCGTGGATTCTTGAATTTTTGGAATTTTGGATTTTTTATTCTTTGGGGTCTTGAATTCTTGAGTCTGGATTTTTAGTTTCTTTGATTCTTGGATTCCTGGAGACTTGAAATAATACATTATGTTTTTCTTGAACTCTTGGATAGCTGGATTCTATGATATAGGGTCCTTGGATTATTGGATCCAAGAATCGTGAGATTCGTAGATTCCTAGAATCTTAGATCCTTCAAATCTTGGGTTCTCGAATTAAAATTCGAAAACTCTTGAATTCATACATTCTAGATAATTGGATTCTTGAATTCTTGATTTCTTGAATTTTTTAATTTTCTAATTCTTGGATTTTTGTATTTGTGTATTCATGGATTTCTGGATTCTTGTATTCTTGGGTCTGGACACTTAGTTTCTTTGATTCTTGGATTCTTGGACACTTGGAATAATATATTATCTTATTCTTGAAATCTTGGATATAGGATCCTTGAATTATTGAATCATTGATTCATGAGAATCGTGGATTCCTAGAATTTTGGATTCTTCAAATCTTGGATTCTTCGAATCTTGGATTCATGAATTCTTTGGTTCTTGGATTCTTGGATTCCTGGAATCTTGGATTCCTGAAATCTTGGATTCCTGGAAACTTGGATTCCTGGAATCTTAGATTCCTGGATTCCTTGAATCTTGGAATCTTGGATTCCTTGAATCTTGGAATCTTGGATTCTTGGATTCTAGGATTCTTGGATTCATGAGATTCGAGGATTCTTGGATTCTTCAATTGGTTTTCAAATTAAAAGATTCTTGGATTCTTGAATTCTTGCATTTGTAGATACGTGCATTTTTAGGTGACGCACGGGTGACGCAGCACGCAGTAGATATTTCCTGAAACAATCATTAACAGACAGGTAGAAGTTCACCTCTCCGTGCTTCTGGTTCATTCATGTCGTCAAATTCAGTGTGATTTACAACGAACTCAGCTCGATGCACTGAATGTCTGTGTGTGTGTGTGTGTATGCGTGTAACGAAAATTCTAACTCCTTTTCAGAAGCAACTAATGAACCGATTTGAATTAAACAACTACCAAATGAAAGGTACTGTAGTCCTATACTTTGTTTTTAAAGTATTCAAATCAGTTCACTGGTTCCGGAAATTCCCGCGGGGAAGCGGCCAATTTTGGCCTAAGATCAAAACCCAGCATGTGGCACCTCAAATTACATGCGAATTCAAAAATAAGTGCAATGGTCATGATATCAAAAGCCCAGAACTACATTGGCCTCATCCGGGTTGATGTTCCGGCTACTCCCAGGAAAGTGGCCACATTCAGTTTTGGATCGAAACCCATCATGTGACACAACATTTTCTAACACAAGCTTCAAGGTAAGATGATTTCAAAATCAAGGTAAGAAAATCATATTATTTCCCTAAATTTTGCATATATTTATGCGTAAGGGTATCTGCTTACGGGCCCACAATACGTTTTTGGTCCTTCATACAGGGACATGATGAAACATTTACCACAATGCAACCTTGATCAAACCGTTTAATTAAAACAGTCCAGTGCTATAGGCAGTTGCCAGTTAGATGGTAGTTCACATCATCATCATCATCATCATCATCATCATCAAACCCATCATGTGACACATCAAATAACATGAGAACTCAAAAATAAAGGCAATTGTGATGATATCAAGTTTCCAGGACCATAATGACCACATCCAGGTTCTTATTCCTAGTACTCCCAGGAAAGTGTTAAAATGGTCAGATCTCACGATAGGTGGATAAATTGAAGTGTTTATTTTCAAATCAATTTACATGCAATATGAGAACGAACTCACTGTTGTAACCAATTTCTGGCTTCGACTGGTTACAGCATGATCTTCCGGATCATCCGGAATATGCGGAATATCTGAAGAGTTGTGCATCACTTTTGTTCTAGAGTAATACGATTTTTACCATACAGTTTTACAAAGGAAACATTTAGATTGCTCAGATAACCGATTGCTGATGCAATGCCCAGGATTCTTAATGAGAAACGATCCTGCATCCTGGCTCCTTCGAAAAATGTACTGCCACTTCGCTTTTTAAAGTAATATATGTCAGTTATTGTTGTTATTTCATACGTCAAACTTATTTTACCATGTTTGTTACGTCGGTACTCCGGGCCTTGGACCGAAAGTCGATTTTCCAAGCGATCTGTGTACCCTTCTTTTGTAAAAAGGGTAAAAAGAATGAACACACATATTGGAATAAATCATTACAATCATTACAATGACTCAACGTTATATCGTCGGAATTTCCTTAACTGAAATAAACTTGAAAATTGAAGTCGACACTAAAATAATAAAAACTGGACATTTCTTTAATTATTTCTAGGATTTTTTTTATATTCATACTAATTCTTAAAATAATAATTTATTATTTTTCATATACTTTCATCACAAAAATTTTAAAATCGGTCCAGTGGTTCAACAGTTATAATTCTTTCAGATATATTTCTGAGATATTTCTTTTTTCTAAAATTCCGTTTTTTGAACTACCCTATTTAAAATGGATCACCCTAATAATGACAAAATGAAAAATTCGAGTCATATATTTTTCTAAAAGGAACGTACCTACCTAGTATTGCAGAATGCTAATATCAACTTCATCTTTTTGGTTTCGAATTGCTGAATTATCAGATTTTACGAATGTTCCGAAACTTCCGAAAGACCATGTCACGGCCACTTAGAGCCGCACATTGTTCTCCACATCGCTTTGTTTCTTCTATTTTATGTACAAATGGTTTTGAAAAGAATCGTATTGCTTTAGGACGAGACTAATGAACTCACCATTTTATCGGATGTTCCGGATATTACAGGAGGCCATTTAGTGGCCATAGCTCGAAATTGTGGCCTAATACGACAATTTAGATAACATATTTGAAATCAGCGGCAAAAAATTACTTGGAAACACATAATTTAGCTATTTAAATTCCATTTTCAGACTTTTTTCCGCCTTTTGTATGCATCACTGTGCAGCGCAATAACGCTTCCCTTTTCGCTACTGTTTGGACGCCTCATCCACTTTCTCAACCACCGTTCGAATAGCATCTACCGTTGATCTCCCTTTTCGGAAACCAAACTGCATCTCCGACAGGCCGAGCTCGCTCTCCGTACACTTTGTTAGCCTGTTGGGGATAATTCTCTCGAAGAGTTTTCCGAGTATATCCAGCAAATATATTGACCTAAACGATGTTGGATCCCCCGGTGCACTATGGTACGAATAGCCAAATTTCACGACAAAAATCGATAACTCGAAAACCATTAACTTTAGACATATGATATCTTTGGAAGATTTAATGTTGAAAATAAATCAATCTTTTCGTTAGGATGGTAACTAGGGTGGTCTTTTTATGTTCATTATAAAAATTCTAACTTTTTATTCTTGTGATTTAGAGGAATTGTTGCTCCTAAATAAGTGTAGATAATTTAATTTAATGAAACTTTGCTTAAAAAACCTTACTTCTATCTCATCTACGTTTCGTTTTATAACAGTTTTTCTAATTGTCCTTAGGCCGGGCATTAAAAAAATTTTTTTTGCTCTAATTTTTTTATTTTAATTTGAATTTGAACTTTGTTTCGATGACTTTTAGGACATAAAAGGACGCACATTTTGAAGATATAAGATGGTTGCTAGTTATTGTAAAGAAAACGTTACATAGATTGAAGTGCAAAAAGAAAAAGTTTTTTCAAGATATCTTACTCACTTATTTGCAAATATTTGCAACTTCCATCTACATGACCTATGCAAAATCGTTTGTCCCTTTTCGTCCCCTTGTGGAGCAAAACGCATTTTAATATTGGTCGTTTTGCTTTATTTCTGCATAACTTTCGATCTGCAGCATCAAAAATTATCACCAAACTGCCTGGCAACGTGAGTTTTTTATGCAAATGTTTATATTTTTACGTTAACCCATCTCCATTTCTTTATTCACATTTATATCACAGACAATCAGACATAACACATTGAAAATTTTGTTCATCGTCACTAACACACCTGCGCCATCTGTTGAACACACTGTGATGGGTGATAAAGCTAAACAGATGGGGTTAGTGTGATAACGTCAAACATAAGGGAATCCACTATGTGCGCCATCTGTGACGATACTTCCAGCTAAGAAACATTTGAATTGACCGTTTAAGGTTTTCGTCGTTGACGAAACTGCAAGTGTTATGTCTGTTAATCTGTGTTGACATATTTACATTTGTTTACTTACATTTATTTATTTATATAAATATACAAATGAAAATGTAAATGTATCAAGATAAATAAATTAACCTCTATAACTTTTTTATACAATAACTAGCAACCATTTGTATCTTCAAAATGTGCGTCTTTTTATGTCCTAAAAGTAATCTTAACAAAGTTTTCAAATTCAAATTGAAATAAAAAAAACTAGAGCAAAAAACCTGTTTTTTTAAGTCCTACCCTAAGGACAATTAGAAAAACTGTTTTAAAACGAAACCTAGATGAGATAGAAATAAGGTTTTTTGAGCAAAGTTTCATTAAATTAAATTATCTACAATTATCTAGGAGCAACAATTCCTCTAAATCATAAGAGTAAAAAGTTAGAATTTTTATAATGAACATAAAAGGACCACCCTAGTCACCATCCCAATGAAAAGATAGATTTATTTTCAACATTAAATCTTCCAAAGACATCATATGTCTAAAGTTAATGGTTTTCGAGTTATCGATATTTGTCGTGAAATTTGGCTATTCGTACCACAGTGCGGTGGTTTACTAGCTTCGGCAGCAACACTAGCTCCTGGATCTACTGCATTCTGGAAATTGATCTTTGTCCAGACAATTCTGCAGCACCGTCTTTAACATGTCCGGGAACTCCTGGCGACATCTCATCCATTTGACAGGTCTCCTGCTCGATAGGAATGGCTTTTGCACGGCTTTGACGGATAATCGCTTGTTCCAATGTCGCCTCTATTCTAATAAAGCGAACACGAAATTATTGCGACACATTCAACAGGGCATAACTTTTTACCATTGGGTAAAAATGAACCAAATTTTGCACACTTTCTCATTGATGTGTATTGTCTTGATTTGTATTGATTGATTGTATTGATGTGTACATGCTGTCAAACTCGAAGTCGTGTTTTTCGATTCAACGAACATGAAGGTGAACCAACGCGAGTCGAGAGAACAAATTCTTTCCAAACACCTGGAATTTCCTGACCTGTCGCACCGGCAGTTGGGAAAAATGTTGAACATTCACCATTCAACCGTCTCCAGAGTGTTGAAGCGGTTCCAGGAGCGGTTGACGTTGGACCACGGCAAAGGAGCTGGAAGAAAACCGGGACCGGAGAACAAAAAGACGGAGGGAAAGGTGAAGCGGATGATTAAAGCAAATCCCAACGTCTCAAGCCGTGATTTGGCTAAAAAGATCGGCATGTCGCAGAGCTACGTGCAGAATGCAAATAAGAGAGCTGGACTACATACATACAAGGTACAGAACTTCCCAAACCGCGATGAGCGGCAACAATCGACGGCTAAAACTCGGGCACGGAAGCTCTACGAGAAGATGCTGACAAAATATGGCTGCTGTGTGATGGACGACGAAACGTATATAAAAGCCGATTTTAAGCAAATTCCGGGGTTGGAGTTTTTCACCGGCAAGAGCAAGTTCTATGTGGACGACAAATTTAAGAAGAAGAAAATGTCGAAGTTCGCCTCCAAATATCTCATTTGGCAGGCCATCTGCTCTTGCGGACTGAGGAGTGAGCCTTTCGTGACAAAGGGCACTGCACAGCCGTTCTTGCAGCAGCACGACGAAGCTCCGCTATTTTGGCCAGATTTGGCATCATGCCACTATTCTAAAAGTGTCCTGGAGTGGTATGAGGCCAATTCTGTCCATTTTGTTCCAAAGGACATGAATCCGCCAAACTGTCCGGAGCTGCGCCCGGTGGAGCAGTACTGGGCAATGATGATGCGGGAACTTCGGAAGAGCAAGAAGACAGTCAAAGACGAGAAGGACATGTTAAGAAAATGGAAAAACAACTGAGAAACTGGTACCGGATGACACTGTAAAGACTTTGATGGAGGGCATCAAGCGAAAATGCGTTCAATTTTACACTCAAGGCTCCATCGATTAACTTTTCTTTTGATTTTTGAAGATAATATATGTATAAAACTACCTCAAAATTTTGGTTTGATTCTAAACATTATAAGAAAATTGGCATGGCATTTTCGGTGTCGCAATAATTTCGTGTTCGCCCTTTATACTGATTATTTTTTTTTGCTTTGCAACCACCTCCAACATATGTTGCGAAATTGCTAGACTCGACCCATCATCGGGTGCGCAGTTTGCTGCGCGCGATGGTGTGAAAACAGTCATTATCGGGATGGGTGCGCGCGTGATTCATGGATCCGTATGGAGCTTCCCTGGAAACATTAGTCGAAGTTGTAGTCGTGATGGAAGATGCCCCTGTCGAGATTAGGGAAGAAGTCAGTTCGTCGATTCGTGAGGCAATGGGTCAGTGAAACAGAAACCCACTTCATGTTGAAGAAGTCGTGAACTTCTCCGGTGGCTAGAGAAAGTTCTGTGGCTAGGAAAAGGTTGTTGAAGTGGAAATCGTTGTCCCCGGAAATGTTCAAAAGTACAGTCGGCCTTGTCGCAAAATAACCCTTACCGGTCACCCAAAAGTGTGTGATCTCTTTGTGCACTCACATCAGATCACCCAAATCGGAAGTCATGTCTCTAATTTGTAAATTGGACTCTGGGACCTTGCGATTGGAAAATGTAGCTCTACGGAGCCGTAGCGAATCAACCTTCAACGGATAGGTAAACTACACTACACATGATCACCCTCCGACGACGATCATGTATGCATATGCAAATCGACGACCGACTGAGCCAAACAAACAGACAGACAGATCTTCAGTCAACGAGACGCGTAGAGAAAGATAAATATGCTCTAATTAAATGAATGAGCAAATTAATGCTCATTCAGCATCAACCGAGCCGGGCATTTTCCTCCGGCTGCCAGAAGGTACGTACAGAAAAAAGAGAGCGATCTTAACGCCTGCAATTTTATGCTCAAAGGTTGGCCGAATGGCAAAATAACTGACATAAGGAGGTTAAACATAGTTATGGTTTTCTAGAGTGCAGGTTTTTTTTTCTGGTACTTGAACTGATCTTTCTCTCGATCGACGGATCACGGTTGCCGGGCGCCACGTACAAAAGGAGGAATGACACTGATCGTAGGGTAGGGCGTCCGGCCGGAGTCGCGTGGACAGTATGATTTGGGTGGCGTTGAAACGATCAATTTCTGCGAATATTCGTAGCGAACTTTCTCCCTGTCGCACCCTGGTCGGTGATCCTTAATTAGATTGGCACAGTCGGTCAGAGATGCCTGAATCTGTAGCCTAATTTTTTTTAAGAGTGCAATGGCGTAATTTTCCCGTAAACTTCGTACTCAATGCGCCTTCGTTTCGTGTTAAGATCTGGACCCTTTCGCAATCCGGTTACTCGCTGCGACGATGTTTTGAGTCACAAAGTAGGCGGAGGACACTGGCGTTGTCGTTGTCGTGACTACCAATCTTTTCGAGTTGATTAACCTATCGCGTGCGTGGTTCGCTCCATGATTGTTTGTTGGTGGCACTAACGCATTAATATGGTGGCCGACGGTGACCGTAAGAGAGTGTCAAAATCAGTCAGTTTTGATTAAAAGACGTGGACTGTACAAAGACGCTGTAATTTTGGAGCTTTGGGACGATGCGGCTGAACGAGTTGAAGGGCGGTTGTTTTTTTGGTAACAATTTCGATTCTCTTTGTGGGGTTTGAACTCGGCGGGATGTTGTAGGAATAATTGTTTTTTTTAGAGAGGCATGCGTCGCGTCGGTGGATTATCGCATTATTGTTAAGGTTGTTGGTAGTCCAATGCAAAACTAGATGGTCCAGAAACAAACCAAATGCTTAAATACGCTTTGTGATATTTCTTGCTTATATTTCAGTGAAACTTATTTGTTCAAAGACATTTGACAAAAACACTCTTTCGAATATTTACAAATTTAAAAAAAATGTGACCAATGATATATGAAGTATCTAAATGATACAAAATACTGGTTCTAAAATGTAACTAAATTAAGAATTTCTGTTTCATAATTCAAGAAACCATAAAGTTTGACACTCATTTAGACTCAATTCTCTGAAAGAGACTACAGGCTGACTAAAAGTAAATTGGTACGCCCCTCGTGCGCCGCTAGGACGCCTTTAGTGTTTGTAATCGAAAGTCTTTTCGTGGTTTGTTTACACTTCTATCGAGAACAACTGTTGTAAGTTTGATCAAAGTAGTCGATCGCGTTCAGAAATAACGTCAAATGGAACTTGCAAGAAGAAAAAATATTGTGCATAAACAGTGGTCCGGTTTCAAGCTTTTCAGCCAGCTGGAGATGCCGAAATCAACAGTTTGTCGAGTGACCTACGAAAAAACTGGAACCAGGGATCGTCAGCTGCGCAGCAAGGTGTTGAGGTGCGTTAAAGCCAACCCCGGTCTTTCGATCCGAGATGTGGCCAGAAGGTACAACGCCAACTTTCAAACGGTGCGGAACATCTTTGCCAGGGAAGGATACAAGTCGTACAAAGCCAGTAAACATCTGAACCGGCACATGAAGCAGAATTCCGTGGCCAAAAAGCGTGTAAGGCTCTTGTAGGACCGTGTTTTGACGAATCGCAAGAGCTGCACTTTGATCGATGACAAAACATACGTCAAACTCGATTTTAATTCCTTCCCGGTCAAAAGTTTTACATCGCGACTGGACGTGGGGATGTGCCAGCAAGATGCAAGTTCGTGTTTGCCGACTAGTTCGCGAAGAAGGCCGTCATTTGGCAAGCGATTTTCAGTTGTGGTCTGAAAACGGAACCATTCGTCACATACTCGACGATGAGATCCCAAGTTCCCATCGGAGAATACCTGAAAAAGCGTGTATTGCCGTTCATCCGCAAGCATAGTGGCAAAGTCATCTTTTGGTTCGATTTGGCCAGCTGCTAAGGTGGTTCTGGAGTGGTATGCTGCCAACAAGATCTATTTTGTCCCCAAGCCCGAATTGCCCGGAATTTCAACCAGTCGAAAAATAATACGCAATTTCAAAGCAGCGACTTCGATGAAGCGGCGGGACAGTCAAGGACATCCAGTAATTGCGCCCCAAAATGGAAGAAATGCGCTGATTCCATGTCAGTTTCCACTCTGCAGGGGCTGATGGGCTCCATCAAGTGGAAGGTTCGAGATTCGGTTCGAACTGGAGAAATGTAACCCGTAAATTTGAAGCTTTGAAATGCCGTTACTTTGAAGTTTTAGTAAAAGCACTGTAAAGCAACCATGAATGGACTTTTAAAGTTTATTGAATCACAAATTACAGGTCTGTTTGTGCGTACCAACTTACTTTTAGTCAGCCATTACTTCTCGGAGGTCTGCAGAAACAACTACAAAGTAGCCAAGCCAACTGAAATGTTTCAAAATGTTTGCATAATTATGGCTTTTTGAAACCATGAAGTTGAAACCATATTGTTGAGAATTCGCTCATGTTCAAAAATGGTCACTTCCAGAATCTGGTACAAATGGCCAAAAGCAACTGAACAACCCTCAAAATGTTTGCAAAGTTTACGTTTTTCAAAACCATGTCCAAACGTGGTCATTTCCAGGACCTTTGGAACCTGCTATAAACTGGCCAAAGCAATTGAAGATTCTCTAAATGTGTAGTGATCACCCTTCAGAACACAAACTTTATCACACTTGTAGATAAGATACCACTCATGTCTGCAGGTGGACACTCTCAGGGAGCCTACCGAACTTGCCATGTAGTGGACAATGTACCTTGGAATTCTTGAAATGTTTTCATTGTAATTGCCTTCCAAAAATTGATTCGATAGTTTGATTTAGGTCATGTCCAAAAGCGGTCACTTCTAGGGGACCTCCAGAACCTGCTCTAAAGCAGCCAAAGCTACTGGGAATTCTCGAAATGTTTATTTTGTTTTTAGTTTTATTGATCTATATTGATGTGAATCCACCCTTGTCCGAAAATGGCCAATTCCCGGGAACTTCCAATACCTGATACATAGTAACCTAAGCACTTGGGAGCCCTCAAAATATTTGCATAATTCCGCTTTTTAAACCATGTAGTTTTACTCCCATATGAGAAATTCTGTCCACGTCCAAAAATCGTCATTTCCACATGACCTCCTGAACCTGCTGCAAAGAAGCCAAGGCAGTTGGTTATTGTTGTTGTCTCCGCTGAAACCCATATTGGAGAGTTTGTGCCAATTGTCTGAAAGGTACCACTCTCCGGAGGAAACGGCTATCAAGTGGCCAAGACAACTAGGAATTTTCAAATCATTTGCATTGTCATCAGTCACAAAATAATGAAATTTGACACACGTTCACGTCCGGAAGTGGCCACAGGTCGGCCTTTAGAACTTGCTATAACGTGGTCAAGGAAACCGGAACTCTCGAAATGTTTTATTGATATCATTAGAGAAACCTGCATTGATCTACCACTGGTATGATATAACCCTGCACGCTGAAGAGCGTCAAAACCTTTGTGTCAGTAACTAGAAAATAAGAAGAATGATTAGTAATTTCCATTTAATTCCAACTACCTTTATTGCTTATCTTGACAGATACGCGTAATTCGTCTACAATGTGCAGACTTCTTCAGTGTCGTGTACTAATACTCAGTCGAGTATCAGTACACGACACTGAAGAAGTCTGCACATTGTAGACGAAATACGCGTATCTGTCAAGATAAGCAATAAAGGTAGTTGGAATTAAATGGAAATTACTAATCATTCTTCTTATTTTCTAGTTACAGGTATTCCACTAAACAGCTCACACTCTCCATAATTCAATCCAGAGTTCTTTTATTGGTCGTTGTGGAGCTATGAAGTCCTTCCAATGTTGTTTCGTCAACTCAATATGTTGTCCTTTCTCATCACAGTATTGTCTCGTTGCATACTGGTCTGGTTTGTAAGCGTCGTTTGCTTATGCTTGGGTTTGTAAAGATGTATCTATACAATATTTGGCACGAAAACACTATAAATTTATGAGATAAACTGATAATTGGAAAGGTCTCACCATGTTTTGCAAATGCGTTTAGTTGCAGATACGAAATTCATCTCTAATTTTTGACTTCATTTATTTGATAATTCATTATTTGTCTTGAATTAAAGATGGTATTGAACTTTTAATTCACATAATGTACACTCGATGCGACAATTGGTTGATATTATAAAAATTAGAAGAGAATATTTCTGATATTCACAAGTACAGTCATTATACGGGGAAAATCAGAATGGTTCATGTAAATTCACAATTAAACTATATTTACAATAAACTTGATGCTTGAACTGTCACCTACTCGCAACGTGCCACGACCAACTTGGCACAACAGCACCCTTATGCTGACTGACCAAAACGCAGCAACCAATGGTGTGATATGACTTTTCTTAAAATTCTGCTCGTGATTTGTCGCCACTGGATATGTGACGGGATATCAAAAACTTATCCGTATATGACCAACATGAGCCTGGGCACTCGGTTTGATCACTTATAAACACTGTTTTCTTTTATTCTCATGAGATTTATCATTTCCTAATCGGTAAAAGCATGTTTTACCAATCCAGAGGTGGTGGGTTCGATTCCCGGTCCTGACGAGGGAATCTTTATGGTTGGAAATTCTCGCCCGGTCGACTTTCCTGAGCATAAAGTATCACTAAATACAAATCCACGCATTGATGGTCGATAATAAGCCCAGGTATTAATGTGAAAGTACTTCAAGAATACTAAATAGAGAGCAGGCGAACGCTCGTTGAAAAGACGTCGCAGGTTCAGGTTTGAAACTTCTTCTGGGGTACCTGAATTATGTCCAGAAGTGCCCAATGGGAACACTAGTTGTCACCACCATTATTCTTTGATTACTCATTCTACGTTTTTCAGAATTGATTCCAAGAATTTCACGACAACATACCTCAAGTGTTTCTTGAGCGATCAGCCCATCAATCAACGCAGAAAAAATCATGTGTGTGCGGTGTCCGGTGCCTAACATCTGATTCCCGAATTGTTTCTAGATATGATGAAAACAGCTCAGTTTTCACGAAGTAAATGCAATTTCAATGTTGACATCATTTTGCCACAATCCATTTTCTGCTGGACCAGGTTTGCTTTTAAAGTTCTGATACCAGAAAATTGCATTGGGCCCAATTGCCTGCATCGACTGAAAACTAGGAATTGGGATACCGAACAGCTGCCGGAGTTGTGGAAGGGCGGGGTTATCTGCCCCATCTACAAGAAGGGCGACAAACCAGACTGTGAAAACTATCGTGCGATTACCGTCCTTACTGTCGCCTATAAAGTGCTATCCCAAATCATCTGCCAGCGATTGTCGCCACTAGCAAAAAAAATCATGGGAAGTCATCGGAAAAACCAGTGTTGTGTGAGGATATCGGGTTGATTAGACCCTCGCAAGTGGCTTCGTCAAACCGATGGAATCACTTAGCTGCTGTTCAACATTGCTCTTGGTGGTGTTATGAGACGAGCGGTGTTCTACATGCGGGGACGATTTTCAACAGATCCAGTCAATTTATCTGCTTTACCGATAACTTGAACATTGTTGGCAGAACATTTGAGGCGGTGGCAGAGTAGCACACCAGACTAAAGCGCGGAGCAGTGAACACGACGAATTTGTCTACCTCGACTCACTTGTTACTATCGACAATGTTAACAGCCGAGAGATCTGTAGGCGTATACTCAGTTGAAGTCATGCCAACTACGGACTCCACAAGCAACTGCGGTAAAACAGACTTAGCTCCCGTATGAAGCGTATCGTGTAAATAACGCTAATAAGATCGGTTGTTCTCTACGGGTATGAGACGTGGACAATGCTATAGGACTTGCGAGCACTCGGAATTCTTGAGTGACGGCTGTTAAGAGCCATTTTTGGCGGAGTGCAGGAAAACGGAGTCTGGGGGCCGAGGATGAACCATAAACTAGTGCAACTCTCTGGCGAACCCAGTATTCAAATTTCATAGCAAAACAAGAAAATAACTGATGTTTAAGATTATATTGACATACATTTGTTTATATTGCTGATTGTCCACTGTGACTTTATAATGATGAGATGATTTATTACTTTTTATATTTTCCGAGGTTTCTCACCAACGAACAGTACAGCGACTTAAGACAGTACAAGTCTCGAAATTCGTTAGCCATACGAAAAATCGGGAAGCTTTCGTTATGATGTAAGGTTTGTACGTGAGTTTATCGTCGAGTATCACACTAAGGTCCTTCACTTGGTTGTCTCTTTGCACAGGAGTTTCAAACAAGGAATAAACGAAGATAATAGGAGACTTCTTCCCAGAAAAAGTGACAACGGTACACTTTCTCGGATGCAAGAGCATACAGTTCACCTTGCACCTGTCTCCAAATCTCCTTGCAACTGTAAGGCGTCCGTAGCGAATCAATGCGAATGTAGATTTAGAGGTCGTCAGCAAAGCTTAACCGATGATATTTCAGCAACAGGTTGACATCGTTGAAATACAAGAGAAAAATCAGCGGCCCAAGAGAGAGACCTTGGGGAATGCCGGACAAGACGGGGAACGAAGAGGACAGCTCATAGCCAATTTTAACATTGAGAGTTCTGCCACAAAGATACAATTTGAACCAGTGAAGCAAGGAGGCGCATCTTTTGAGTTGTTATTATTATTTTAAATAACATTTTCTACAGTTTGGTGTCCGCCTTTGCATACATACCTTGACTATCTAAGCTCATTCCATTTACTGAGAATATTATGGACAACAGTTTCATCTTCCAACAAAATAATGCTGCTATTCACGTGACCAAGAAGCCGGCATGGTTTTTCGGTTATGAAGTGGCCAGCTTGTATTTCGGACCGGAACCGGATTGAAAATTTTTGGGGGATCCTGGCGAGACGGGTTAACAATGCTGGACGGCAATTAGGAAAAACTCTAAAACGGCTAAGGGAACAATTCTGAAAAATGGTAGACCAACCAAATACTAATTTCTTTTATTTCTTGATTTGAATCGGTTTTTTTTTAAATAAAATTTGATATTTGCTTACGTGAAATTCTACGAAATGTATTTTCATCTTTAAAAACAACTATTGAAAATGTAATTAGAACCCTTTACGATGCAATTATCTTGCTATTTGGATGCCTTTTATACACCACTAGCTGAACCCGGTGCGTGCGCTGCTACGCTTGCAACTAAATGAATGAAAATTTAATAGAACTGGCACTTTTATGGTTGGATTCGGAATGAGTTTTTTTTCTTGAATAAGAAGGGGTTCAAACTTCTATCAGAACATGCATCTTACCCGAGAAATACACGTTTTGTGTTTAAGTAACCTGGATAATTCTCATTTTTGGTAGAAATAAAATGAAACATTGCAGTTTATTTTCGACAAAACTGCAGATCTTGGGCTCAACCAAGTTAATCATGTAAAAAACCAGCAAAATTGCTATTTAGATTTTTTATTGACAAATATTGAGGAAGATTTCTGTGTAGCTGAATCACTTTTTCCATTATGTAAAAATGAAGCTTTTCACACAGCAATTGAGTTTTCTTTATTTATTCACGAATACAAAAGACCCGACGACTTCGGATATGAAGAGGCCTTCCAATATTATTTAGCAAATTATGATATCATAAGAAACAAACCTATCAGAATTGATTGGCAAACCATTTTTAAGAACGAAGCAAATATTGAGACTTCTGTCGAGGTTTTTTATAAATTATTGTTTGAAATAATATTTGAACAAGTACCACTCAAAAAAATAAGGCGACAAGGAAAGTCAAACCAGCCAGTTTGGTATAATAAACAAATAAAAAATTTGAAAAATCGAAAACAAAAAGCACACAAAACATACAAAAGAGATGGTAACAGCAATAACTTAGCAAACTACTTGATTATTTGCGATGAACTGAATCCAACCATAAAAAATGCATTTGATGAGCATAATTCAAAAACTGAACTTGAAATTAAGTCTTGTCCAAAAAAATTTTTCAATTATGTTTAAACTTAATTGAAATCTGACAATTTCCCATCTAGAATGCATCTTAACTCAAATTTTGGTAATAATGCGGAAGAAATTTGCACTCTATTTGCAACATTCTTTCAAGAAATATATACCACATTTGCAGAAGAAGATCGCGATTATGAATATTTCGATTTTTTCCCAGGATTTTCTAGGGACATTGGAGTTAGTCAAGTCGAATTTCAAGACATCTTGCAAGGTTTGAAAAATTTAGACGTTTCTAAAGGTACCGGCCCTGATGGAATACCACCCATATTTATGAAAAACTTAGCATTGGAACTTACAGCACCTTTATTTTGGCTATTTAATATGTCACTGAAATCTGGGATCTTTCTCAAACTATGGAAAAGTTCCTACCTAGTACCTATTTTTAAAAGTGGAAAAAAATCTGACATACGTAACTATCGTGGAATTGCCATTTTATCTTGCATTCCTAAACTTTTTGAAGCAATTATTAATGAAAAATTGTTCACTCAAATCAAAAAACAGAATGACTACCAAGCAAATTTACTGGAATTCGTTAACTACTCTCTGATGGCAATGGATAATGGTAACCATGTAGAAGCTCTTTATACAGACTTCAGCAAGGCTTTTGATCGCATTGACATACCCATGCTTCTTTTTAAATTGCAAAAAAATGGGCATTGAGCCAGGAATTCTCAAATGGATCGAATCCTATCTCACTAACCGTCAACAAATAGTTAGATTCAAAGGGAAGAAATCAAACCCTATTCATGTCACCTCTGGAGTCCCCCAAGGCTCTCATTTAGGCCCCCTCTTATTTATTTTGTTTGTAAATGACGTTTCCTTTATACTTAAAAACATAAAATTTCTTGTTTATGCTAATGACATGAAACTATTTTTAGAAATAAGAAATTAAGAAGATATCATGACATTCCAGAAAGAAGTAAAGACATTCCAGAAAGAAGTAACTATTAATTTAGGGAAGCAGCCAGTTGAAAAATGTAAAAGAACAAGGGATTTAGGAGTCATCTTGGACTCGAAACTAACTTTCATTGAACATTACAATACTATCATCAACAGAGCAAATAATATGCTTGGATTTATAGAACGTTTTTGTTACAATTTTCATGACCCGTACACAATAAAAACATTGTACATTGCATATGTGAGGTCAATACTGGAATATTGTAGCGTAGTTTGGTCACCCTTTTCAGTCATACAAGAAGAACGTATAGAATCGGTACAGAAGCAGTTTTTACTGTTTGCCCTTCGTAAATTAGGTTGGACAAGGTTACCTCTTCCATCTTATGAAGCACGCTGTATGCTTATTAGCATCCAATCATCAAAGGAGCGCCGTGAATTTGCATTAGTTTCATTCGTAAATGATATTGTTGCGCAACACGTTGACTCAGAAGAACTTTTATCAAAACTTAATTTTTACATTCCGTCTCGGCAATTACGAAATAGAAATATATTTACTACTAGCAATTATCGCACAAATTACGCCAAATTTGGACCTCTAAATCAGATGATGGCAACTTACAATAAGCACAGAGAAAATGTTGACTTCACTATGACTAAAACAAAACTGAAGCAATACTTCAATGTAATTAGATAATCTGAACATTAAAAATATAAACTTGATAGGTTAGTTTCTTAAGGCGTACTATATATTTAAGAAGTGAGACATAAAATGTAAATATCATTGAAACAAAACGGTCTACTACAAATAAATAAAAAAAAAAGTTCTCAAGTTCTGCAGAAATTTCTGTTTCATTTGTATGAGAGACCCCTCCCCTCTTAAATAGGTGGAGGGGTCTTGAACTACCATAGAATTATTGCTTGCCTTCAAAAACCTACACATGCCAAAATGCAAATACACATACACATGAGTTATGCGAAAATGTCTGTTTCATTTGTATGGGAACCCCCCTTCCAGAGGGCGGAGGGATCTCAATCCAACAAGGAAACTTTAAAAACCTCCAACTGCCAAATTTGGTTCTATTTGCTTGATCTGTTCTCGAGTTATGCAGAAATTTGTGTTTCATTCAAGAAGGAGCTCCCTCTATTTTCAGAGGGTGGAGGGGTCTCAAACTACCATCCTTCAAAAAGCTCTACATGCCAAATTTGTTTCCTTTTGCTTGATTGGTTCTTGAGTTAAGCAGAAATTTGTGTTTAATTTGTATGGGAGCCCCCCTTTTAGAAAGAGAAAGGGTCTCAAACCACAGCAGTAGAAATATTTATCTTCTTCAAAAACCTCCACCTGCCAAACTTGGTTTCGTATGCTTGATTAGTTCTCGAGTTGTGCAGAAAAATTTGTTTCATTTGTAAAGGGGCCCCCTTTTCAGAAAGAGAAGGGGTTTCAAGTTACCTTAAAAACATTTATTGCCTTCAATATGCTCCACATGCCAAATTTGGTTCCAGAAAAGGGTTATGCAGATATTTGTGTTGCATTTGTATGGAAACTCTCCCCCCCCCCCCCTACCAGAGGGCGGAGGAGTCTCAAACTACCCTAGAAACATTTATTGCCTCCAAAATCCCCACATGCCAAATTTGATTCCATTTGCTTTATTAGTTCTCTAGTTATGCAGAAATTTCAGTTTCATTTACATGAGAGTCCCGCCTTCTAGAGAGAGGCAGGTCTCGAGCCCCCATAGAAACATTTCTTGCTTCTAAAAACTCTCACATGCTAAATTTGGTTTCCTTTGCTTGATTAGTTCTCGAGTTATGCAGAAATATGTGTTTCATTTGTATGGGAGCCCCCCCTTTCAGAGAAGGGAGGGGTCTCTAACTATCTTAAGAACCTTCTCCAGTCTCAAAAACCCCTCCATACAAAATTTCACGCCGATCGGTTCAGTAGTGTCCGAGTCTATAAGGTTCAGACAGACAGACAGACAGAAATTCATTTTTATATATATAGATATATAGATATATATATATATATATATATATATATATATATATATATATATATATATATATATATATATATATATATATATATATATTTTTATATAATTTTCTAAAATTTTTTATAAATAAAAAAAATATATTTTTTTTTTTTTTTTTTTTTTTTTTTTTTTATTTTATGTTTTCGAAAGATATATTGAATATTTTTTTTTGAATGGCCCCCCCCCCTACCCCCCAACCAACCTCCAACCCTTCTCCCACCCGCCGCACGCGCCCCGCACGGACTGCATGGGCATTTCATCCCAGATTTTGAGAATTACCGTCTTGAAATGATCCAAAGTGCTGACCTTGTATTCGTTCAGCTTCGCCATCATATTGGACCAAACAAAAAAGTCGAGAGGATTCAAGTCCGGGGAGCTGGGAGGCCACAAAGTTTTGTCCAGAAAGTCGGTTAAATTGTCCCGACACCAGGCTTGAACCACATTTGCCGTATGGGCTGGTGCACCGTCCTACTGGAACACGTAGTGCTCATCGCCGTAGAGGCTTCGGAGACTGGGGGCAACAACCTTTTCCAAAACCTCAGTTTTGTAGTACGCCGCGTTGATTTTGACGTTTTTTTCAATAAACACCAAGGGTAGCTTACCACGTTTGCATACTGCCCCCCAAACCATCACCGACGCGGCACTTTGGAACCGAGGGATGTTTATATTGGATTCAGGAATGCTGTCCCTCGATGGCGCCCACACCCGGTCATTTTGCACATTGTGCGGCTGCTGCAGCACGAACAGTTTCTCGTCCGAAAAAACAAACTCCTGACCAGCGTGCCGAGAGAGGATCCTCTTAGCTCGATCCAACCGCCTTTTGCTGGTAGCCTCCGAAACGCCATGGACCTTACGTTTTTTGTAAGGCCTGAAACCAAGGTCCTTGGTGAGTATGGTGTGAGCGGTTCCAATGGAAACGTTGAGATCTGCAGCCGTTTTCCGGATTGAGCGGTTCTTTTTGCGCCGAATTCGCTCCCTCACGATCTTGATGACCCGTGGCGTCCTCGCTGAACGCGGCCGACCGGATCTCGCACGGTCATTGGTCGAGGACGTCTCCCGGTATCGCCTGATGGTCGTGTAGACAAAGTTCCGCTTGACCCCATGCGATTTCAGCAGCCGGAATATATCGCCGGGTCGCTCACCGTTCAAAAAACGCTTAATTACGAAGTCCCGATACTCTTTCATCGCGCGTAACAAATAAACAACAACTAACAGAATGTCAACACCGCGCACATTCGGTAGCGTATGAATGAAGCTAAAGCTGACACCAATACCAATGCAGAATATGTACATGGCGCATACCTACGCAATGATGAAAACTTGTATTCGAACTTATTGAACACCGTGTATATATATATATATATATATATATATATATATATATATAGAATAGATAGATATTCATGTTTTGCAAATGATGATTGATGATTTATGGAGTAGTCTTGGATGTTCTAACCAATCATTAGTCAGCTGTTGTTCAGCTTTGCTCGCCTTAGATTGAATACTAGTCAGCTCCTAACCAGGTACTGTTCAGCCTAAATCTCCCAAAGCTTATTACTAAACTGTTTCACTGTTGTTGAATTAACAATCCTTTTAATACAATCATACTTCGACATTAAGTAACCCAATTTTTGTTTCATTACTTTACATCGACTTTACGTTGTATTTCACCAAGGGTTGTTCTACATGTCAAATGGAGTTGACGAAAATCATAATTTCAATCTCATTTTTGAGAATAACTAGACTTATGATAAAATTAAGCTTCTACCGCCTGCTAAGACATTGCACGATTCATAAAAAAAAAATTTAACAGTCCTCGTTCACCAACTGAAGGTGAAATGCCTCGACAATCAATAACCTTCCAAAAACATCGATAAACCATCTCACCTCGTCGTTCGCTCCAAACAATGTTGTTCCAATCTGACCTCATTTCACTTTCATCTCGTCCTCGATATTTTTTTTTTGCTCTCGAACTCTAATTCATTATTAATAAACCGCACGAAAACCACCACCACCGCCACCGCCGAGTCCCCCGACCGACACCCGAACCGACTTCGACGACTTCGACGACGACGAAGAAGATGATGATGGTACTTTCGCTTCACCCGAGCCTTATTGTCAAATCATCAACTTTGAACCCGGCAGCAGTCAGTCGTCGGGGTGAGCTTCGTCTTGTCTTTTCCTTTTTTACGATTCTATGTTATTGTTATTGTGCGCGGAAATTGGAGCGCATGCCAAAACGAGAGCGAAAAGCCCCCAGCTCGGTTTGCCTTTTTTTTTTTTTTTGCTCGATACAATCTAACCTCAATTCGTGGTTTCCCTTTCGTCTTTCGGGTGATATACCTACTGGGCCACAGCGAGCTTGGCTAGGCTTCTAAATTGTATCATTGAACTTTGCGCGCTCATCAAGCCCCCTGTCAGCCGGTGTGGATCGGGAGGTGCTGATCCAAATTTGCGCGCCCAGTACTGCCTGGTGGCCGGAGATGTTTAAGTCGAAAACGAAAGCAGAGCACCAGCCACCAAGTAAAGAACAGCAATAAACGGGTACGAAGAGTTGGGTTCACCCCTAGCAGACTGGGAATCGAAAAGGTCAATTTTGAATGAAGAATTGAGTATAGCCCGCGCGCTTTGGTATTGTTATTGGGCGGATTAGTGGCTTAATAGAATAGCACGCGCCCTTCGATTGCGAGAAAATGTCGATTGATGGAAGTTGTACGGTTGTTGCGGTTCCCGACTCCGAGAAGTTACGTCGATCCACATTCTGACATCACCCGGGTGCATCCTACCATAAAATCAATTTACGTTGTCAGAAATTAGTTGATAATCAGGCTTATAAAGTCGACGGTTTTGAGTGATTTTCTCTCTCCCGAAGAACATGGTTGAAATCAGCCTCAGTTCCTGCAGAGTTTAATGATGATGGTAATGATGATGAGTGCAATGATGATCAATGCTCGGTTGCACCCGAAGGGATTGCAATTGCTCTTGCTGCTAGGTACGACCAGCAGCCCCATAAAAGCGGTCTAATAAAATTCAATTAATTTAATTAGTGCTTTTAATTCGTGTGGCTCCACCGTCCGAGAGTGATTTTATGCCGCTTCGTCCGTTGATTCGTACAGCAATTACAGTGAGCTTTGGGTTTTTTTTTCGAGCTCAAGGGATTTAAAATCGCCACCTTAAGATAATGACATGCGTGATGAGCATTAAGGGAACAGGTGCATAACTGCGTTAGCACGAAGAAAATCTATGCCATATGTTGAGATCGGATGCAAAAGATTCATGAAATCTTAATTTGTTATTACTTTGTTTTAATGAAGCTGCATGTATGTGATTTTTTGTTGTGTGGTTGGTGTGCTCTTGATGAAAAAGGATGTCACAACGATCACCGTACGAATGTGTTAAGTGCTGGCGGCGGTGGCGGCGTTTTCTTTCGTAAACACAGTGAGGCTAACATGTGCATAGAAGTTGATCTTTGTGAAATCTCTTATGATGTTGACTACTGATGATTTGTGACCCGCCTCAAACCGTATGAAACTTGTTGAACTTCAGCGCCAGTAGGCATTTTATGACGGAACATCTTGCACAAGATTTAGTTTCAAATCAATGTTATGTTAATTGGATATTTTCGTGCCACGAAATGCTGTGCAGGCTTACGTTTTCCAGAACAGCAATTGACATATCTATGTTTGAAAAATTACTTTAAAATGATTATTGTCATGTCAAGGTCACAGATCACTATTTCGCAAGATCCCCCTCACGATAATAGATAATGGTATTGGTGAACTAACATTGTACGTACCTTGTAATAGATTAATACCTGAATCGTTTAAGGAACTTTAAAATGAGCTCAGATTCGAGACTTACCTGAAATGAGAGAAAAAATCTTAATTAGTTTTCTGCAAAACTAAATGGGAAGATTACAGCAAGTGAGGATAGAGAGTAGGTAAAATTAGGGTGGGATGCCAAATTAAGATTTCAACATTTGAAGTAATCCATAGTTATTTATCAAATCGCTCCCGGTTCGACAGAATTTAAAAAATGTATGCGTACTTTCACCGCCAAGTGTATGAATTTCAAGTCACTCAAGTCAGATGGCAGAAAATTTTGGAATTTCCTTCTCAAGCTGTCAAAAAAAGACAAACATACTTGAAAAAGATCTGACTTATTGATGTTAAAGATACATGACTATTGTTGAAACAAATTAGTGAACATGGAGCGATGTACGGCCTTCATGTCAACTTTGCGAATGCATCTCTTGATACTACCAATGAACTGTTTGAAATGCGTGTCCCTCCAGTTATTTCCCGAAGAAATCTTCGATTGGGCAAAACTGAGGCATATTTTTCGGGTTGTGGTTTTTGGGTACAAGTGGGATCGAATGGATATTCAGGAACGTGCAACGAAGCAACCCTAGAATAAATTAAATAGATCAAAGCAACCATGTCATAAGTACAGAAATAAATTTTCACTAGTCTTTTCCCATCGTTCAACCAAACCAGTCGGTTCTTTAATTTGTCTGCTCTGCAACAGGTTATGGGCCTGCGCGAGTAAATTATTTTCCCCAATCGAAACTTCTGGAACACGATACGATGGACGGAAGCCGATTCAGTCTGCAAAAGCTGAACAACGCAAATTATTCGAGCTGGCGCTTCAAGGTGGAACTTTTGCTGGTCCGGGAAGATCTGTGGCAGTACGTGACGCCAGGTGAGAAACCGGAAGCAGTAGCGGAAGCCATTTGGAACGCAGGAGACGCCAAGGCCAGGGCGACAATCGGGTTGCTGATCGAGGACAATCAACACCCGTTGATCCGTTCGTCGAAGACCGCGAAGGAAGCTTGGACGGCACTCCAGAAACACCACCAGAAGGTCAGTCTCACGTCGAAGGTCTCGCTGTTAAAACGAATTTGCGACAAACGCCACTCGAAGGGAGAAGACATGGCGGAGCACATTTTCGCTATGGAAGAACTTTTTAACAGTCTTGCGAATGCCGGACAGACGCTGGAGGAAAATCTCACGGTCGCGATGATCCTGCGAAGCCTACCCAGCACGTACGACACCCCGACGACAGCCCTCGAGAGCCGTTCGGATGACGAACTAACCCTAGAACCCGTCAAGCGAAAACTGCTGGACGAAGCATCGAAGAAGCATGGTTCCAGCTCCGATTCCACGATGCCAGTCGGACAAGGAAAGAAGAAGAAACCGTTGGCCTGCCACTACTGCAAGAGAATGGGCCACATTGAGAGAGAGTGCCGCAAGTATCTGCGCGACACCGAGAAGGAAACGAAACAAGGTAAGCTGGGGAAATCTACGCCCAAGTCGGATAGCACCGTGTCGTTTGCGTTTCTGGCCAGAGGAAGTGAAACTGAAGACGAAAGTAAGCCTTGGATCGTGGACTCGGGCCCGACGAGCCACACCGCCGCGAGCCGAGATTTTTTCCTGGAGCTACACGAGAGCGATGTGAAACACGTGACGCTAGCCGACGGGAAGAAAGCGGTCGTCGAAGGAGAAGGTCCTGGCGTGATCCAGTGCTACGACGACACGGGCATGCAAACGGAAATGAAGCTGGCCAAAGCGTTGAAAAACACCCACGTTGGCGGTGAACCTTTTGTCTGTCCCTTCGTTGGCGCAGAAAAACGCAACTGTTATTTTCGATATCAACGGTTGCCGGGTGATGCGTGGCAACCCAACCGCTGCCATAGCAACGCTCGAACAAGGTTTGTACTACCTCAAGCAACCGAGCGAAGTTATTTTCCTGGATGACAGGAACCACCCAAAGGACTGCAAGCATGAGTAGCATAGGAAGTTTGGCCATCGAGATCCCAAAGCGATCATTCAAATGGAGAAGCAAAAGCTAGTCTGCGGTTTGAAGATACGTGAATGCCACACGTAATGGACACACCAGCCGGTGAGATTATCGGCCACAATGATGACGACGACGACGGTGATGGGTACGATACCGCCGCCGGTGGAAACTCAAAGAATCATCAAGTGAAGAGTCGAGCGAAGACGAAGCCACTGGAACCAAAGAGTCTCCAAATGAACCGAGAAGATCCACAAGAGCCACGAAGGGAACCTTGCCAGCAGGCTATCGAGAAATCACCGGGGTCACCAGCATTTCGTACGTTACTGACCATTGCCAGTCGGGACAATATGCTGGTACAACATCTGGATGTTAAGACCGCCTACCTATACGCCAAGTTAGATGAGGAGATCTACATGCGACCACCCCCTGGATTCAAGACGGACGACAAGGTTTGTCGTTTGAAGCGTAGTATCTATGGGCTGAACCAGGCAAAATCGATGACACATTCAAGAAAATGGGATTTCATCCAACGACATCAGATCCCTGTCTGTACGTAAAGGAAGAGAACGGTAAGCGCAGCTACATCATCATCTACGTCGACGACATGCTAGTTTGTTGCCACTCGAAGAGAGAATTCGAGGTAATAAATAAGGCGTTGGCAAAGCAGTTCAAGTTCTCAAGCCTGGGTGAACTACGACTGTTCCTGGGAATCCACATCGAAAAGCAAGACGGCCACTACACGCTGAACCAGGCCAACTACGTCGAGAAGATCGTAGAGCGGTTTGGACACGAACACGCCAAGCCGTCCAAAATTCCACTCGACCCCGCTTACGTGAAGCAAAAGGAGGAGGAAGACCTGCCTACCAACGAATCGTACCGCAGTTTGGTAGGTAGTTTGCTATACGTTGCGGTCAACTCGCGGCCGGACATGTGTCTCAGCGCATCACTACTTGGGAGAAAGGTGACGTAGCCGACCAACAGAGACTGGACCGAAGCGAAGCGGGTATTGCAGTACCTTAATTCGACGAAGAATCTGTGTCTCCACCTGGGATCCGGAAACCAAGGCTTGGAGTGCTTCGTCGACGCTGACTGGGCTGGAGATGAAGGAGATCGAAAGTCCAACTCCGGACACTTAATCAAGTTTGGCGGCGGACTGGTAAGTTGGGGCACCCGTAAGCAATCGTGCGTTGCCTTATCTTCTACAGAGGCCGAATTCGTGGCCCTAACGGAGGGATGCCAGGAGCTGCTCTGGATGCGGAAGCTTATGTCAGAGCTCAACGAGGAACCGCATCCCGTTGGCTCAGTGAATGCTTGTTGTTGAAGGCACAAGAAATAGAACGAAGTGTGGGTTTAACTGTGAAGGATGGCTTCAGTTTTGAGCATAGCATCGATACAAAGTTGAACTTTCAATGCTATTCAATTATTTCAAAGAAGAAGGAGCTCAGAAAAAGTATTCTTCTTTTTTTCTGCTTGTCATTATAGTTCAGATAAACTTATCGTAATAAATTTTTGATTTTAGTTACTGTTACATTTATTTCCAATGATTGACAGTTTCTCAACAAGTAATATTAAAATTACATAACATGCGATGGAAAAAAATATATCATATATATTGTTGAATACTATTTAACGAAATATCCTTTTCTATGTTTAGTTCATTGACCAAGTTACATTGGAAATGAATCATTCATAACAAAAAGAAATTCAATTTGTCTATGCAAAAGAGCGAGGAGTGATGTAAACAGAAAGAAATACTTTTAAAGCAACATCAAGTAACATCCAATGCTGGTGTAACTACGAAAGAGGTTACCAGTTCGAGCTGATAAATTTGTAATAAAAAATGAAACCTATTATTTTATGGCGCAGCTCTCCAATGTGAATAACATTTGACATCATTCAACTATTTAATGGTTACAAAAACGAATTAAGAGTAAAAGAAAGAACGGAAAAATATTGATACTGAAAACTTAATATCCAGTGTCATAAAATCTAAGAACAAAGTAGCAAAGATGCACACAAAGTGTAAAAAAAAATCAAAACAATTCTCCGAGATCTAATTTTGATTAGTTTACAGGGTGTGGCAGAAAATAATGCGAAAATGTTCAAACTTGAGTATTGGGTTACTTCTTGTAACTAGTGACTAATTTCTATCGAAACTGTATTTGTTTATGTTTACTTTCAAGTGCTGCATCCAAACATTCTATTTGTTTTATTGCAAATTCGTCAAAATGTTCGCGAAAGAAGTGATCACCAGTTTGTTGCTCGCCCAGAAGAAGCCGAAAGAGATTACCAAGGTGGTAGGGTGCCATTTGGCAACAGTTTACCGCATGAAAAAGTCCCTACACTGATGGTCCCAAGCAGCGGAAGCCGGGAAGCGGACGTCCGCACTTTGCACGCACGCCGAACGTGATCAAATCGGTCCGTGCAAAAATTGCTCGCAACCCGGTGCGTTCCATAAGAAAACTTGCAAAGGAAGCCAATATTTCGGAGAAATCCATGCGGAGAATCATCAAAAAAGACCTGCATGTATCTTCCAGAGCCAGAGTGAAACGCCACTTGATTACGGACCGGGTCAAGGAACTACGAGTGACTCGTTCCAAGAGATTGCTTTCCTTGTGAAGAAGGAAAAAAAATTATAATCCTGTTCTACGACGAAAAGCTTTCAGCATCGATGCTGTGGCCAACAGCCGAACGGACCGGTTCATTTCACCGCAGAAAATGGAGAACGTTCCGGAAAAAGCGAAATTCAAATTTCAAACCAAACATCCGGCTGGTGTCATGATGTTTGGCTTGGTGGTGTCCAACGGTTGGAAAATGCCGCCTGTTTTCATTGATGCTGGAGTAAAAATCAATACCAAAGTGTATATCGGTATTTTAAAGGACCAAGTGCTTCCCTGGGTGAAGGCCAACTCCTCCGAGAACCAAAACGTTGTCCTGCAGCAGGATGGAGCGCCGTCTGACACGTCCAATTGAACCCAACATTGGTTGAACGATAACATGAAGTTTTGGCCGAAGGATTTGTGGCCCCCTAGCAGTCCAGATCTTAATCCGTTGGATTATTCGATTTGGGCATATGTTGAAGCACGAGCCTGCAAAACATCACACCCTAGTGTGAAAACCCTGAAGTCAACCATAACACGCACATGGCAGTCAATGTCGGAGGACTACGTCCAAAAGGCATGCTCTGGCTTCCGGCGTCGGCTCGAGGATGTTATTAATAAAAATGGAGGACACATTGAATAAATTTGTTTAAAAGGACATTATAAAGATAACTGCACTCGAAAATGTTGATATTATTGCTTGATTTAGTTGAAATGGGATTTGAAAGAAATAGAACAAATTTTCGCATTATTTTCTGCCGCACCCTGTAAAAAAAATGCTTACCAGTCAAAAAATTGCAGGCTTTTCCCGGCCCCTTTTTAAAGGGCGCAAGGCCAAATGCATTTAAAAAGAAAAGGTGCACCATACCCCACAGGTTTTTTTTTCCCCCCCCCCCCCTCCCATTCCCCTACCATTAAGTTAAAGGAACATAGGCCCAATTCCATAAGACCGAACGTTAACATATACTTATGTATCCTTTCCACCTCTAGGGGTTGCAAAGGGCCAACGTAAAATACTTCAATCCTTGAATCCTTGAATAATCCTGCTCGCTTCAGTCTTGACCTGGGCCCCGGTCAGATTCCTATCGAATTCCATTATTTTCTTGTTGAGGCTCCGACGCCACGAGCCCCTGGTCTGCCTCTGATGTGGTGTCCTGCTGGGTTCCACCGTCTGACACTATCTGGCTGCCAAGATATTGTAAACTATCGACTTTCTCCACTGTTTGCCCCGCTACCAAAAGTTGGAAGGGTTGTTTGTGTTGACATTCAACGATTTAGTCTTGTTGACATTGAAGGTGAGATCCGCCGGAAATGAGCTTTCGGCTTTCAATCGTTGAGCTTTCTCTGCATATCAGAGCGGCTTTGCGCTATCCAAGAAACAAAGCAGCCCACTGTTCGGAAAACGGTCAACAGCATCTCCCATGGTCTCATCGATTAAGTACGATGAGGAACAGTAGCGGTCGCCTCACACTGACGGTCGACTACCCTTGAATGGTCGGAAAAGGCTTCGTTATCGCCTCGATGCGGTTGAAGACTGCTTTGCGTCTCAGGGCGCCTCACAAATTTGTCAAAATCTTATTCGTAGTAATAGAGGGAATCGGAATTCGTTGACCTGCACCAGGATGATTTGTAGCGTGACAGTATGTTCCACACAAGATTTTCCGGCAAGGAATCCTGCCTTGCTGCCGCCGGAGAGTCACATCGATTGCTCCTGTATGCGATTCAGGATAACTTTTAACAGAACTTTGAGAACAATACACAGTAACATGATGCCTTGCCAATTTTCGCTCACAGTCAGATCCCCCTTCTTAGTATTTATTATGTATGTGGTTAACATCTCTACAGATAACATCGAATCAAATGTGCTGCACGCTTTCTTGTACCAGCCGGATTTGAAGCGAACACCATCTTTGCAGGGTTGTTATCCGGAATTCTCGCAACTTGCCCTGCCCAGCGTATCCTTCCTGCTTTTGCCACCTTCTGAGTACTCGGTTCGCCCGAGCTCGTGATTTATTCTTTGCCGCCACAGACCGTTCTCCTGAACATCGGCAAAGATAGTACTAAACATGTGTTGCTCGAATACACCAAGTACTTGCATCCCCCCTTCTTTGGGACCTTCACTAAGACGCCCTGCATCCAGTCGACCAGAAAAATGGCGGTGTCCCAGATATTAGAGAACCGTTGATGCAACATTTGAGCGGGTAGCATGGGGTCTCTGCTGATATGTGATCGACCCCGGAGGCTTTATTGGATTTCATGCTTCAGATGTTGCTTCAATATCCTGTAGTGATGGGACCTCGGAGTTGACACCAGTGATGTGAATCATGCCGAGATGTTGATGGTTCGTTGGACGTCGTAACTTCAAGAAGTTGTTTGAAGTGCTCAACCCAACGTTTCAGCTGGTTCATGGGGTCAGTTAGTAACTGTTCAGTCGCGTCTTTCACTGACATCTTCGGGTTCATCCTTGCTCCGCGCAGGCGCCGTGAGATATCTTAGAGGGGGGGGTGTCCCCAGTTGTAGCGGGTTTCTTCCCTTAATCTGCCAGAGAGTCCACCCACACTCGTTTGTCCCGTCGGTAGCAGCGTTCTACTTCCTTATCTAAAGCCGCATACCGTTGACGGGACCCGTATTTGGGTCTATCGCGGCTTTTGCTTCGCTACGCTAATAAAACTTCCTTCAAGTTTCATCAGTGGTCCACTCGTTTCGTTGTGTGCGGAGTTCACCCAGCCTATTTTTGCTTGTCTCGATGAAGTCATTCCTGATGGCCGTCCACTACTCTTCTACGCTGCCACCTTCCGGAATATCTACTGCTCGAATCTCAAGTTCTTCAACGAACGATCTTTTCTTAGCTGGATCTTCTAGTCGGCGTGTGTTAATCCGCCATTTGAGCCTCTCTTTCAGTCGCTGGATCCGTCCAATACATCAGCGGATCTCGCCGATTAGAAGGTGGTGGTCAGATGTCGGCACTGCGTTTATTTTGGACATCAAGAAGGTTCCGTCTCCATTTTCAGTTGATGCAGATGTGGTCAATTTTTATTTTCACGAGAGACCCACGTGACTTTAGGGACTGTTCGATGGGGGAAAAGCGAGTCCCCGATCACCATATCGTTGTTGCCAAAAAAATCTGCAAACAACTCACCGTTATCGCTAATTTCTCCTATACCATGACGTCCCATAACACGCTCATAGTCCGTGTTTTCGAAACCGATCTTCGCATTGGCCAGTGTAGATCTTGATATCACCCTTTGAAACTTTATCCACGATGGCATTCAGTTGACTGCAAAAGTTCTACTTGTCCTGTAGCTCGGCGGCATCGGTCGGCGTATAATTATGGTAACGTTTCGAGCCCGGTTCTGAATCTTGCTTTGAGTATCCTTTGCCGGGGCGCTAAGTAGGAAATCAATTCTTCGGTAACGGGAAGCGTACTTAGCAACTTACCAATCAGACTTAGGCCGGGGTGGCCTCTGCTGTACACAGAAGTTGCCTCCATTCTATTCGGGCTGCATTTCATCAGGCTCGCAGTCTACGAAGGGTCCGCAGGTCACCTTCTACTTGATCGATCCACCTTGCTCGTTGCACGCCTCTTCTTCTTGTGCTGGTCGGTTCGTTTGCGAGAATCATTTTAGCTGGGCTGTCGCCCAACATTCTTGCGACATGCCCAACCCCATGTAGTCGACCGATGTTAGCGGTGTGAACGATGGGAGGTTCTCCCAGAACTGATGCAATTCATGGTTCATTCACTTTCTCCACGTTCCGTCTTTTATCTGCACTCCACCGTAGATCGTACGCAACACCATCCATCCAGAGACACCAGTCTAATCAATGTCTTGTAGATGGTCAACGATGGTTCGATCATAGCGTTCTTTGGAGTCCAAAGTAGGCACAATTGCCAGCCATAATGCGCCTTTGTATCTCTCTGCTGGTGTCGTTTACGGTGGTCACCAATGAGCCCCTCCACTACCTCTCCCCCCTCTTTACCCCCCTCCTCACGTCTTCCCCCCCCCTTTTCTTCCTTTCTCTCCCAACTATTAACCAACCCATTTCTTCAACTTCAAACATAAGTTGATATGTCGTTCCACCATCGTCTCAAAGTTACGTCTATTATATCAACGTCGTCTGCGAAGCCAAAATTCCCCATATCCCACACTTCAAAATATATTTAAAGTTGGACAGACTTCCTTTAGATTGTGCCACTCGTGTCTATTCCCGCTCTTCGAATCACACCCTCCAATGCAATGTTAAATGGTAAACCAGGGAGCGAGAGTTAAGTCACTTTGAATACCGGAACATAACTGTACCAGTCCCAACGGTAATTTGTGTTCTCCAAAGTACCGCCAACGGACTTCACTTAGACTAAGGAGTTCGAGCTTCATGCGTCGCACTTCTTTGGCAAGTTGTTCCAACTTTCCTTGCTGAGCTAACGTTGAAACATTCCATGTTACAATTCGTGTCATTTGTTTTGCGCCTAAAGTCGATGCCGTTAAATTAGTTCGTAATCTTTCTTTGTTGTTGTCTGTAACAATTTCCAAGATTCGGGGACAGTAGATGGTTGGCTTAAGGTCTCCTATCCCCGTGATGGGGCTGCCATCTTACTTGTAGCTTCCATGGAAGAATATTTCTTATTCGGCCGCTGAATGTCAGTCAGACGCTGTTTGAGCCGCACCTCCCCGGTGGACGGACGATCGGACTGGCGGAGCATTTCCTCTATCGTCGTTCCGTGGTTAACGCGCCAGTGTTCGCGGTCTTATTAGTTTCAAAACTTGAACGCTGACATGCCTCGTTGGTGTTTTTTCCATCTTTGAAATTAGAATAGAAAGTGATTCCAGAAGCGACAAACAGATGCAAATAAATTAATTTTCAGTCACTCAGTTAGCTTAGTGACCCATTCGGTCTAATGGCTTCCAACCTAGTGGCGTTCGGTCTACTGGCGTTACGCCTAGTGGCGTTTGGCATAATGGCATTACACTAACAGCTATGTTAGATCAGCAAATGTTAACGGAGAGGATGATTTCAAGTTTTATCATGGTTTTAGACAAGTAAAATTTGCGTGGGCATAGTTAAACCAAAATTTGCTGGTTGGGATGCAGATTACTGTTTCAAATATTTTTTGATGATGGGAAATGCTTATACAACAGCGAGACCAAATGAACAACAGACATAGACATAGACATGGGAAGAGTCTTACAGAATTATTCCTATGTTTTATTAAAGGGAATTTTGAAATGAATATTGAGCAAAACTTTAGGAAATTTAATGATTCTGTTTATACTTCCAAGAAAAAAATCTAAAACTCCAAAAACATTATTGAAAGTATTATGAAAACGCATTGAACACAGGCGGACATGCGTAATGATGATAACTTACATGTTAGTTACAAAGGCTGTTAAGCAAATTAAAGAGAATACTACTCACTAATGAAAAAAATCATGTAAATTAAGGTGTTTTGAGACTGTTATATATGAGCGTCTATATTTACACGAATTTGAATCACATTCAAGGTTTTTGTATTGTTTCGTCGGCTTGAGTAATTTTTTGGTTTATTTATTTGATACCAGACCGACTGGGGTGAGAGGCAACCACGCTTACCACAAGACGGTCGGCACCGTCACATAATAAATGTGAAATTAATTACAATCAAACACAACTTTCTCCAAGTGATGAATTTTCAGTCTTGGAACACCTTACTTTACATGAATTGTTTATTTACATCTGATTCTTTATGTCTAAGGTTGGTTCAGTCAGGTGGAAAATATGGAATTTCTCAGTGTGTTTCGACGTCGTACTCGTAGACCCAAGTCTCGTTACCAGTTATGATGTGCTGGATGTCCGTATCACTCATTGTGAGCATTTCCTTAGCGAAAGTTTTTCGTTGCTCTTTTTGAAGAAAATTCAACAATTTTGGAACAAGACGCTCGGACACACGTCTCATACCCAAAACATCGTGAATAATGCTACACAGATAAAAAGAAACATTGAATTTTCTACGTTATCTAATGCACATAAAGGGAATGCTAGACTTAGCAGAAAATAATGGAACTTTTCATGTAACTTTTAGCCAGATAATGCCTGAATCAAGCATGTCAGATGAAAGATTGCAAACATAGTTTCATGGCGCATGAAAAATTGCAAACGAGTCCGGTGTTTACGCCTCCTTTGGTTTAAAACTGCATTTATCGCTTTTAAATTATTATTTTTTTTCTGTGTATTAGCAGATATTTTAATACATCAGCTTCACCCCCCATCTCCCCCCCCCCCACCAAAATTTATATTTATTTTTCCGCCCCCGTTTTTTTTTTATTTTTTCTCGCATTCACATTTAAGCATAAGGTGTTGCCCGGCCTCGCCTCTCTCAGCCCACACCGCCAAAGCGCCACCAAAGAATAAAATTCCAGGAGGGGGTGGGTTCCGTTTCCCATCCCATCTAAGGAAATTCCCTTTAACAAAATTTCTTTCCCCCCCCACAAAAAAAAACAGAATTTTCAATTTGATGTAAACATCAGAGCGTGTAAAATCGTATTTCATTCCACACGAAGCAGCAACTTGCATGAAATAGTTTTAACAACGATGAGCTTTTGCATACAATATTATCGGAAATGTATGGAATGTCCCAGAGCTTTACACGATGTATAATGCAAATTTTTATGTTTTGTGACGCTCCATTTATGTGCATGATATTGAACAGAAATTCACACTACTTTTTCGAGCTGTGTGGACATATGGTGTGATTATACTTGCCACATAACAATACTAATGCAAAAATGGTACCTTGCATCGAAAGCTTCCAATCAATAACTGCACAGATAAAAAGAAACATTGAATTTTCTGCGTTATCTAATGCACATAAAGAGAATGATAGATTTGGCAGAAGATAATGGGATATTTCATGTAAACTTAAGCCAGATAACGCCTGAATCTAGCCTGTAGTACGAAAGATTGCAAACATTATTGTATGGCGCATGAAAAATTGCAAACAATTTCGTTGTTTACGCCTCATTTGGTTTAGAATTAAACGAGGGGAAATTTACCACGCTTGTTATAATTCATTATTTTTTTCTGTGTGTGGAAGTGCATTTAGTGACATGACACGCCGCTTTATCCTGCCGTAACACGACGTTTTCGGGCATTATCTGTACAAAAAAAGAAAAAAAACACCGCCCACCGCCTCTCTATATCTTTCCGAATTTATCCTAGTAAAACTGGTGCGAATAGGAGTCATTCCGTTTTTCGACAAGCGGCCCACACCATAAGTGTTCCACCTCCAAAAAATCGCTTGAGTTTTACCAGCGGATTCTTCCTCAAATCGTGCCAATAATATTTACAACAGTGACGGCCACCTTACATAGATAAAAAGAAACATTACATTTTCTGCGTGATCTAATGCACATAAAGGGAATGCTAGATTTGTCAGAAAATAAAAGGATATTTCATGTAAATTCAAGCCAGATAACGCCTGAATCTAGCCAGTTGTATGGAAGACTTCAAACATTGTTGTATGGCGCATGAAAGATTGCAAACAATTTTGTTGTTTACGCCTCCTTTGGCTTAGCATTAAACGAGGGGAAATTTTACACGCTTGTTAAAATTAATTATTTTTTTCTGTGTAGTTTAATTCTTTTCGTTTGAAAAAAATACATTTCCCATTCTTTTGTCCAGTATTTTTTGGAAAAATTCAATCTGACCACAATATGAGTGGTGTGAGATTTGGTCTCTTGGCCTTTTTGGAGTACTTCAAGTGGCTACATCCTCATAGAATCTGAGCTACATGCAAGTGGATAATTAAAAGACAATGTTCTTGTATGATCTCTGCCACGGAAAACTGTCCAGTCTCACCCATTCGAGCGCTTTTGTTCCGGTCACGGTTAGTTATCTTCGAATTTCCTTTTGTTTTCTTTTCAATTGCATACTTTTCTCTTTTCTTCAGCATGTTTCTGATAAATGCTTAAAATCTGTGAATTCTTGATTCTTGAGTTCTAGAATCAAACATTTTCCTCTGGCCATTTTGCTGAACCGATGCAATCAATATAATGCAACTCAAATTTAAACCCGTGCAGCGCACGAAGAGCTTCTTTTCCCGACAATGACAGTTCCACAAGATAATAACAGAAAAGGTAGGCTCATTGTGGCTGTATGGGGTGTACGTTCAAACGAATGTTCTACCTTTTTACGAAAATAAGCTATACAAGCTAAAATCTTGTTATAAAAAAGCTATCACACACGATAGCATTGGCTTATTATTTTACACAAATATGACGATGTGTTTAAACGAAGATTCGTTACTGTATGATTACTGTATGATTACGAAAAGAATATTTACTAACGAAAATAAGATTCATATTTCTGTTTCAGGGTTGAAAATTCTGTTCATAATTTCTACGAAGAACCCTTTTTCTTTCAATAGTTCAATCAGTTCTTCGAATATAATTTCGAGTTGGCGTAACCATCAAACGTGTTTTCACATATCTCCTCAACATCGATGATGTCTAATAATTAGACAAACAATTTCAAATCCTCTTCACCATTTCGAAAAAAAAAAAACTTACCGTCGCCAATGGCAACCGCTTGCAATTTTACCCACACCAACCAAACCAGCAGAGCAATTAGTCGCCTCTCGTCCAGCAAAACCCTTCCATCTTCCATCATGCCTGCAGTTCACGACATCGAAACCGACCGTTCAGAACCGAACCGAAGATGGGAGCATGCGCACGACTTGGTGCCATCTAAAATGATGGCTGGGTGACGGTTGATGTCACCCTGTCCATAGTGAGTGCGCATTTCAACAAACCTCCGGCTGATTGGCTCATCTCCATGACTCTATTTTTTTTTTTTTTTTTGCTACTTCGACTTCTAAGGCGCATGGCTGCTGATGGTCCGTCGCCGCCACCGCCGCCGGTCATTGGCAATAGAACACACAACAGCACGGTTTGTTTGCCACCGCCGCGTGGCCAATCAATGGTGGACGGTTCGGTTGCCATTCGAAAGCACGGACGGTCTATTTATGCTTCCTTTTTTCGCAACCACCATCTCGAGAGCGGGCGCTCAGATCAAAGCTGTCCCAGCAGCGGGCGCAAGCGGCCACAGTGAGAATTTGTCATGCTTTTGCGCAAAAGATTGCTGTTTTGAATAAATTCAATCAAACGAACAAGAATGCATGGCCGATCGCAGCGGTATGACTCATTTTCGGAGTATTGCATAATCGCGTGGTATGTTGGTCCATATGCCCATCCGTAGTTCGAAAGAAAAATTGAAAGTTCGCCTGAGTAACATCGTTATTGAAATGTGGGTTCAAAAAGTCAACGCACAGCATAAATTACGTCCAGTCCGATGATTATTTGCATTCGATATCGCCGGGCCAACCGCGAAGCACCAGGATATCAGATTATTCCTAAAAGTGGGCCACCAAACGAATTGCGTTCGAAGATTATCAGGGAATTCAACTGCACTGACACGGATCACCTTTAATTTAATTTATGCGCCTGGTATTGGCGACCCATTGGCAATTGCGGAGGTAAGTGACACTGATTTCGATTCAATTTCACGCCACATGTAAAATGCCATCGTATTTTTAATTTCGCTCGCACGCTCGCTTTTGTAACGCGCCAAAGTTCGCGAACTCTTCTCACTTTCCATATCGCGGCTGATCGGTTGGCGGTGGTGGTTGTGGTTCTTTATTGTTAATAATATTTTAAAGATTATTTTCCCGGTATTTGTGGGGGGTCCATCAGGGAGCTTGCACTTTTTTTTTATTTTTTCATTTCGCCCACACCAATCAGCGGAGGTCCCAACGAAGCTGAGGACAAGGATGGGATCCGAAACTGCTTGCTTTTCTTTTCATTTACGGTACGATCGAAAGTCATGGCTTGCTTGCGGGGCTCGAGATCATAAATTACAAAAATAGTATCGTGCCATCATAAAAATGATTGCGATGCGAAAGCTCTCATCGCGTGGATCGGTTGACGGGAGCAACGATTCCACGGAATTTTGCAACAATGTGACAATTATGGGCAATTGTAGCGCATTTGGCTGTAGCTCAAGGTTGAGATTTTTCTAGGTTTGAAGCTTATTTAAAAGATTGAATTCGATTTCAAAATAAGTTCGAGATATCTTTAGTGTTAGAGACTTCAGAAGGTCAGCATGGGAGTATAGATTTGCATTACTCTGAAACATTCATAATTTCCTTTTGAATTAGGATCCACCGGAGTTTATTCCTTGAAGGAAAGGTGTGTACTTTGTGTACATTTTTAAGAAAATGATACAAATTCAAATGATTCAAACTGTAAAACAATTTACGATTTACCACATATTTGAAGCAACCGTTAAATGCCACAATTATTATAATCAACAAAGCGGCGAGAACCTTTCAAAAATTTCATAATACAAAAATACTTCATTTTGATCAAGGGAAACGAGGGAAAAGTCACAGATTTTTTTCATAATATAAAGATACTATAGAAAAGGTTAGAAAACTAAGAGATATTAAAAGAAGTTCAAGAAACTTCTACAAACTTCAGACACGATAAGAGAAGTATAATGTCAGCAGGAAAACATTGAACAATCGCAACAGTTCTAAGAAATAAAAGCGAAAGGCGTGAATATAAAAGAATATTAACAAGCTTACTGCAAAATGGAAAAGAATTTGTAACTCGATCATTTTGAGATGCAACACATTCAAAGCCAAATGAAAGTTAAGAAAATTTCAGAACAACTCACAAAGAAAACAGTCCAAACTTACTAGAAAATCAAAGATTATTGCCAGGTTTGAGCCAGGTTTAGTGCAATCGCATAAGTGAATTGTAAAGGCTGACTAAAAGTAAATTGGTACACACAAAAAGACCTGTAATTCGTGATTGCTTTACAGTACTTTTACTAAAACTTCAAAGTTACAGCATTAGATGGTTATATTTCTCCAGTTCGAACGAAATCTCGAACCTTCCTCTTGATGGAGCCCATCAGCGCCCGCACAGTGGAATCGGACACGGAATCAGCGCATTTCTTCCATTTTACCCGGATTTGCTGGATGTCCTTGAGTGCCCCGCCGCCTCGTCAAAGTCGCAGCTTTAAATTGCCCAGTATTTTGCCTAGCACATAACCTGAAAATTTGGTTTGTTTTTCTCTGCACTTGCTTCTTATACCGGCTGCTTACCCAAGTAACATTACCAAAACCATCCTGCTTTATTAAGTTTTATTAAAGTTTTATCAAAGCCAATAGAAATCAATTTGGTATTATTATGACACCAAGAGCTGCCAATGGGTTCCATACTTTAGTCAGGGTTATGGGAACCTACACAGCTTGTTTAAAACGATCTTAAAACCTCGTTTTTTTTTAAATTCCTTTTACTCCTATCAAAGGTTTTATTTTGACTTTATGAACTCATAAAATGCTGTTTTGAAATGCCGTTTTAGAACTCATTCATATTATCTTATTATGGTCAGTTGAAAAAGCCTTTTAAAACCATTTTGCATCCAATAAATGCATTAAACGGCAAATCGGCATTGGTGGAAGCCACCAAATAACCAAATAGTTTTAAAGTAGTCATTTGGAAGATAATTTGGCTCTATGCCAGAATTGTGATTTTTTCCAATCGCCATATTGAAATATACGAAGTAAATGAAATGTGGAAAAATAAATGCACCAAATTCTTAATGTAATGCAAATTAACTGTAGATCGGAGATCAATTTCTGCATTTTTTTTTTAGATAACCTTATTGAATTCCATCAATATTAAAGAAATTTATGATTAATTTATCGAATATATTCGTATTAATTTTGTGTTTGTTGTTGTGAACTCGCATAATTTCCGAGGCGCATTAATGTTCGGCTCTTATCGTGCCAATATTCACCATGGAGCATGATTCGCTGTAAAAAACTCAATTTGCTTTGGATATTTTGATATCAAACAAAATTTCCCGCATCATTTGACCTTTTTTCTTCGATATTATTTACAGCTAAATGAATCAGGAGAGCAGAGAATCGAACAAAGCAGAACAACAAAAACCAACCACGATATCACAGTGAAGTTTGACAGCTGTGGCCATTTGGCCGCATGCTGGTTTTCATGGCAGCCAAAAGGTTTTAAGAAGGTTCTCAAGTATTCATAGCATCTGTCACTAGAATATATTCAAAATCTTTATGGTCTTAAAAAGGTTTTATTAACTTGTTTTCACAACCGTCTATAGAGTGGGCTACATTTGTACTTTGTACAAATTATGGCTTTAAAGAAGCATAGAGGAGGTGTTGGTAGACAAAACAGTTTTGAATGTAATTTTATCAACAAAGCCGGGAGGAATGCTATACGTCTGGAATAAAACTAAAATTGTTACTTGGGTATATTAACTTTTACACACGTTTTTCAGGAAACGGTATATGGACATCAATGTCTGTTCTCTGTGTTTCAAGTTCCATTTGACGTTATTTCTGAACGCGATCGACTACTTTGATCAAACTTGCACCACTTGTGCTCTAAAGAAGTGTAAACAAACCATTGTTAAAGATTTTCGATTCCCAACACTAGAGGCGTGCTGGCGGCACGCGAGGGGCGTACCAATTTACTTTTAGTCAGCCTTTAGGATATTTAAAAAAAAATCGAGGATTAGACAATCTCAGGCATGTCCCGAAAATTCTTGGTGGTTTGCATGTTCTTTCATGAATTCAAGGCACATTACTAGAACTTAAGGTTCAATTTATTTTGGCAGACTTTCGATCTATTCAACAGCAGTTTTTGGCAATAAATCAAGTAAGATCGCAAAAATCTCTTGTGATTTTGTGTTAAATCAAAAAAGGATCCGATTGACACGATCTTCTAGTGAGCTGAAGCATCATGCGTTGCCAAAAACTGTTCTTCAAAGTTCCGTAAATATTTCAAAATAAATTGCGCCTCAGGTCAACGGAAGATATGTTCCGAGAATTTTTTGAAATGTTTTGAGATTAAGGTATATTGAGCATTTCCAAAGGAAGTTCCATGAAGTCCCATGAATATTAGAAGAAGTACATGTTCGCAATGGTAACTTCGAGTTTTAAGGTAGACTAAATAAAAATGTGTAATTTAAATTTTTATTCTTACGGGAAACAGGAGAACTGATGATTACAGGTTTATTGTAGTCAATACATTTAAATCCAGGGATAAATAAGAAATTTCGGAGATCTTGAAGGCAATCACAATAACTTCAAGAACGCCCAAACTTAACTGACAACCAAACTACAAATTTGTACCACAGTAGTTTTGACCTAAACATCCACTAAACAATAGAACAGTTTATCGAATTTCAATGATCTGTGAACACCAAGAAAAATCAGGCAATCTACAGAGATTTGAAATTCATCTAAAGATTTGACAAATTTTTCAGATAGTTCCAATGATCTTAGTCAGTACTGTCTCTCCATATCTTGATGATTTTAATCGCCCTTTCTGATTTCAATGCACTCGTAACTCCAGATCTAGATATTCTACTATATCTAGAGCTTTCAATGATGGTCCCTGAAAATTATTCGAGAGCAAATTACTCTCCTCCGATTGTTGATGGAAGAATGTAGTACAATGCCTTTTTGCCGTTTGAAATTGATTTTCTTTTGGTTGGAGAATAAATTTCGGTTGCAAAATGGCTCTAGTTTTGGTTTGCGATAATAAAAGGAATCAACACACTTTACAGACGTCTGAAGATGAAAACTTCAACCAATCATCAACGAGTTAAATCTTTAAAAATATTATGGTTAGTTGCGTAAATATTATTTCTCAATTTAAAAATCTTAACGTAAGTACGTAAGACGCCAATAATGGTCCAAAAATCTGTGAGAATTCAGAGATGTATTCAAAAACCCAGCCTTTTTTTTTTTTCAAAAACCTAATGACGTATCGAACACCAAAGCGCACCCCTCCACATGTTTTTGGCAAAATATCTTCAACGCTAAAAGGAAAAAGTTAAATTTCATCGAGTAGAAGAACTCGGTGAGAACATTCCAGTTATGAAAAATATGTACAGGTGCATTTCGAGACACATCTATTTTTTTTCGTTGAAATTTTTAACCCTCTGACAGATTGTTATTGGATTGTAGGACAGTTGCAGGTAAATTGGCAAGCAATGGCTAGGCAGCCGGTAGCTACGTAGCCAGTTGATAGGCAGGCTAACAGTCGGTTGCTAGGCAGCCAAGCTACCGCAGCAAGCGGTAAATTTGCAGCAAGCCGGTGAGCTGCAACGATGATGATTAAAATAAACCACTATCAAGTGTGAGTCAGTTGCCAGCCAGCAGTGGCTAAACAGCTTGTTACTAGGCAGTTTGGAAGGCGCGACGAAGAGGAGTTATTTGTTCTGGCTTTCAAAGAAGACCGATGGGAAGGAAGGACGGCGCCGTTGGTGTAGTGGTAAGCGTGATTGCCTCTCACCCCACTCGGTCAGGTATGAATTCCAGTCAGCACATAGGCGAATTAGAGCCTTTTTAAGTAGTTAAATAGTTAAGTTAGGTTGTCCCAGTAAAAATTTAGCTCTAACTTTGTTAACGCAAGTTTTTCAGCAAAATTGGTTTCCGACGTCCAAGAGAACCAAAATACGCTACAAATTGTGCTCAATTTTTCACTATCAGCTGGCAGAGAACAAATTTTTTTTCTGAAAAATAAGACCTTTTCTGATGTTGATATCTGTGCTAAGGGCAAATAGTAAAAATGTTTCTCAACGGAATTGGAGAGAAGTTTAATGATCAAATGCTTAAAGTTAATTTTCCTTTTTTTTTACGTTCAAATTTCCTTTTTTTTTATAGTAATTATACTGGGGTATCAATTACAAAAACTAAAAATCGGAAGTGTATCGCATATCATCTTATTTTATAAGGTTATATCTCTGTCGTTATTTAATGGATCTTAATTACAATAAAACCAACCGAATGGGAAACCTTTCTACGTACTTTTTTTTATTGTTTTCGACGGTTAACTATTTTAAATGACACAAATAAAAGGTGATGGTTTATAATAACGTTTTGCCATCTAAATAACTGCAACTGTGTATTTCTCCAAACACAGATTTCAGGATGAGTGCCGAAAATTTAATGTGCAGCCGCGTGAATATATTGACAGGCAGCCGATTGGCAGCTAGTGGCGAATTGACAAACAGTGGCTTGGCAGCCGATAGCTAAGCAGTCGGTTGCTAGGCGACCTAGCAGCTGGTAAGGGGTAACGATGAGGAGTAAAATAAACCACTATCCAGTTGGCAAGACGCAACGACGAGGAGTTGAATAAAATGCTGTTGTTGAAGACCGAGAAGAAGATGCAATATACAATTCCGGACCATGCTCACCATCTAGAAACCGTCCTTTTCAGGAAGACCAAATCGATGTTCGAGACAAAAGAGTTTGTTTGATTGAAATTTCTTCTGATCTCATCAAACTAACTATTATATGTTCTCGTCAGTTAGCAGTCAACGGTGGCTTAGCAACTAGGTAGACGCAAGGACGATGTGCAACCTCCTGGAACGCGGAACGACGAAGAGCTGTGGAAATAAGCATATGATAACATCATGGAGATCACCAAGATGTTGAATTTGGTTGACTGATACCACGTGCCTCGTGTCGTTCTCCGGGCTACTATTTGGCCGAATGTAACTTCAGCAGATATAAAGGGAAAACATCGGCAGAACAATCCGAATGTCAGCTTGCTCCAGACTATCACTATCCGCAAGATTCACAGCTTTGCAGTCGAGCTCTGATTTATCAGCGGAAGCAATTTCGGTGTGAAGCCTTGTTTCCGTTTGAACGAAAATATCAAAATCGCTAGCCAGCGGAGAAAGCAGCAAAGTGTAGGTTTTTGTTCCTAATCCACGGACGTTCTGGTAGTAAAGGGTGATACGGTCAAAATTTGGTCAAGGGAAAACGCGTGTAAATCGGTGAAATCGTTTATTTAAAAAATCAAATTAAATTTCTTTTTCAAGTTCAATTAGTATAAAATTCAGGAAAAATATTCAGTTAGGCTTCCGCTTTTCCAAATCCGAATTGCCGGGCCTTACGCTTGACCCCTGCCATCAGATTTTGTACAGCCACCTTGTCCACCTTCTTCGCCGCAGAAAGCCAGTTTGCCTTGAACTGCTGCTCGTCCTTAGCAGTTTTTTTGTCTTCTTTAGGTTCCGCTTGACAATAGCCCAGTATTTCTCAATTGGGCGGAGCTCTGGCGTGTTGGGAGGGTTCTTGTCCTTGGGAACCACCTGCACGTTGTTGGCGGCGTACCACTCCATGGCCTTTTTACCGTAATGGCAAGATGCCAAATCCGGCCAAAACAGTACGGAACAACCGTGTTTCTTCAGGAAAGGCAGCAGACGTTTATTCAAACACTCTTTCACGTAAATTTCTTGGTTGACAGTCCCGGAAACTATGAAAATGCTGCTTTTCAAGCCACAGGTACAGATGGCTTGCCAAACCAGATATTTCTTTGCGAACTTTGACAGTTTCGTGTGCTTGAAAATATCTGCTACCTTTCCCCTTCCTTTTGCCGTATAAAACTCCTGTCCCGGAAGCTGCTTGTAGTCGGCTTTGACGTAGGTTTCGTCGTCCATTACCACGCAGTCAAACTTCGTCAGCATCGTCGTGTACAGCCTCCGGGATCGCGCTTTGGCCGTCGTATTTTGTTTATCATCGCGATTTGGAGTCACTACCTTCTTGTAAGTCGATAGTCCGGCTCGTTTTTTGGCTCGATGCACGGTTGTAGACGATACACCCAGCTTATTTGCGGCATCTCGGAGAGATAGGTTAGGGTTTCGTTTGAAACTACCGGCAACTCTCTTTGTCGTCTCAGCGGCTTCCGGTTTTCGATTTCCCCCCGATCCAGACTTCCTGGCTGTCGACAAACGTTCCCCAAACACTTTAATTACATTTGTAACGGTTGATTTGGCAACTTTTAGCGATTTTGCCAACTTTGCGTGCGAGTAGCTCGGATTTTCGCGATGCGCGAGCAAAATTTTGATACGCTGCTCTTCTTGCTTGGACGGCATTTTGACAACTGAAGAGTGAATTCCAAAATCAAAATAGGAGCAACATTCTACACACACACACCTTCAAAATGAGGGGTGTTCAGGTTTTTTAAATGCAAAATTGAAAGAAATACGTCAAGCTGATATTGACCAAATTTTGACCGTATCGCCCTTTAGGTCGGCTATTCATTAACCACGTAGACTTTTTTAGGGAGAGGGGGGGATTTGACCAAAGTCTACGCTCCATACAAAATTTCAAAAAATTGTATGGAGAAAAGTCTACGAGTCTACGTGATTTATGAACCGGCCCTTATTAGCAAGGAGGTTAAACGACGACGTGAGGATAAAGGCATTGGTATCGGATAGCACTCGACGTAGGATGACGAAGTTTGGATTCAGATATTTCTTATCGGTACGTTATTGCTGATTCAGAGTAAGCGATGCCGCTATGCGTGGACGCAGCACCGGGTCGCAGCGTGGACACAGCTTTGGGTTCGATGATAACATTCCCGGATCGATGACCTGAGCAGGCCTCCAAAAATGTTGAGTATTCGATCCATTGTCAACAAATTCTCGAGACTCGATTTGTGGGGGCCACGTGGAAGGATCCATTGCCCTAGCTTTCAAGCCTTGATTGACTCCACTGTTGGCGAATGAGCAGTACCTCTGAGCTCCACGATAAAACTTTCCTTGATATCCGCTCTCAGATCCTCGACAAGTTTCTTTGTACACGTCATTGAGCTCCTTGACTGCAGCATTTATTGAAACTAATGTGTCTTTAAAAACGGGCATTTCCCATCATCTAGAAAAGTGCAGGCTTGTCACGTCCTAGTAAAGCACTTCCAGAATCTTGCCGCAGCTAAAATGGAACTTTGCTTTGCAAAACCACCGCAAACAACTTCCACATTGCTCAAGGTCAATGCGTTGCATATTGTTGTAAACTTCCATATTGCAAAACAGCAAATCTGGGAAAGCGTTGAAAATTTCAGTACAATCAACGGTTGATTTGGAATTTTAGTCGGAATTGAAACCACCTGTGGAGATGCTCTAAGCGTCACTCACGCGTTATACCGAAATGCGAAATGATGAAAACGGCGAAAACGGTAACACTGGCAGTGACAGATGCGAGAAATGCTTATATATTTGTCGTCCTACTCGCACCAGCTCACGCAGGTATCGGTGCAGATTGTTTACACTGATCCGAAACATCCTCCTGTTATCGAATGAATCCTCCGTCGGTTCATATCGAGAATTTAAAATCACATTTTCGAATGATATATGCATGCGGACGATGATTTTCTAGAAACCAAATGATTTCCCTTCGAAAGTTGAACGACTAATAATACGCGAAGCAAATTGACCTCGCGTTCAAATTCGAATGCATGCTGTATGAAAAATCGTCATCCCAAAGTGGAATGCGTATTGCACTGGAGAAGCCCTATAACGCAAATAATTTGAAATGAAGCTGAAAATTATTTCATTTTGCATCATTCGGTAAAATCTATCAATCGCTATCAGAACTGGTACCAGCCTGAATAAAAGATGGAAACCTAACAGCTGTTTTTGAAGTAATGGAGAAATGTCTTCTGTGTCTTTGTTCATTTTTTGGCCTCCCGTAGCAATCTTTGATCAAGTGGGAGTGAAATGTGAAACAATTGAATGCCGTTGAACTGATTCAAACCATTCTTGAATCGCTGATGATGTACACAGTTTTGAAACAAACATCATATTAAATTTGGATGACTGTCGTATGAAACATGGATGATCATCATACGAATCTACCCAGGTAACCAATAAGCAGTTCCAAACCATCTTTACGACAGCTTATCAAGCATTTAAGTCACCTTAAATGCAACATAAATGCCGCTTTTGGCCCAATATACTGCTGCTTTACTGCAATGCTATGATAATGCTTCATTAATGCTATTTTGCATTCGAAATGCTTATTAAATGCTACAAGCATTAAAATAACATTTAAATTCCAACTTTTCAAAAGATAGCATTCAAGATGCTGATATAATGCTTGTAGCCTCTGAAATGCAGATTTAGGGTTGATATACTGCATATGCTAATGCTTATTGGTTACCTGGGTAACCATAAGACAATCATCCGACTTCCGAATGCTCTTCGTGTAAGGGCGCAATCGAGTTACCTTTCAGACGATCTTGGGATGATGGGTTTGGGTTCAATGTACCTTCGGGATCGTAAATGATGATGAACAAACGGATCGAACAGCGATTCGAAAATTACTGGTAATTAGGACTTGGCACTGGTGGATTACTTCGGATTGCAGGGTGAGAATCGTACAGGTGAGTGCGGTACAATTGTAATTTCGTGCGTTGCTGGGCGGGATTGTTGGAAGGCGAATGAATGTTTTTATTTTGGTTCAGAGCTCAGCAAGCTCATGCAATATTACAGGTGGAAAGAGGCAAGGTGGGAGATGTTGATATGTGACTATGATGGAGCACGGTTTACTCAAACCACACTCGAATCATCTCAAAACAAATTATTTTCACTGATCCTACCTGACTGGATGATGCAAATAATTCGTAAGGCGAGTATATTGGGCAGCTGTGGGCGATTTGAAGTGGTGAAAAAAAGAAATAAAGTTAGACAATGGTCAAGAGGAATTGAAAAAGTGGCTTTAGAGCCCATTTTGTTGAAAAAAAAGAGAAAGGTCTCTAACTTTCATTAAAAATAGAGACATGTTAGAGACTAGCATTAAAAAAGTAACAAAGCCTCTGCTACTTGCCTTGTAACAAAGACAAAGACAAAGCCTTGTAACAAAGAGATCTGCTACTAGCCTTGTTATTTGTAATTGTTATTGAACAGTAATTTCAACTTCTTTATAACAAGCTATGTTGCTTGATATTTTCATAGCTTGTTAATTTTAAACTCCAAACGATTACTTCGAGTATTTTCTTGTCATTTTAATTCTTTATTCTGATGTCCGTGAAAGAAATTCCCGTTTTCCCATCATGTTGTTAGGCTCGTCTAGACTGATGTCTGTATTGGTATAAGTCACTAAAATTCTACAAACGTAACACGAATATTATGTTTTTTTTTTTTTTTTTTTAAAATTCTACAAACGTAACACGAATATTATGTATCACACACACAGAATATTTACCAGTGTCTGTTCTGATCACTTACTATCATACGCAAGAAAAAGCATTTTAAGTCAGTGTAGATGAATTTTGCTTGTTTTGAATACTTCAAATATCAAAATCAAGGGCGATGAACAAATCAACTGAGTATGCTTCTATGACTACTCTTTTCTTGATACACATTAAAGTTTGAGTTTCCAGAGCAGCTTTGTTAAAATCGCAAGTGATCATCAAACATCAAAAAGTCATTTTCAATTCAACCAAAATGATTATTGTGAATAGTGTCAATCATCCCCACCTAGATGAAATTGAATATTGATATTGACAACAGCACAGGCGACAATGATCACGTGGTGTACAGATGGAGAGCTGTAAAGCTATTTCGTTGCACAATGATTGTGATTTTTAAGTTAAATTTCTTCTCGGAAGTGCTTTTTACGTGTCATTTTCATTGTATTGGATTTGTGCGCGAAGTACTAATTGTATTCGGCTGAAAATATTTGCCGAATAGCGGAGTGCTACTTCTGTAGAATTATAAAACCATCCTTCAGCATTCCAGAAAAGCCGTCCAAATGACGACTGCAACATCAGCAACAATTTCCGGTGAGATCTATCTGATTATAACTAAATTTGAACGATACTGCTAAATACGTGCCATCCTCAAAACAATAAGATTTGATGATGGAAGTGTATGCACAGTACCTATATCCATTTGATATTTGTACTGTGTCTATGCGGGGCTTGTTGTAAGTGAAAGTGACCTCGGAATGGACATGAGTAACCGGGCATTCTGAAATCGGTCACTAGAACCCAACAGAGCTATCACCTTCCAACTCCCGGGCTAAAAATGTTTGTCGAATCGACAACAGTTTGCTTAACTGCAAACATTTTTCTTCCATAAAAACACTGCCGGACGGTGGGCGTTGGATTGTATATACACAAACACACACACACACACACACACAACAGCACAGGCGACAACGTCCATTGACGAATGAACAAAACCAAATAATGACTTCGAAACTCGGCGGTTGCTTTGGTCAAGAGAATACTGTCATTTAAAAACTTAACGGCACGAAGACAGTTGGTCTGTCCGTTAAGGTTGTCTTCATTTTCAGCTCATTTGAGTGCAGATGAATTGATATTTATGGGCACTGATATTCTTTCTTGTAATTTTTTTTTTCATTCCGTAAAACACCGTTCAAGTTATTCAGACACAAAAATAAATCGTAACAAGAACCTACAGTTTCAAATTCAGAACCTTAAATGCCAGATAATATGATTGACATTATCTAAAAGGTGGATGATGTTCACGTTCATCAGAATGGTTAGTTTTTACATTGTTGAATCCTGTTTAATAAACGACCATACCCCAACAAAATTTTACTCTATTTCTAAGGAGTGTATCGAAAATAAGCTATCCACAAACTTTCTTTCAAATTATGTTGAAAACCGATATTTTATTCATACAAAAAATTGATCCTTTATTGTACGAGGTTAAACTTGAACATAATGAAGACCGGATGAAATTTAAGTTATTCCTTCACGAATTTTCGAACTTTGGATTGAATGCTCTTCATCAAGTTCCGGACAAGTGTTGCATCGCATTTTTTGGACGATTGAGCCCAAATTTTTTTAAACTCCTGCATGTTCCCAGCTGCCTTACCAGTCTTCTTGAAGACCCTCTTCACGATTGCCCAGTAACGTTCGATGGGTCGAAGCTGAGGGCAATTTGGTGGATTGATATTTTTCTCAACGAAATCTATACCCTTTTCCGCAAGCCAATTGAGAGTGGTTTTGGCATAGTGAGCCGACGCTAAATCCGGCCAAAACAGTGGAGGTGTACTATGCTTCTTATATAAAGGCAACAATCTCTTCTGGAGACACTCAGATCGATAGATTTCCGCATTTATAGTTCCGGTAGTGTAAACAATGGTTGACTTCAAACCACAGGAACATATTGCTTGCCATACCAGTACCTTTCGACCGAATTTCTCCACTTGAATCGACCTGTCCGCATCGCTCACATCCTCCCCAACGACAGCAGTAAAGTATTGTGGACCTGGAAGGGTTTTTGAGTCCTCCTTTACATAGGTCTCATCGTCCATCAAAACGCATGCATCCGGACGCTGCAAAAGACGCGAATACAATTTCCGGGCCCTTGTTGCTGCTCACTTCTTCTGTTCTGCACTTTGTTTCGAGATTTTCTGCTTCTTGTAGGTCTTCAGGTGGTTTCGCCTCTTGATACGCTGGATCATTCCGACACTCGTTCCCTTTTTTGGCCAAATCACGTATTGACATTGATTTGTTCTTCATGATTAGAGATACCACTTTCTGCTCCAGTTTCGGGTTGGAAGAACCGGGTTTTCTGCCTCTTCCTGGTAGCTCATCCAAAGAATAGTGTTCCCCAAACTTATTAATGATGGTTTTAACACTCGCATGATGAATTCCAAACCGCTTCGCCAATTTTCGCATAGTAATACCCTTCTCACTTAGCCATGTGTCCAGAACCTTAATTTTCACTTCCTTTTCAATACGCGACATTTGAAAACGCAGAATTTGAACCGCACAAACAAGTAAACAAAAGAAAGCTGACAGTCAAACGCACAGCATGCAGTGTTCAGAGCATAAAAAACCATCACAAATACATGCGTACAACGCAAATGTATGTGGATAGCTTATATTCGATACACTCCTTACTATATTGGGTGCGCTGTATCAAAGCTATTCTTATTTAGTACTTTTATGTTAATGATGACAAGGATCAGGTCTATATTCGTAATGGAATTTTGCAAGCTTCTAATCCATTTTATTCAACTACTACTAGACAGTAACCCTTCGTGCAACCAGATTAACAGATTCCAGCCTGTCGTCAAAACACAATTCTTGTGCCATCCGTTGCAGCCACCAACTGAACTCAAAAGCCCGTCAATCAAATCGTGAGAAGCCCCATTCCCATTGATTTCTCAATGGATCTTCTTTATAATTAAAAACTTCAAGCACGATTAGAGCTAAAAGTCTTACACAACATCCTGCGAGACAGCTAGAGAACGTCTAGCAAACCCATCGCCATGTCACACGGTTGCACAATCGACCGTCTGTCACAAACGATCAGAACTCGCTTTCATCCTTCCGCGTGATCGCGCCTGCAGATCCAAGATCGAAAGTGCATCCCACCGACGACCGGCGCGCCGCCATGTCAAACGTCACAATGACCCTCTCTTCTGCTTTTTTTTTTTCGTGACTCCAGAAAGGAAAATCTAATTAAAGTTGACTGCTTTTCACTCACAGTTCTCATGCAGCGTGGAAACTTTCTATTTCCCCAAGGGCCTCTCGACTTCGTCCGCGGAGTAAGATCGTGGAAAACAGACGAAAGTTCTGCAATTTTCGCCGTGCACACCTCTAATGGTTTGACTGTCATTATTTCCTGTTTTGCTTCGACCTTTTCTTCAAAGCATCACAGCTCATCACTCGTTTCAACTCTCAAGCCCAAGGGGGTATGCCATCTGTCGGACTTGGCGCTTGATTTTCCCTGCTCAAAACCGTCTGGTTTTATCAAGATTTTCCACCAAAGTTATGACCCTCGAAGGCCCTCCTCACGACGAAAATAATCAATTGCCCTCGCACCCAACGGCCGTTAAGAGCGTAAATTATTTTTATCTGCGTGCCTCGACAACATTGTGTTGCCCATCGAACCACAAATCAATGCCAACCAGCGACAACCTGAAGCCCACTCGTTCTGCGTCAAACGGCGTCGAATCGACGTAGATCTACTTACTTGCAACAATGTCACACGAACGGAACGACTTCAACGGCCTTATCGTGTGGAAGAATTGCCCACTGGGACTACTTTTATGGACTTATTAAATCGTCTTTTAATGGGTGTGTGCGCGCGCAGTCCGACAAACCGATGCGTGGATTGATCGGGCTTAATTAGCACAGCAGTGTGCCGGAATCAATAAGTTGAGGGAACTCTACATCTCGTCTCGGGAAACAATTGCGTGAGATTGTCGATCAACGTCCGATGGCCAAGACGGCCTACGCAAGAATTTATGCGATTGCTGCTCTACAAACTGTTAAATTGTTTTGAAAGCAGCAATTAGGAGGAGTTATGATCGTAGGGGAGGAATCCAATCGAAGTCACGCTTCTCCGGGAGGGAAGGCTCGCCTAGAACAGCAGTAAATAATGAAGCTATCAAGATCAATTGGCGGTATTTAAGCGAGTCAATAAAAGGTACTTAGGCGGGAGAAGTCCGATGCTCTCCGTAATCAGTCGCATTGATCGCAGTGATTCTGGCAGTTGCCGTAAATAATCGGAGCGATTGAATTTTACAACCCGGGCGCAGAGTTTGTCGAGCTAAGGCGTGTACTTTGTAATCAATGTGATGTTTTTATTCGAGGTCATTCAGGGTTTCAATAAGCTTGATGGTTCAGGACTAAGTTTTTACGGAATCCAACATAATCCAAAAACCAAACCATCCCGAACTAATCAACAATTAGGAGCTACCATTTTTAACTGAGCAAGCAAACCAGCAAACCAAATCGAATCCATTTCAGGGCACATTTAAAACCAATCAAATGAAGTTCAACTTTTTATTTTTGGCTGGCCGCTTAGTTAGTCCCGTTAGTAGCATACCTTCGTCCCGTATGATATAATGGTCCATCCAAAAAAAACCTACACAGAGACCATACCAAAACCACGCTCATCGCATCCGAACCGAACGGCCATTGTGGGCCTCTGTTCCTTTCCTCCCAGCAAACAATAATTACCCGACCGAGTTGATTCTAGTGTTTATGTTTCTCGCTCGAAAGGGCGGAAGATGCTCTTTAGGCTCACGCTGGCTGACTGCTAATATGTTTTAACCTTAAATTAATTAGTCTAAAACCGAACCCCAGGCTAAAACGAGACAGAGTGGGAGGGAGGACGCTCGCATGCAAAGCGATCGCCCGGCCAACCAGCCAAGGCAATAATAATGTTACTTTCAATTTGAATCGATTGGATGCTATTACCCGCGACGCGCGGGTTGCGCTATTTAATAATCTCATAAATATTCCACTTGCGGGCTCGTGGCGGACCGGTGTGGTTCGGTAGGCAACCGGCCAAATAGTCCACCACGCAAACAGTCTGGCCGCACCGAACAGGCCCTCTCGCAGGGGAGTTGTCTTATAAATTTGTATGGATTTGACGGTTTTTACGATCGCACTCCTTTCCATTCGCAAACTTTTATTTTTTGCAGTCGATTCAGTACCCCAAACGGGATGGAAAGGTTCAATAACTGAACTAGATATTTGCGTTGTTTTCGTTTGCCCCGGCTTCCTCTCGCCATGGCGATAGAGCCGGACTATCGCCGCCGTTGGTTGGATGAGTAAGTGGTTTTCAATTAATTTATGTCATGCATGGAAGCGTGATTTTTATGCTCGAACTATGTATTGCACAATTTACTGTATAAGCGAGAGGTGGTGGGGACGGCGTGGGAGGTCTGTGGGAAAATTACAGTTCACGATGGTTTGTGCGATGATTGCGAGGGTGCTGCGATGCATCAAAACTGTAATCGATTATGACATCTCAGGTAACAATTTCGGTTTTATTCCAGCCGTATTGCACTCCTCCCGGCTTTGTTGATAGAACTACATTCAAAACTATTTTCGTCTACCAACACCTCCTCTATGATTCTTTAAAGCCGATTCCATCGATTCCCGAGAGATCGTTCGCCGAGAATGGGTGAAGGTCTGCATTGGGAACGCAAGCGAGGAAGACATTCTCTTGCTCAAGCTTTCTCCCCACAGCAGAATTTGCAGCGTAAGCATCAATGAAATTCAATGAAACCTTATCAATTAACGTTTAGTTTGATGCAGCTTCATTTCCCGAACGACAAAAGAATTTGTTTTAATTACTTTATTTTCAATGGGATTACTGTGTAAACATATCTGGCAACATTGGAGCGACCCCCGTATCATAGCAATCATAAATTTATAAGAGGTCATCTCTCTCTGAGCTGGCAGGTCCTGTCCTAGGTTGCTAAGCATGCTGCAGGTGGCAGTGCTGCTAGAAAAAACAGTCCGATGAGCCGTTTGCTTGGATAGCAATCAGAGTTAGCTAAATAACTTTTTCCACAAGCATTGGATCGCTTTGCAGTCTCCGAAGAAAAGTTTTTTTGGAAATTTCCCTGGAAGTGACTGAATTGGTCTATTTTTAGAAGACAACGGTCACCTCGCCAGATCTCCGTAAAAGCAAGTTTCCCCATGCAATATCCTACATCCCCCATCCCTATCCATCTTTCCCCCCATATTATTTCCTTTTCTTTCTTTTTATAAAATTTTGCACAGTTTGACAACACTCACTTCATGGATTATAGCAAATAATATTTGGAAAATCCCTGGTGGTGCCATTAATTTTTTTAAATGCCATTTCAGACAGCATATTGAAATGACGTACTTTGAAAAATAAATTCACTTAATTTCTAGTCTTTTAAGGGTCCGAATAATGTCTCTGTGATGTCGATATTTTGGTCAAAACATATCCGAAATGGAGAATGTCCGCTTCCACCAATCGATCAACATTCGTTTGCTTATGTTTTTGAAAACCTGGTGCTAAAACGTTCAGTCTCAACAGTGAACAAATGGAATGAGTTTGATCAAGCCTTCTCTCCACGTTCACAATCACTTCCACCATCACGAGCACTGTGAATGACTAAGGGGTCGATGAGGAGTGACTCATAAACATGTTTAATAGCCCGTCACCACACAAAACCGAAGCTAACGTGCCAATTGGAGATTACTGCCCCCATCATATCAAACACATATTTTAAATGTCCAATGATGTCCGGAGCTTCACAAACTCATAAGTACGATGGAGACCTCGTAAATTGCCTTGTTGATCATGCAACACACCAAGACCTGAACTCAAGAATAGTTTGGAGTGCCGTAGATATTCTGAGAATCCTGCAATATGTCTGCAACGGTGTTAAGATTTTCCTTGTAGCTTGTACAGCTAAGAAATACGGTCAAAACACTTTAAACCTCCTTGCCGATCATGTACAACATCAAGATCTGAACTCAAGGATAGTTTAGACAGATCTATGATCATCATTGTGTCCGCATCCATACCTGTTCAATATTTTTCCTAGTTATCTTTGAACCAGTTTGCAAAAACCAAGTTCCTCTGTGACTCTAAAAGCCGAATTTTGACAGCAAATTTTAATCTTGGGTAACATAAGGTCTGTATCCGCAATAATCCGGACACCTCAAAACATGCATAAAACATAAATTTCGCATTATATTTCCGTCGTAGTTGTTTATTTCAGATTCATAAGATGTGTTTTAACAATTCGTGAAGACAAAACATAGTTATTCGGTATTTGCATAAAATTTTCGAACTTTGCGCTTAACTCCGTCCATTAGGGTTTGTACAGACTCTTCAGACATCGTAGAAGCCGTCTTTGTCCAAATTTGCTGGAAGTGTTTGATGTCTTTGATTCCTTGCTTCTTTCCAGAAAGCTTCCGCTTCATCAGAGCCCAATATCTCTCGATTGGTCGTAGCTCTGGGCAATTTGGCGGGTTTGAGGTTTTTGGTACAATGTTCACTTGATTTGCTTGGTACCACTCCATCAAAGTTTTAGCATAGTGGCATGATGCCAAATCGGGCCAGAACAAAGGTTTTTCTTTGTGACTTTTAATGGAGGGCAGCAATCGCTTCTGCAGACATTCTTTCTGATAGATCTCCTTGTTGATTGTGCCTGTAGTGACGAAAGATTTACTCTTTTTGCCACACGTGTAAATTGCTTGCCACACAAGGTATTTTTTTTGGGAAATTTCGATGCCTTTTTCGTTCTGAAATGCTCAGCTGTAGCATTTCTGGCCATAGCAGAATAAAAAGCCAGCCTTGGAAGCTGCTTGAAATCCTCCAGGACATAAGTTTCATCGTCCATAACAACGCATGAAAACTTCGTCAAATATTCGCAGTACAAACGTCGAGCCCGTGATTTTGCTGCCAAGTTCTGTTTGTCGTTGCGATTTGGAACTGTTTTTACTTTATACGACTTAAGTCCCAAACGTTGTTTTGATTTTTGGACAAAACCAGGCGACATCCCTATTTTACGAGCCACCGTTCGAATGGAGAGATTTGGGTTTTTCGTTAATATCCTTTTCACCTTTCGGTCCATGACAGGATCAGCGCGTCCAATGTTTTTGTCACTTCTCGGTTTCCTCTCCACCGTCAAACGTTCCGAAAATGATTTGAGCACATCGTGAACAGTGGATTTAGGCAAATCCAATGTTTTTGCAAGGTCCCGTATTGACAAGTCAGGATTTGCCGTACGCCCGTACAAAATTCGCTCGCGCACTTGTTTTTCTTTCGTCGCCATCTTGAATACTAAACATGAAATGTAAACATCAATCATAGTCTTTTTCATCATAGACTCTCAGCTATACCACAGTGAAATTTCTTATTCCTACGTGCAATACTTCAAAAGTTACAATGATTTGAAGGGTTCCGGATTGATGTGGATACAGACCTTATGACCCATCCGTATTGAATCGGTTAAACTTTGTCGGATTGAGCTCAAATTTTGCATAGGGTTATAAATTGGGATAATAAAACTTGCGGGCAATCGGTTTTTGAAATTCGATGGTAATTTGTTCCCATACATTCCATTGGCACCCTAATGTTCATATGAACGAAGCGCCACTATTGAATACAACAATATCAAGCTGCATACTGCATAAATGAGTCACATTTCCCATTTCGAAGTCACATCAAAGAAATACTTTAAGAACTATAGCAAATAGTAGCCACTTAACACCGACTATTAATTAATCAATCTCTAACCACCCCTTTTCCGAGACGGGTAATCATTTTTCATTGCTCACTGTCTAAGGCCTGTTTTGAACCATCCGTTCCTGACCAGTGCTATCTGTAACAAGACCTGACCGGCTCCAGTTTCGGGTTTCATTTTTCACGTTAATCCAAGCCATTAGAACCAGACTGAATAAAAGACAGAGCAAAAAAAAAACGGCGCATTACAGACGTCTACTAAACAACGAAACTCGATCCGTCTTTAAAGCGCACAACACATGCACTTTTTCATGTTTTGCAACAATGAACCGACAACGAGCATCTGAAGAAGCAGACGATCTTTTTTTGTTTTCGGGATTGAACTTTTGACAGGTGATCTTTTGATAAATGGTTCCACTTTGAGATGTATCGTTAATTAGTTTCAAAATGGAATTCGCAGTCGATTGGAAGCTGCCTCCAAATTGGAGCCATTGAAAATCAATTGAGGGAGACACAGAACTAAAAGCAAACGCGCAAACGCAAAACAGCGCATCATGCGATGCTAATTTATGGCTTATGCACATCAGTCAGCACTCAGCCGAGCAGTCATCGCAATTGGGTTATATCCAGATGATATCGTCTGCAAGCGCCCCTCATTTGAATTAGTGGTCGGAAATGGGATGTGCTTTGTGCTAGCAAAATCCACACCCGAGCATGAGTCTGCATTCTCAAATGTTTTGCCCGCTAACTTTTGAGATCATCACTTTCCACCAACTGATTCGAGACCAAAAGCTTGAGGCAAATGAAATTCCAAGCATCGCTCATTGGCTGCAGGGAATCGACAGAAGTTCGTTTTCCCGTATTTGTTGTGTTACACCACAAAGCCGTCACTTCCTATTTGCCTACATCAACTAAACCACGACTGGCAGCAACAAATCATGACCTAATCCATTGCGTAATTATCAAACATCCACCCTCGACAGGGCGGCAGCAACCTTCTCCCATTGGGGCCTGCATCAAACGCACTCTAATAGCTGCGGCGTAAAATTTGCATATTAAATCTCACTCGCTTCCACTCGATTCGACACTCTCCTTCATCTTACGAATGTGGTTTGTGTTTAACCAGTAATAGGTAATGAAAACCACCTTTCCCATATAGCCGAGAGAAATAACGAGGAAATAGACCAAGATCAGGTAGCAGCAGTAGCAGATAGATCACGCTTTCACGCGTCCATCGGTGCCAATAATTTGCCCTTAAAACCAGTCAATTTCAAGCCGCCTCAAATGCCCATCTCCGACCGAAACCGTGCTCATCCGGAGGCCGAAAGCGATCGTACGGCTTTTTAATCTCCAGCAGAGGAACCCACGGCTTGAAAGTTCAAAAATATAGGTATGTCCGATCAAGTGCTATATGTTAGGAAATGCCTCAAACACAAAGACGCGACGACGGCGACCGAGGCGACGGGAAATGCGTGCAATGGTTGGTGCGGCTAATATAGGATTGTTTATTTTTGATTCTTTTTTTTGCGGAGGCCTCTCTTTCCTCGGAAGATGGATCGCAAATGTGGGCGGAGGCTTCAAACTAACCCCACGATCCGGACCGGTCATCAAGCGTTGGCTGGTGGTAGACTTTGATGGTGGTAGATGAGGTGAAATTGGCCAAATGATTGATTGAAGTCGGATTCGGACGAAGTCGTTGTTGGGCGAGGAACTGCGAGGCGGTGATTTCGAGAGTGCGAGTGAAGAAGGAGTAAGACTTATGATTAAATGGCACAGCAATCTGGTCCGGTGGCAGATGGTCTCGGTTTCTTGGAATATCGCGGCTAAAAGCTAGCCAGATGGAAAATTTCTGTTGGATTGAATATATTAGCGAGCTGAAATAATAGACAACTATCGATGATGTAGATGATGATGATGACGGGAGGAATTGGTGTGAAGTGTGGGATTGATGCAGCGTTTCAAGTACCTTTATTGGTTTATTGGGAAAGGGGAAAAACCCTGGTGGAAACAAGAAATCCTCTTTGTATTACCCGATACAGGAATGATGAACTTTGGTTTTTGGCTGCGTTTTTTAGAAAAAGTTCACGAAACTTCATGCTAAACAGGGAGCAATTGAAAGTGCAAAATGTTCTCTATTGATAATTCAAGCGGAATTTTTAAATAATTCAACGAAAATAAAAATCGCGACGTACTCCTTGCGTTTCTTTGTGAGGGATTTCAGTTCCACGATGGATGTGACGTTTACAAAATTTACTCCAAACAATATCCATGCTTTGAAGTAGGAGCCATAATATCTTATGCTATCGGCGCGGTATCAATCGGTATGGATCTTGTGGAAAGATTGTTGGAAGCCTGACGGTTCGGATGAACCATGATAATCTCGGAAAGCTCCCATTCTATTTTTTAACTGGAATAAGTTTGAGATCTGTTGGTCATCATTCGCGAGCAAATGTCGTTAAGGGAGGGGCAGCGATGACATTTCCAGGATTCATAGAGTTGTTGCCACCCAATGAACAGTTTTTAGTTAAGATTGTGTAATGGCTACAATTGATACGTTTCCCATAGGTTTTCCCATAGGTTTTCTGTCAAATTTACGTCAACGGAACGCAAACGTATCAATTGTGGGCAATCCATAAGGATAGTGATTCAATACACGGAGGTCGTAGTGTGCTGTGCTGAATAAAAGCACGTACTGTCATTTTTTGGTTCATATTTTTTGCCCTCAGGAGGACGAAGAGAACTGTTGGATTTGATCGGTTTCAGAGAAGTACGGTTTTGATTGATCCTATTTTGGTAATAGGTTCGGTAAGTTACACGTTATAACGTCTCAGGTGTTCCCAAGCAACCCACATTCGTCAATATTAGTTACAGAAACTTGATTGTAATTCATAATAGTTACATGGCAGTTATTTTAACCGATTTGCAACAAGTGTGCTGCCCGGCTTAAAATGCTACTACATTTTGGATAATATTTAACAAAAGCGTGAAGGACTGTGGATTTTCACTATCATACCTGTCTACAAAAATCGGGCCCACAAACCATGACCGAGATGATACATTGATTATAAAATAACCACTGCTTATCATTCTTTATTACCTACTGAGAGTGTTCTCTACGGGCATGAGACGTGGACAATGCTTGAAGAGAACCTGCGAGCACTCGCAGTTTTTGAGCGACGGGTGTTAAGAACCATCTTTGGTGGAGTACAGGAGGACGGACTATGGAGGCGAAGGATGAACCATGAGCTCGCGCAACTCGCCGGTGAACCCAGTATTCATAAGGATTCATAAGGTGACAAAAGCTGGAAGAATACGCTGGGCAGGACATGTTGCGAGAATGCCGGGCAACTATCCTGCAAAAATGGTGTTCGACGGGAATCCGGTTGGTACAAGACGACGTGGGGCGCAATGAGTAAGATGGTCAGACCAGGTGGAGCAAGACCTAGGGGGTACAAGGTGCCCAAGGGATTGGAGAGGAGCAGCCACGAATCGGGCATTATGGAGGGATATTGTGAATCAGGCTATGTTATAGTATTGTGACGTTATGCCACGTAAATAAATAATTACCTACTGAGAGGACTTTCAATTTGGAATGTAATGTTAGAATTTGCCTACCTTACAGTTTATTAAAAGTAAGGTGGACTGTAGAGCTGGGTTCAAACCCAAGCCTTTTACATGACTAATTTTAAAGAAGGAATGAACGTTTTTTGTGAACAAAAGGACAAACCGTTGTCCGAGATGGCAGTCATATGGGGACCCTCCTGTCCAAGAATGTAGGGTTCCATGTACATTCAACACTAGCATCTTTTTCCTGAGCATTCAGTCTCTAGACGCAACGGAAATCCAACTAACCCACCTTGCCTTCTCGATAAGCCATGACGAAATGGCGGGCGTCGTTGATGATCACATGAAGTAAGGAGCCTGAAGGCGAGCGAATTGGGAGCAGTTTGTGAATCATTAGTATAAGGAGTGTATCGAAAAGTAGTTATAAATATTGGAAACGTAACTGAGCTTAAACTAGTGCATATTATTTTAGCGGGTATTCGTATGAGATATGATATTGTCTACATTTCAAAAATCCTATTTCGGTTTGTAAAAAGATGAAAAGATATCACAGTTTTTTTTTTTTGGAAAATGTCTCCGATTGAACTTGAAGTAGGAAAGAAAATTAAGCACACTTGCTGTACTGAAAACGATGAAACGTACAGTCAGATTGCCAAAAAGGTCAAAATGCATCCAGCAAGTGTAAAACGAGTGATTGAAAAGTATGGTAAGCAGTACTCCCTGTATTATCTGCCGAGAGCTGGATGAATATCCGGTTTCAGAAATCCCCAATTGGACCAAAAAGTCGTCGATTATATTCAGGAGATCAAATCAGGCTCTTTTCTTCGTTTGGTCATGAAATACTGGACCAACATCGGAATGATCTAGAGGTTTAAGGAAAAAAACGATTTGAAGACGTACAGGAGGCAGAGAGTACCAAAGCAATCTTCGGAGCAGAAGTATCCTGCCAAAATAAAGGCCAGAAGAATGTACAAGCTGCCCAAGTGTGTTTTGATGAATGACGAACTGTACGTGAAAGAGGATTCCAGAACACTGCCGGGACCACAATTCCTCACCAAATCGGTTGGGAAGATGGTCAGAACAGATACGACTGTTGCGACGGAACAAATCGGTGGGAAGGTGCTCATTTGGCAAGCAATTTGCACATGGGGCTTGTGAACTTCCATTTTGTATGTATGTAAGGTAGCCACCATCCCTTCTAAGACCTTGTCATGTATGCAGCTCCACTTAATAGCAAGATCAAATTGAGTTACCGGTTTGCATTCACAGTAACGCTGTATGAAGGGCCAAAAACGGTGGGGCGGACCCGTAAGCAGAGACACTTACGCGAAACCCGCGGGAACATGAGATTCTTCTTCCAACGATACGATCCAACAAATCGAATAACCCAATTCGCAATACTTATTAAGCTTTCTACGGGATGGCTTGTTAAGAAGGGCGCGTCACTCTCACTGAAACTGTTGGAGTAGAATTCACAGCACCACAATCGAATCGGTAGGATAAAGAAAATGATACTGTTTGTTCCCTCCTAGACGCCGGTTGTCATACCACTCCATTGTCCAATTCCAGCTTGAGTGATACCCTGATGCTCCCTCCCTTCCCAATATATATTTAATGTCATATAGTAATGTATAAAATATAGTGAATTAATATTATAATTATAATAAATATAGCGAATGAATATTATAATGACAAATAATATAGTGAATGAATATCAGAATGAAAATAACAATTCCATTTGTGGACCTGAAAGTTTAGACAATGTAGCTGCGAGAAAAAAAAATTGATTTAAAATTATCTCATCAAACTTGGAATATCCATGGATAATCTGAAATTATATAGCAATACAATAGTAAACCTAAAATTTCGATGTGCTGTTCCGTTTCCTTGCAATGATTTATGTAGTGAGTCTCATCGGAAATAGCGATTTTAATTAAATGAATTTAAATGCAATTATGTCACATCATTTAATATCACAACATAAAATAATAAACTGACGTTAAAATATAAAATAATAATACCAGCAAGTCAGTAAACTATAGTAGAATACATATATCTGTAACTAAGCTGACCATCCACTCATCGAAAGACTGTTGCAGTTTCTATTGAAATAAGATCTACTAAGATTAGAATTTGTTTTCACAATAATAGTCAGAGAACATAATAAGCGTAGGTACAAGATATATATGACATCTACTGGTATGTTACTGAAAATAAAAATTAGATGTGTATTAATGTCATAATAATATTAGAAAAACTGAAGACAGCTAATAATAATGCGAAATAAATTTCAGATGAGTATGAATCTAAAAACTGAATCTTAATAAAACTAAAAAAATAAAAAAATAGGAAATTGAATTTTTCTATAGCTCTTGTACACCCATAAATGATTCCTCATGTCTGTGAAATAGGAAATGAATGATTGTAAACTGTTAGGTTTTGAATTAATATATATTTCTGATGAAGAAGGAAAGTGCTTTTTTAAGTAGAATTTTTAGAATATGATCCTTTCTAAAAAAAAAAAAACAATAAAAACCTTCCTATCTTTTCAAATACATAACGTAAGTTAGATGAGCTATAACTGACAAGGATGCATAAATGCGAAGCTGAAAATGACTTATAAAAAAGCATACAAAATGTAGTGAATGGATGTTATAATATAAAACGATAATAATTTCATTTGTATTTATGTGTCTGCAGATTGTGGTCCTGCTGCAATTGTACACGGACCCGCACATCCACCATGAACCTGAAAGCTTAGATAATGTATCATGGCCACCAGATAAAAAAATGATTTTAAATTATTTTACAAAACTTGGGATATCCATGGATGATCTGAAATTGTATAGCATATAAAGAATAATGAACCTAAAATTTCGATGTGCTGCTCTGCTAATAAATGTGATATAACCACAATGGAACTGACTCTTAGCTTCGGGTCTTGATCCCTACTGAGCCCTTGCGGCACGTCAAGCCGGCCAGTTCAGCGCAAGGGGGGCTTGTGAACTTCCATTTTCTACACAAAAGGACCAATAAATGCCAAAATTTACCGAAACGAGTGCTCGCTGAAGAGGTTGCCTTCACTATATCGGAAGCATGAGATTCCTCCTATCATCTGGCTGGATTTGACCTTCACCAATTAGGCCATATCAACTCTACGGTGGTTTTCTGATAACAACGTTGATTTTGTTGAAAAAGATAACTCACCAAAATGTCCCAAGCTGCGACCGATCGAACGCTACTAGGCAATCGTCAAGCGAAACCCACAACACGTCAGACTTCAAGAAAACTGGTCAGCAGAGTCTGGGAAGTACACAAAAGCCACTGTGCAGATCTTGGACGGTTCAAACGGTATAGTACGATCATATTTCCGAAATTAGCAATCTGATTTATTTGTTAATTCAAATGTTAAACTATAATTCAACAGATTACTTTGAAAATGTACGAACTGTTTCGAGTTTAAGGTCAATCTTTGAATGTTTATAACTACTTTTCGATACACTTCTAATGAAGTTACGAGTAAAGCTCGATTCAAAGTAAATCAGGACGCACGGTTTAATACACCACCGCGTCCCTGGTGGTTAGAACAAAAAACTTTTGACAAGCATTTGTTAATGTTTCATTGACGAAAAAAAATGGTGAAAAGTTTTTCTCGATTTTCTCAATTGATCTCGAAATTACGGATCCTGGAACTTGAGAAAAGAAAATTAATTGTGCACAAACGTCTAGAGAATCCTTCGTGGTCTGCCTCAAAAATAGCAAAAGTGTTAAAATTCCCAATGTCAACGGTGAGTCTAGTAATCAAACGTTACTCTGAGTGTTGATAGAGCACAGCGCATCTATCATAAAAGTGGCACTAGAGACAAAGAGCTGAGAAGAAAGGTGTTGAGGTACGTGAAAGGCAACCCAGGTGTCTTCATACGTGATGTGGCAGAGATATACGATTCTACCGTGCGTAACATCCTTTCAAGAGAAGGATATAAGTCTTTTTGTGCCAGTAAACATCCGAATCGCTCCCTGAAACAAAGATTAGTGGCCAAAAAGCGGGCACGATTACTATACGAACGAGTTTTGACGAAGTTTGATGGCTGCATTTTAATGGATGACGAAACATATGTCAAAATGTGTTATAAACAAATCCACGGACGAAAAGTTTACCTGGCAACTGGTCGTGGGGATGTCTCTTCTCGGTATAAATTTGTTTTTGCTGATAAGTTTACTCGGAAACTAATGATTTGGCATGTTTCGGCTAGATCTAGCCAGCTGCCACTACTCTAAGGAAGTACTAGAATGGTATGCTGCAAATAATGTTAATTTCGTCGCCAAAGAGATTAATCCTCCGAATTGCCCTGAGTTCGAACCGATCGAAAAATATTGGGCAATTGTCAAGCGAAAACTTCGAGGATGTGGTAAAGAAGTGACAAATGGACAAAAAATGCGTTTAAAGTGGAATAAGTTCGCCGGTACAGTGTCACCAGCGACTGTGCAGATCATGATGGCATCGATCACAAGTAAAGTGCGACAGTTCCTTCGAAACGGTGAAATGTAATAACTTGTTATATATCGTTTGAAAGCTGAAAGCTTTTGTTTGACGTTTTGATCAACCGTGTATGTTGTTGAATTCTTGAGTTATGATCACTTGAATGCGTCCAAATTTACTTTGAATCAGGCTTTAAGTTATGAAAAATATATCTTCAATATTCCCTGTTGTATTTGGCATTTTTCTGAATATCTAGTCTGAATAAAGTAACACAACTTCCCTGATATTGCCTCCGAATTTCAAAAACAATTTAGCCAGTTGACTCATGTAACCGTAAGGTAGAAAGACATGTATCACCTAGATAAAGTTGATAATATTATTGCCATTAGGTTGAGGAAAATGGATCACTGGGATGAAGTTGATTATTATACAACCCATTTATTTTCATTGATTAATATCCACAGAAATCTTAACAAGATATGACCAGGAGGAATTCCATATTGCCACAATATAAATTTGATCTGCAGTAACAACTGCATGAAAACAGGACGCAGTGGCGTCTGACTGTACACTGATATTCAAATTCTACTCAGGGTGAGAACTCAATAATGAATAACTATATCACCTAAATAATATTTCCTGATTTTACAGTCATTTGAGGTAGGAAACATTTAAGTGGTGAGAACTGAAACCTGAGTGCACAGTTATCATTTAGACTGACAGAATTCTTCAGTGCCGAGCACTCGACACAAAATATCTGTCAACAGAAAAGCTTTTTTTAGTGTAATTAAAAGGATAGTTTGAAAAAGTGTTTCAGTTTGGGATTTTTTATTTTTTTTAAAGTGATCAAGTCAAGTGTTGATTTAAATTTTTCTAGTTATTTAAACTTAATCAGTTCAACAAGAACCTTTTTGAGTTGAACATTCAAGCTCAATCTTGATTCTCAAGGTAGCAAAATGAGAAAAAAAATCCCTCTGGGAATCAGATTCCAATTACAGTTTTCAATTTTCATCAAACTTATCCAGCTCAACAAGACTCTTCGGGCAATTTGAGAGGTGAATCCGAATCTACACTCAATGTTGGTTCAAACTTTACAAAAAATTAAAGCAAGGTGCTCTACAAATTGCATCACTTGCTGGGAGAACCTTCCATCGTACACATCTCAAAAATCGGTCGACTACGATGGGCTGGGCATGTCGTAAGGATGTCAGACGATAGCTCCGTGAAAATGGTTCTCGAAAACGAACCGACGAGAACAAGAAGAAGCGGCACGCAACGAGCAAGGTGGATCGATCGGACCCTCCGCAGACAGCGAGACTGGCGAGGTACAGCCATCAACCGATTACAATGGAGACAACTAATGTGTACAGCAGAGGCCACACCGGCCTTGATCTTATTGGTAAGGTAAGGTATGCTGGATGTCCTTGATTGCCCCACCGCTTCGTTGAAGTCGCTGCTTTGGGATTTCATCGTCGAGGATGTGACGAATGGTTCCGTTTTCAGGCCACAACTGCAAATCGCTTGCCAAATGACGACCTTCATCGTGAACTTGTCGGTAAACACGAACTCGAATCTTCCCAACACATCCCCACGTCCGATCGCGATGTAAAACTTTTGACCGGGAAGCTGCTTAAAATCGAGTTTGACGTAGGTTTCGTCATCGATCCAAGTGTAGCCCTTGCGATTCGTCAAAACACGGTCGTACAAGAGCCTAGCACACTTTTTAGCCACGGAATTCTGCTTCATGTGCCGGTTCGGATGTTTACTGGCTTTGTACGACTTGTATCCTTCCCTGACAAAGATGTTCCGTACCGTTCGAAAGTTGGCGTTGTGCCTTCTGGCTACATCTTGGATCGAAAGACCGGTGTTGGCTTCAATACACCTCAACACCTTGTTGCGCAGCTGAAGGTCCTCTGGTTCCAGTTTTTTTTTCGAGGTCCGCGGATTCCTTTCCATTCTCATGGTTTCCTATTAGGTTTTGAGAACTCAACCAATTTTTGTTTCCGACATCTTCAGCACTTCACCCAGTTTGGAACCGGCCCACTCCGGATTTTCCAGGTGTTTGTGCACAATATTTATTCTTCCGTCGAGTTGCATTTGATGTTATTTCTGAATGTGATCGACTACGTTGATCAAACTTGCACCACCAGCTCTATAGAAGTGTCAACAAACCACTGTCAAAGAGTTTCGGTTCCCAACACTAGAAGCGTGCTAGCGACGCGCAAGGGGCGTACCAATCTACTTTTAGTCAGCCATTAAGTGAAGCTATGCATATATTGGTCAGCATAGAACCCGACCCCACATCTCTCACGCAAAAGGCAAACCTCCCGCCGGACAAGTCTAAAAAACACCAAACGGGTGTTAAACTAACTGTGAAGGGAAATTAACCACTTCAAATCTGGAAATTTCGATAATGAAAATAATTTTATAATTATTCTCAGACTAAAAATTTGGTCTTCACTACAAGATTAAAGGGTGTTGCGATCAAAATTTGGTCGACTTAAACGTGACGCATTTCTTTTCATCGTGCATTACAAAATGTTGCACACCCCTCATTTTGAAGATGTGTGCGTGTAGCATCATGGCTCTATTGCGATTTTGAGATTAGCACTTCAGTTATCAAAATGTCGTCAAAGGAAGAGAAGCAACGCATCCAAATTTTGTACGTGCATGGTGAAAATCCAATCTACGCTCACGCCAATTTGGCGAAATTGTTGAATGGGGCTAAATCAACTGTTACCAACGTATTAAAAAGCGTTCGGTGAACGTTTGTCGACAGCCAGAAAAGCTGGATCGGTGGGAAATCGAAAGCCGGAGGCCACAGCGACGACAAAAAGAGTTGCCCGCTGTTTCGAGCAGAACCCCAACCTCTCCGTCCGAGATGTCGCAAAGAAGCTGGGAGTGGCGCCTTCAACCGTGGATAGAGCTAAAAAGCGAGCTGGACTGTCAACTTACAAGAAAGTGGTGACTCCGAATCGCGACGATAAACAAAACACGTCGGCCAAAGCACGATCGCGAAAATTGTACACGACGATGTTGACGAAGTTTGATTGCGTGGTACAGGACGATGAAACATACGTCAAGGCAGACTTTAAACAGCTTCATGGACAGGAATTTTATACGGCAACCGGACAGGGAATGGTGGCAGATATTTTCAAGCACATTAAACTGTCAAAGTTCGCGAAGAAATATCTGGTGTGGTTGGCCTTCTGTACCTTAGGCTTGAAGAGCAACGTTTACGTTGCGACCGGAACCGTCAACCAGAAAATGTATCTGAGCGAGTGCCTACAAAAACGTCTACTGCCTTTCCTGAAGCGACACAATTATTCCGTTCTATTTTGGCCGGATTTGGCATCTTGCCATTACGGAAAAAGGCCATGGAGTGGTATGCTGCCAACATCGTTCAAGTGGTGCCCAAGGACACGAACCCTCCCAACGCGCCAGAGCTCCGCCAAATCGACCAATATTGGGCCGTCGTCAAGCGGAACCTTAAGAAGACTCAAAAAGCTGTTGTGAGCGGGAAACAGTTCAAGGCAAACTAGCGTTCTGCGGCGAATAAAGTGAACAAGGAGACTGTACAAAATCTTATGGCAGGTGTTAAACGAAAGACCCGGCAATTCCCATTCGGTAAAAAAGGAAGCTTGGCTAAATATTTCTCCTGTATTCTGTTTTAACTGAACTTGAAAAAGAAAAAGAATTTGACTTATTAATAAAAAATTTGATCGACTCACACACATTACTGTTTGACCAAATTTTTATCGGAACACCCTTTATAAAAAAAAAAAAAAAAATAAATAAAATGCACACTCACGAAAAGGCACAAACCTCCCAGAGCCTTTTCCCCCCCCCTCCTTCCCAACACCACATTTTTTGGAGGATTTTAAAATATCTCCAGATTTGTAAAGTTCAATAGCTGCTTAAACAAATTAACCAGCGAGATAATAGGTCGTGACAGAGAGCAGATTTGGTTAAACTCCTCAAAATCATGGTCAATTTCCATTTCAAAGAAAATTATCCTTGAAGTAAATATAATTTTTAAATTATATCCACAACAAACAAAAGTCATGTCTAGGAAACCAAGCTCAAACTACATTTCATGCAGAGATTAAGGACTCTTTTTCTAAGGATTGTCAAATAGCGGATCATAACAACATTGATTAAAATCTCACATCCATACTATGACACACTCCTTCAGATGCCCCAACTATGCCAGAATGCAACATTGTATCAATTCTGCTTACAATTCCACCATCCATTTGCGATTACAGAAAGAAAGAAAAAAAAACAGTATGTAACAGTTACATTCCATCCCCTCCGGAGCAGCATTCATTTATCTGAACAACGATCTGTACAACGCAGAAACCACTCACCCGTTTTGCCGACGACGACGACGACGACGACGACGACGCTTATCGGTCGATACATATATTTCCCGCAAATTTACCTGCCCAGTTCCATTTAGCCTCGCATGCAAATAAACTCATTCAACCGCACGATCGCCCAAATGGTTGCATTAACACACAGAGAACTCATATTAACTCAGATTTATGATCATGTTTGCTGCCAACGTCGTCGTCGTCGTCGTCGTCCACTGTGGGTTCTATGGGGCGCAAGAATCACGTCCAATTTGCAAGAATGTTCCGACTTGTAATGATTGGGTGTCAGCTGTGGAGAAGGCTAACTAACTCGCACGTACACGATTACCGGACCCAGATAGAGCTGGCATTGAAAACCCCAGGAACAAGTTCCTATTTGAGAGCGAAAAGAAACTCACCGGTCAAGAAACGGCGTCGAGCTGGAATCCGAACTGGAAACGTAGCTGTGGTAGCCCTCCGATTGGGCATAGGAAGACTGCTTCTGGTGGTGGTACATGGTTTGCTCGTAGTACGACCTGCTGTACTCTTCCAGTCCGGCCTGCGTCAGACTGCTGTTGTTCTGCAGACCGAGAAGCCCGGGCAATCCCGAGGTGTTGTGGCTGGCCATGCCAGCAGCACCGCTTCCAGGAGGACCTGTTAGCTGCTGCAATCGGCTACCGCCATGTGCCGTGTGTGCGTCTCCCGCGCCATTCGATTGATGCTGCTCGTCCTGTTGATGAGAATTGATGAGAAGGAGAGAAATATTAATTATGGTAAACACTTCTTCTTTTTTTTTTGCTCGCGCTGCTGTCGACGACGACGTCGAGACGTGCGTCGCGAAATGATGCGATTTTTTGCGATGGATGGCGATGATGTACATAGGTTCTTTCGAGAGCAGACGGATCAAACGGAAAATGCCTGGGCAAAGAGCGCCAGGAGAACTGTAATTGAAAAATTAATTTCTTAGCCACTTAGAAACGGCAATTATTCAACGGTTCTAATTTGTACGCGAAGCCGACCAGAGAAGCGCGGTTACCATATGGGTGAACCGATGAGCGGACTTGATTGAGTTGGGAAATTCTGGTGTTAAGCCGTGAGTGCATTGTTGTTGTGCATTTTAATTGCGAATGGCTGTTGATGATTGGAATTGAATTTGTGAAAGTGTTTCTTTACAGCAAAGTGCTGAACCACCCGCGCTGGCATGTTTGAAGGGAAGAAAACCAACAACGACAAACGAGGTGACAAAGAAGAAAAGCTCCGTTTCAGCTTCCTGAACACGCCAACCGCTGTCGACCGATCGGTGGACGTTGTTACCATCATTCCACACGCCGTTCAAGAGAGCCAAGCGAGCAAGGTATTCAGGAATAATATCCATAAATTATCCTCTGTTAACTGTTTCATAAATTTCCGGCGATCTGTCCCGGGTGCAGAAGACAAGGCAACAGGCGAAAATTTGTATTGGAGCCTTGTTTGCGGAGGCGGATCCGAACCCGGAGAGAGATCGTTCACTTGGATCACGAAAAGGACCTTCCATCTGCCACATCGTCGTGCGATCTCGCGTGCCCAGGTGCTTTTTTCATTATCGCCGAGATGGTTAATTAATTTTCCCGACGACGACGACGACGATGTTCGAACGACAGGCAGTGGGGCGATCCGGAAGGAGCCCGGTGTTTGTGATTTGCAATTTTAAATTTTCGCTACCAAACTCGATCATGGACGGAGGATCTTTCTTTCCACCCAAAGGTTCTAGCGATGGCAGAACAGAAGTCTTGTTGGGCTCATTTGTAATTCCACTTAGTACGAGGGGGAAAGCTCACGATCGCGTCCAACTGTCGCGTGAGCTTCGTCGGTGTTAGGAAATGGATGATCAGTTCAGAGAGCAGCAAAAACGACACGGTAGGTCACATTACAAGGCCACTTTTCTTCTAATGTGGCGAACGTTGTCGGAGACGGACGTTGAAATTTCTGCCCTCTTGGATGTTCAAGCAAATGTCTATGCGATGTATGCTGCGTGCCGTAATTATAGGGATGTCACGCAAGATGTGGTTTTTGAAAATTACTACTTTCGCTTTGTGAGACCCATGCTGCAGTGTAAAGGGTGTCCACGATGAAATTGCCACACTATGAAATTGCTCTAACTTTTTAACCGTTGGGTAGAATTTAATGAAAATTTGGGTGGATTTAGTTCATAGTGCATTATTTACATCCTGCAAGTTTTAAAGTCCTGTGATCAAAACTCGCGGAAATGGAGTCGAAAGAACAGCTCGTGCGTGATAAAATCTTGCGCATTCATCACGAGAACAAGGATCTCTCGCATCGTTCCATCGCTAAAACGTTGGGAATCGCGAATTCCACGGTGTCGCGAGTGATTAAGCGGTTCGAGGAACGGTTGACCACCGATCGGAAGCCCAGAAGTGAAGGAAAAAGTATTCCGTACAACACCAAAAATCACAACCGCGTAGTTGGGGCCTTCAACCGAAATCCGAACGCCTCCGTTCGGGATGTGGCTAAGAAGCTGCACCTAAGCCGAAGTTTTGTCCAGAAGGCCAAAACTAAGGCTGGGCTTCGAACGTTCAAGGTACAAAAGGCCCCTAATCGCGACGAGAAGCAGAACAAGTCCGCCAAAACCCGTGCCAGGAAGTTGTACCTCAACATGCTGACGAAAGTTGAATGCTGCATCATGGACGACGAAACATATGTGAAGGCCGACTTCAAACAGATCCCCGGCAACCTGTTTTTCACGGCCAAGGATAAGTTCAGCGTTCCGGCATTGGCACAATTCTGAAAAAAGACGGTCAAAAACATTTTCACCCTTTTGTCATCATTTTATCGACTAGGTGTCTTCAGAAGAGTTGCTCAAAATGTTATTCCGCATCTTTTGAAAAAAAAAACACGCCTAACCTTTCATAAGGGCTTAACTACACTTTCAAATTCTAACTTTTTCCAGCTACGAGATAACGGGTTATTGTCTTGGACAAAGTTGTAGAACAAGTAATTTTAACTTACCTCATTGGACCCCGCCAGAGGCGAAGACCTAAGTTTGTGCCCCTCGGATATTTGTTTTCCCTCCTTACCGTTATTGTCTTTGTCTTTCTTCCTTTTTCCCCCTTTTCTCTTTCTTTTTCCCGCCCACCCTTTTTAAGGTGGTTGATTTTGACGACATACAGACACTTGAATCACCATATATCAAAATGTGGTCACCAGAGAGCATTGGTGTGTTCAGCAAAAATGTGTATTTTAATAATTCCTACAATTTCTTAGAACATATTGAAATCGTCAAATTTGAACAAAGTACTAATTATCTCAAAAAAAACCGGTTTTAAGGTAGTGCTGAAAGAAAACCAATTATATCTCTTTAACGTTAGGCTCTAGAAACTTAGTGTCTTGAGCAACTTTTCTTAAAATTACTTGCTCTACAACTTTGTCCAAGACAATAACCCGTTATCTCGTAGCTGAAAAAAGTTAGAATTTGAAAGTGTAGTTAAGCCCTTATGAAAGGTTAGGCGTGTTTTTTTCAAAAGATGCGGAATAACATTTTGAGCAACTCTTCTGAAGACACCTAGTCGATAAAATGATGACAAAAGGGTGAAAATGTTTTTGACCGTCTTTTTTCAGAATTGTGCCAATGTGCACCGGTCCATGCGACACCCCCTCCACCCATTTTAGTGATTTTCAAAAATGACAGAAGTAATACGTGATAGAATCTAGGAAAGGCTAATTTACCGTCTATTCTCAGATTTTCAGAGCTATTTCTCATTGGAACTTTTAATTCCAATAACGTCGAAAAATCCTAAGAAAAAATCAGTTGATTGTCTCAATCAAGTAAACTACCATCACACTCTGTGAGTGGCTTTAAGACATCTTGAACAGTAATTTAAAAACTGTTTGTTTTCCAAAATAGTTAATCACTATCGCATTTTATAAATGGCTCAAACAGCATCCATACTGTTGCTTTAAATCGGCACTAATATTTAAAAAATGTTTTTTGCACCTTCCATAAATCATATAAATGAAGAACAATCTGAAAAACAAAGATAAACAAGAATACAGCGTCTCGTTTACCAAAAAACAAACCCTGCTGCCAACCCAACCCTTTTATCGAACATCCCAGTGATTTCTCGTGATGGAACAGAGGATTTCCCGGCTTCCAAAAAAGCTAGAATCACATCAACACATTCCTTCGCATTCCTCCGTTAACCTGCATTCGGATGGAGTCTTTGTTTTGTGACATTATGATGAAACAGCTCAGAGAAGGTTTGATCACCGACATCTTTTATCCACCGTCGATATCTGTCCAAGGATAGCGAAATCGAAATGAAGTCTCAACCTGCTGCTTCACGACAGCCCTGAAACATACGGTTTGAAGAATCTTTCGCCACCTCACGGCAGGTCTTTGGGTACCGCAAGTTCCTATTTTCTTTCTTCTTATGATAGGTAAAGAGAGAGATGGAGATAGAGAAAGAGAGAGATAAAGAGAGAGAAAGAGAGAGTAAGCGAGAAAGAGAGCGAGAGCGAGAAACAGAGAGAAAGATAGAGAGAGAAACACACACATATATATATAGAGCGGAGCGAGAGAGAGAGAGAGAGAGAGAGAGAGAGAGAGAGAGAGAGAGAGAGAGAGAGAGGGAGAGAGATAAAGAGACCCCATTTTCTGTTACATGCGAGAAAGGTTGTGGAGTTCTCTCCCTTTTTTTCTTTCATGCTTTTTTTTTTATTTTTCTTTCCTTTTTTTTTTTTTTTTTTTTTTTTTTTTTTCAAACTGTTTTTTTACTTGTATTCCATAACATTAACTTCCATTCCACTTATAAGAAGTAAGGTACCGCGGGGCAAGTTGAAATGCGGGGTAAGTTGAAACGGAAGCGATAACTTTTAATATAAAAGTGCAATGGACCTAATTTTTTTTTTTAGCAGAGGCTTCTACTAAACGCACCTCTTGACTGTCATAACTCGCTATTTGGAACCCCTAAACGCACTCCGCGGCTTTGTTTATTTTTCGTCACCCGCGAAATTAAGTCGAACATTTTCTTGCTAAACTTAAATCGCTCAAAAAACATTGTTGCATTTGATTTCAATTGGATATTTGTCCTTCAGGTAACTATTTAGTATTGATTTAATGTAGTGAGTGTGAAAAATATGCGAAGAAACCATTTTTTCACGCTTAATTTTGACCGTTTCACCTTGCCCCGCATTTTTTCCACCTTGGGGCAAATAGAAACACGCACACGCACACCTATATTAATGGGTGGAATTGATTAAAATCTCTTCGACTGCGGAATTTCTATTGAAAGCATTGACTTTTGTGAAATAATTTACTTGATACCCTCTTCCTTTCACTTCGTTTTGTGAGTAAATGAAAGCACCAAAAATTACGTCATACTTGATTGAACAAATTAATTTCTCACTTTATTACTTTTAAATGTACAAGCCCTCAAACACCACCACCCCCAACACCATTCCACCCTCTAATTCTTTGTGTAGTTTGTCTTTGGGAACGTACATAGATTATGTTACGCTAAAGGGGGAAGGGAGGTTTTGAAAAACGTGACGATACTTAGAAATGTTTGTGAAAGTTCATGAAAAAACACGCGACAAAAGAGCGGGAGGGATCTAAAATATCGTTTTTTTGGCGTAACGTAATTGATGGATAGCCCCTTTAGGGCCCGTCCATAAACTACGTAGACTCAGATGGGGGTAGGGGGGGTCTGGTCAAAATCTACGCTCCATACAAATTTCAAAAAAATTGTACGGACGAAAGTTTACGAGGGGGGGGGTGGGGGGGGTCTACGATCCCCGAAAATCAGTCTACGTAGTTTATGGACGAGCCCTTAAGGCTTAAGCTTTCATAACACATGTGTATGATACATTGATTCATCCAAAACTTAACCACCTATTCATGACAGCATATCGTTTCAACTTGCCCCATTATGTGGGGCAAATTGAAATAACGCATATAAAATTTTAATTTTTCAATATAAAATATTTTTCAAAAATAATTTTGTGATTCACTATTTTTTATCAATAGGATTTAGGTTGAGCTAATAAATGCCCCTATCGAAGTTAAAATAATAACTTTCCTGATTTTATTAGAGAAGTTCAAAGTTCAACTTTGAAAAAACCGTTTCAACTTGCCCCGCGGTACCTTATAGGATTCTATATGAATATGTTTGTTTAAATGTATTAACAGGGATGCGATTTTTCAGCAAGTCAGTGTGAAAGAGACAATATATTTTTTTCAGTGCAAGAATATCTTACCTGACGTGATGAAAATGAACCATCAACACTGTCCAAAGCTCTAGAACCACATGTGTCATTTTCATACCTGTACTAGAAACAACGAATGCTTCTGTGAGAGAGCTTGAGGTTCACTCATGAACCATGTTGAACCCAAGTAACAATTTAAGTTTTATTCCAGCCGTATAGCATTCCTCCCGGCTTTGTTGACAAAACTACATTCAAAACTGTTTTGTCTACCAACACCTCCTATATGCTTCTTTAAAGCCAAAATTTGTACAAAATGGCCCACTCTATAGACGGTTGTGAAAACAGTTTAATAAAACCTTGATAAGACCATAAAGATTTTGAAAACGTTCTATGGATACGAGAACCTTCAAAAAACCTACTGGCTGCCATGAAAACCAGCATACGGCCAAATGGCCACAGCTGTCAAACACAACTGTGATATCGTGGTTGGTTTTTGTTGTTCTGCTTTGTTCGATTCTCTGCTCTTCTGATGCATTGAGCTTTACTGCTACTAATATCTGAGAAAAAAGGTCTGCTGTTGCGGGAAATTTTGTTTGATAACAAAATATCGAAAACAAATTGAGTTTTTTACAGCGTATCATGCTCCAAATCATATACGCATTTAATTTTGTGGTGAATATTGGCCCGATAAGAGCCGAAAATTAATGCGCCACGGAAATTATGCGAGTTTACAACAATTTACACAAAATTTAAACAAATATATTCGATAAATTAATCATGAATTGCTTGAAAATTGATGGAATTCAATAAAGTTATCTAAAAAAAATGCAGAAATTGGTCTCAGATCTACAGTTCATTTGCACTACATATAACATTTGGTACATTTATTTTTCCACATTTCAATTATTTCTTATATTTCAATATGGCGATTGGAAAAAGATCACAATTCTGCCATAAAGTCAAGTAATCTTCGCAATGACTACATTAAAACTATTTGGTTATTTTGTGGCTTCCCTCAATGTCAATTTGCCGTTTAATGCATTTACTGGAGCCAGAGCGTTTTAAAATGCTTTTTCAACTGACCATAATAAGATAATATGAATGAGTCCTAAAACGGCATTTCAAAACAGCATTTTATGAGTTCATAAAGTCGAAAGAAAACCTTTGATAGGAGTAAAAGGAATTTGAGTAAACGAGGTTTTAAGATCGTAGTAAACAAGCTGTGTAGGTTCTCATAAACCTCACTAAAATATGAAACCTATTGGCACCTCTTGGTGTCATAATAAAACCAAATTGATTTCTAGTGGCTTTGATAAAACCTTAATAAATCTTAATAAAGCAGGATGGTTTTGGCAATGTTACTTGGGAAGTTTGTCATAGAAGTTCCGCAAAAGCTTCATTCGTTCAGTGTTTTCTGTCACACAAGCGTTCCATTCATTGAGACAAACGCAAGAGCCCGATCAGTACCAATTAAAGTTGGTGAAATTTTCAAAAGTGGTTGTGTCACAGAAAAACTTTGTAGAATTAATACGCAATGAAGCCTGAAACATTTCAGCTAAGATAAAAAAAAAAAGAATCTAGGAAGCGGACTAGTGACCAGAACCTCACCAAAAGTGCAGATCAATACGTCCAAACGCACCTACGAGCAGGCTTCCTACGATCCGGGCAACACACTCCGTCATTTTCGCTCAAAGCAAACGGGGGGAGCAATGAAAGTAGGTTTGCTGGACGAAAATGGCACCCCCGTCTAGAAACCTCGTGAATTAAAAAAATGACGATTCGCATGGACGAGCAGTTGTTCATAGACTCGCTGTTCAAGGATATCGCGATGACCAACAACCAAATGCATCGAATGGGAAGGATTTCGACAAAGAAATGGCGCTCTTGGTTCAACAATCAACCGGCAAATATGAAGAAAATCTTGCAGTCAGCAGCAGACGAGATCCACGGCGTCATCGTCAAAGAAATGAGGGCAAAACTCCTCAGCTTGAAAGTCGGCTTGGCATAAAAATATTACCAGCACGTACTAGGCTTTTAGTATAGCACATATGCTCGTGTACAAAATATGATTTGCATGCTCTTGCACGGAGTGAATGTGATTTTTAGACTGAAGTAATTTTCCACAGATTTCATCAAGTGAAGATGAAAAATCGCACCACTTATTAAAATGGTACTTAAACTCGATGTTTTTTAGTATTTTTGTATTACATTGAAATAAACCCTCCGCACATGTATGTGGCCCCAACAGCATCCTTACTGTTGGTTCAATCGGGGCCAAAGTTTTAATAACTTTAATGTTCATCTCTGTATGTTAAATATCTTATTACCGTTTACCAAAACGGATCCTGCTGCAAACCCAACCATTTTATCCAACATCCCAGTGATTTCTCGTGGAAGTGCAGAGGATTTCTCGGCTTCCTTCAAAGCGATTATCACGTCAACATATTCCTTACCATTCCATTCCCTTCTTCACCTGCATTCGGGCGAGGCCGGCGCACGCATTGTCTTAGTATGGGTTCACTAGTTTTTACACATTGAGGATGTATGCTAGTCTCAAGCACCATCTGATGGCGCTCTGTGTAATGACAGCTGATCTGACAATGACAGAGTAACAACCCCGGTGGGTTAATCATGCTCATGACCATGCTCAACCAGCCTTAGGCTGAAAGTCACATAAGTACGAAACAACAACAACAACATAAATATCTTGTAGTTGGAAAGGCATTCTATAAACCTGTTGGATTCGGAATAATCGTTTTGTGTTTAACCATTTAAATTCGACTCAGTAATTTCCCTAAATACTTTCTGTGGTGTAATTCGAGTAAACAAGAACATATGAGCTGAAAATGGTCCCTCACAGCCAATGGGCACCCTCTTGGATGATTCGAAATGATCAAGGAGGTAGCCGATTCATGTCACTGGCCAAAGGGCAACTTTCCAGTAAAACCGAAACAAGCAGAGAAGTGATTCATCCATATATTTCGGTTAAATTTATTATAGATACACGCTTTTGCGCAAGTGTTTGGTTCATTGAATGTTGCTTCACTAAGCATAGTTGGACAAAGTAGAATTTCAAAAAAAGTTTCCTGATTCTACCTAAAACCTTAGGAATTATCCTAAGCAGAATTGACCCTTACTTCATTTCAGATAATCATGCTATCCAGCTTGAGGTATCACTTTCCGTAAAGTTTGCAAAACGAATAATTCATCGTCATATGTATGTGTTGACATTGAATTTTATGACCCTACCTCTTGCTTGGTACCGATCAAAATCGCCCCTTTAGGTATGATTTGAACGTATCATATAAGCTTGTTGTTGAGCTTACTCAAGGTACATTGTTACCGTCTACTCTACAGTGATCGATCATAATGAGCACCAGCATGGCCTGCTTTGACAATGGTTCAACCCGTGTAGATAACATCAAGCCCATTTTCGCGTGCTGCATTTGCCTCCAAAGGGGTAGGTTAGTCTGTATTTCCAACCGACGGTACATACAGGGTGTCCTCGCCAACGACTTTTCCCAGTACGTCATATTGGCGAGCAAGTCCCATCTGTGCCTCCAGTGCTGCCTGATGATGCAGATGTGCTGCAACATCAACGATTGGAACCGTGGGATGGATCTTTTCGACGTATACTACCGATCGCAGTGCGTTGAAATCCCGGAGGAATACGACTCTTCGTTTAGCGAGCGCAAGCGCAAGCGTACGCCGGACGTTTCGAAGTTTCAAGTTGTCAAAAGGCGACTGTTTGAGGAGGAAGCGGATCGACCAACCAGTGGGCCCCCTGATGAAATCCAATAGTTCAGTGGAAGCGAAAGGATCAGATCAGATGATGGGGAAAGTGGCAGTGTCATTGTGGATGAATGAAGCAGAGTACTACTACTTTGTGGATACCCGAGCAGGAAAGAATAACTTGATAACTAGCCTTGGTATTTAAGAGCTCAGATTAAGAGGTAAAATACCTGACGATAAAACCATAAATTGTTATGCGAATACCAAATCGAAGTAAGACAATACCAAAATAGTACCTCTCAGGTATTCGCAGGTATCCCAAATAACAAGTTTTGTTATTCGAGAGATATTTTGCTTGCAATTCTTAGGTATTTTTTTAAGGTATTTTACCTCTTAATCTGAGCTCTTCAATACCAAGGCCAGTTATCAAGATCAAAATTAGGTATTTATATGTTGTTGTCTCCTGCTCGAGTGCTGAGAGATAATCGTGAAATAATAAGACTGAAATCTAAAAATGTTCCTTTTCTGTGTTTAATTCTTATGAATGAAATAAAGGTAGACTTGAATCGAAAAGAATGATTTTTAATTTGCTAAAAATACGAATAGTTTAAAATGATCATTTTGACATTATCATGTTAGTTTCAGATATTGCCGCAGAGATGGCGCTGCAGTTCAACTGTGCCACGACACATGACCTACTGAGAAACTTTATCCAAGACGGCAGCTTCATTAAGCAAAGATATACTGCAGCGCTATCTTAGTGGTCAGATGTGGAATTAATATTATAATATCTGATATGGGCCGGTTCATAAACCACGTAGACTTATTTTTGAAAATCTCAGACCCCCCTCCCCCCTCGTAGACTTTTCTCCATACAATTTTTTGAAATTTTGTATGGAGCGTAGACTTTGGTCAAACCCCCCCCCCCCCCCCCCCCAAAAAAGTCTACGTGGTTTATGAATAGCTCCTATGCCCTTCAGCGATGAATCCTCCACCAATGTAGCCACACCCAGCGATCACCAAGAGGATTGTTGAAACCTCAATCAGATAACGGATGTGAACAACACCAGTCTACTGGAAGTTAATGCACAGCGTATCGTGAGTTAAATGCACAGCGTATATTAGTTAATCTATTACTTGTTAAAACTTTATCCTAGAGTGCTATTACTCATTAAAACTATACTAGGATAAGTGAAAATATTGAAAATTAATTATTCAGCTTGAACTGAATTAAGATTTGAATTGGTCAAATACGGTAAGCCATAATTTGCATTCATTTTTGTTGTGAAACCAATTCTAATGGCATTGCAGATTGTAAACATTAGATTTCCGATGACTAATAGTTGATTTGCTTACAACTGCAGTGACGGCAATACAATTAGACCAAAGCAAGATTTTCATACAACATGGTCAAATTTTGTTGAATTGAACTGAAGTTTTGGCAACAGCCTAGAAATAACCTGAATTTTCATCTGTATTAAATTCATAATTTTTCATTCACCACTTCAGAAGCTACAGCCACCATCTAAGGCAAAACAATTAGACGACCTTTCTATTTCCAGAGATAAGGCCTTGTTAGTGAGTTTAAATTTCGATCTGTAGTGTACTGATTTTAAAATGACCCGTATATCAATACTCAAAATTCAGATCCTCAAATTCGACCATTATTTATGGAAATCAAAAGGTGGTCTTATTGTTTTGTCGTATGCGGCGTCTGTCAATTTTAAAATTCTGAATGTTAAATTGTGGATTTCATGCAGCTGCAAATTTAGGCTACTTCTGGCCAATTGCCGAAATTTCAGATCAATTGGTTCTCGGAAAAATGTAAGACAAGCCCCCCAATATGACCATTTTGTATGAAAATCTGGCTTTGGTCTTATTGTACTGTCCGTCACTGTACTTAAGTTAGGAAAAGGTAATTAAACTACACTATTGCTACGAATGAAATTAACGGGTGTTCAATAAAAAATGAGAATGATTTCAATACCTTTCTGTAATTAAAGTAAGGAGCGTAAATTTTTTTTCTCTCCAAGAGAATTGCTCTCTGGACTCCCTAGAAATGGGTGGCATATTTCTTTTCGCTCGGGTGCTGTCAGTTCAATCGAAGATGGCGTCGAAACAGCAAGCACTCCGCGAGCGTGTTGTACGGTTTTACGAAACACATAGTCATCGTGGAAAAAAGTTTTCGGTACACCACTTTCGAGACGAAAACGTGCCCATGAGTACAGTTTACCGGATCCTGGCATTCCTGAGCGTGGAGTGGAAGGCCGGTAACGGCCATCCGGCGAAGATAATGACGAAGAAGAAGAAGAAGAGGAAAGCGTTGACTGTTCGACAACAAGGACGGATTGAGTTTGCGTGAAGCCGGCCGAAAATATCACTGCTCCCATACCTTGATTCACCGAACCGTCAAGATGGAGGACATCATCTGTCGGAAGAAGACTCGGTCCCCGAGTACACGGACGAGCAGATAGCGACCGTGAAATCGCAGTAGCCTGGGCGATGTTGTCAATCTGACAATAGCAAAGTGAGGGGGTGCGACTGAAGGTCGTGTACCTTTAAATCATATTGTATATTTCCCATTCTCATTTGATCAATAATTTCAGCACGCTTTGGAATCATTTTTGCATTCCAAAACCATGTGGACCACCCTCCTCGCCCGACCACGCTACGGCACTGCTCATAAATGAGTAAAAATGATAAACTAAGAAAGCATTGTCAATTAGATCCGTTTTTTATATTGGTAACTCACAATTCTATTACCGTCCTGTTTACCGAATTTGCCAGATTTCGGTAACCAGGTCGGTAATCGAGTTCGTGGGCTTCCAGAATCAGCAAAACTGATCAGGGTTTCTTTGTTTACTATTTTTACTCATTTTTAAGCACGTTGGGACGTTTTAGAATATTTCAATGTGATTTGAGAACAACAATAAAAAATCAATAAAATTTACCAGTAATAAGCCCAAGGTGCCAGAAGGTTCTCATCTTGGCCCATTACTGTTTATTATACTGTTGATTTTTAATCATCTGATTGAACTTATATAGGGTGCGAGACCAATTCTTGTCAGCAATCGCTATTACTCAGCCGCACAAGACCAAAATTATGTTCATGAATAGTTTCATATAGACAGTAGTCATATAAAAAAAATCAAATCATTCGATTTCAAAACGGTTGAGCAATAGCAATTGGCGACAGGAACTAGCCCACTGCTCCGCTTCCTTAGCTGACGACGTGAAACATGAAGTTGAAGCCAAGACTTCACAGCATATTTACATTTTTGCGTACACTCCTCAAATATAGCCACTTCAACGGTTCAAAGAAAAGTTGGCACCTTCAGCCTCACTTTAACCTCCAATTGTTTACTACGATTTTTTATGCCAAATTTACCATTCTTCCTCCTATTTTCTACTTTTTGGACCAGGTTCATCAGTTTAGCATACACAATTAACGTTTTAATTACGGTTCATTTTCCGAAGATCAAAATGACCAAAACAAAAGATGATCGTTCCGATTTGTTTAGGATAATAGGATCAATTTATTAACTCAAAAACAGACATCAAAAAGATCGATCTCGTAAAGGTCAATCCAAGGCAACTGACATTAGTCCATTTTTTTCCAGGCTAGAAGTAGACTACTTATAAAAAATCATGAAGTTCATGCCGTCAAAAGGCATGTTTCGGTGAAAATCCGTTTTTGTCCCCTCTTAAAGGGTTCTTACAGGGCATCCAGGTTGTCTCATAATTTCCAATATGGTCATGGGTTCATTTCAAGGCTCGAAGTAGACTACTCTACAAAAATTATGAAGTTTGAGCCGTCGAAAGGCATGTTTCGGCGAAAATTTGTATTTGTCCTCTCCTAAACGGTTCCTTCGGGGCATCCGAATAGTTCCGGAGTAGCTTATATTGGTCCGTTTTATGGCTAGAAGTAGACTACTTATACAAAATCATGCAGTTTGAGCCGTCGAAAGGCATGTTTCGGCGAAAACCTGTATTTGTCTCCTTCTAAACGGTTCCTCTGGGGCATCTGGATTGTCCCAGAATGGCCAATATAGTCATTGGTCCATTTCTAGGGTAGATGTAGACTACTTATAAAAAATCATGAAGTTTGAGCTGTCGAAAGGCATGTTTCGGCGAAAATTTGTATTTGTCCCCTCCTAAACGGTTCCCCCGAAGCATCCGGATTGTCCCAGAATAGTCAATATGATCATTAGGCCATTTCAAGGCTAGAAGTAGACTATTTATAAGAAATCATGAAGTTTGAGCCGTCGAAAGGCATGTTTCGGTGAAAATTTGTATTTGTCCCATCCTAAACGGTTCCCCCGGGGTATCCGGATTACCCCAGAATGGACAATATGATCATTGGTCCATCTCAAGACTAGAAGTAGACTATTCATGACGAATCATGAAGTTTGAGCCGTCGAAAAGCATGTTCCGATGAAAATTTGTGGCTGTCGCCGCCTCACGGATCGTGGCATAACATGCCTTTATTCCGGCACAGATTTCTTAGAGCCAATGGGGTTGAAATGGGCAGTACTCACCAGAAACTAAAAATTGAGACTCTAATAAGCATTTTGACTGCAAAAACATCAAATTTGGTCATATAAAATTGCCACAATTTGAATTTGAAATCCGGGTCAATATGACCCGAAACACCTTATTCGTCACAAAATGTTAACACCCAAGGAAGGTTAATAAAAAATAGTGAATTCGTTGAAAAAAAAATTTTTTTGCTATATGACTGAATAAATTCTAATTTTTTATTGAAAACCCGTTACCTTAATTAAAATTAAACGAAAAAGGCAACGTTCGTAAAAAACCGGACAGATTAAAACGGAGATCGGCACTAAGCAGAACACTAAACGTGAGATAACCTTAAAAAACCAAAACCTTAAAATTATAACGAGGAAAGCTCATACATGGAAATTATAACGCTCCCTTTGACAGAAGAATAAATAAATCGAGTGTTAAATATCCGAAACCTTCATTGACTTGATACTAGTAACAGTAACAATATCAGAGGGCGACAAATGGCATACCGAAAAACTTTGCCGAGGACCCACTCTCTCTAGAGCTTCATTTTGCAAAGATAGGCTGCAGCGCCATCTCTGCGATACGATCTAGAACTAATGTGATTATTTCGAATGTCTTCATCTTACATTCTCAACAACTTTGCTGAAGACGGCAACTCTCTAGAGCCTCATTTGGCAAAGATAGACTGCAGCGCCATCTCTGCGTCAAAATCTGGAACTAATCTGATAAAGTCAAATGACTACATTTTATATTCCAAACAACTTTGCACAAGACGGCAACTCTCTAGAGGCTCATTTGACAATAATAGACTCTCCGTGGCAAAATCTGGAACTAATCTGATAATGTCAAATGACTACATTTTATATTCCAAACAATTTTGAAGAAGACGGCAACTCTCTAGAGGCTCATTTGACAATAATAGACTCTCCGTGGCAAAATCTGGAACTAATCTGATATTGTCAAATGACTACATTTTATATTCCAAACATTTGAAGACGGCAACTCTCTAGAGCCTCATTTGGCAAAGATAGACTGCAGCGCCATCTCTGCGCCTAACACCATTTTATCCCACTCCCCCTCTCTCCAATAGCTCTCCTGCAAAATCTGGAACTAATCTGATAATGTCAAATGACTACATTTTATATTCCAAACAATTTTGAAGAAGACGGCAACTCTCTAGAGGCTCATTTGACAATAATAGACTCTCCGTGGCAAAATCTGGAACTAATCTGATATTGTCAAATGACTACATTTTATATTCCAAACATTTGAAGACGGCAACTCTCTAGAGCCTCATTTGGCAAAGATAGACTGCAGCGCCATCTCTGCGTCAAAATCTGGAACTAATCTGATAAAGTCAAATGACTACATTTTATATTCCAAACAACTTTGCACAAGACGGCAACTCTCTAGAGGCTCATTTGACAATAATAGACTCTCCGTGGCAAAATCTGGAACTAATCTGATAATGTCAAATGACTACATTTTATATTCCAAACAATTTTGAAGAAGACGGCAACTCTCTAGAGGCTCATTTGACAATAATAGACTCTCCGTGGCAAAATCTGGAACTAATCTGATAATGTCAAATGACTACATTTTATATTCCAAACATTTGAAGACGGCAACTCTCTAGAGCCTCATTTGGCAAAGATAGACTGCAGCGCCATCTCTGTGGCAAAATCTGGAACTAATCTGATAATGTCAAATGACTACATTTTATATTCCAAACAACTTTGTTGAAGATGGACACTCTCTAGAGCCTCATTTGGTAAAGATAGACTGCAGCGCCATCTCTGCAGCACGATTTGGAACTAATATGATCATATGATTCATCACGCACTGAGAAACTTTGCTGTAGACGCCAATTTTCTACAGACTCATCTGGAATGTTTCATATGCATTTCTGTTGTAGCAGATTCCTGGGGGACAATGTTACCGGCATCAGTTTTTGTTTTGTTCTAAAGCATCTTTGAGACCAAAACCTTTCAACAGGTGCCTAAACATTTACTCTAAGTTTAAATTTCTAAATTCTACGAAGGTATGAAATCCGGGTCAATATTGACCCTAATGTCTTATGTGTCACTTTTTTGTACCAACACCTTACACTGATTTAAAAAAAATATTTGTTTGCAAAAATGAAATGACGAAATGAAATGAATTCCGTAAAATAACAAAAGTCAGAAAATTTCAGCGCGATTGGTTTAAAAAGAAAAAGAATAGTGTACATTGAAGTTGCGCCTTGGGTCAGAATTGAACCGAATATCTTAGGAAGGTTAATACTCAAAATAGAACAACATCACTCAAACCACACACAAAAAAAAAAACATTTATATGGTTATTTCTAATAAAAAGGTTTTTTTTCTCTTCATATTTTTGCTTGAACATGTTGTGGTACTTCAATTGTAAGGATTTTTTTCCAAAATTGTATAAACGTCACTCTAATTACGAAATAGAAAAATACGAGTCAGATATCACAGATCTGGAATGAAACAAATCATTCTAACTTGACCATATTCTGAGGGTAATGATATTCTAATTTCATGTAAGGGATGCATAAGAAACAAATGTTTTTATACCCGGCCTATTTTTTCCGAATAAAGAATCGTATCGACTAGTTGTTTATAACCGAATAAACACTTCTAGTTTATGGCAATTGGGAACTTCAGATTCTTCAATTTCCCTTGTTTCCCCACAACCAGCGCAAGTTCGTGAACGGACCTGATTCTATGAGCCCATTTTGAAACCCTTAAACCCATTTGGCTTAAGTTTCCACCTTGCAAAGGTTAATCAACTAGCTAATGAAAATTAGCGTCTTATCCCGACTTCTAAAAGGGTTTGTCAACTGCAATCCCCATCACCGTCATTTCCCGAACCGACTTGGATATTTATTCGAGCACACACCGAAAAAAAAACCGTACTTAACATATTTTGTCGCTTGTCCGGCCGTCACGGTACCGAACATAACAAGCTGGCATTCATAAGGCTTCCTCGTCACGAAATGCCATTTTCAACGCGGCCCGAGTTTCCCCCGGTTGCAGGCAGTGCAGGCACACTTACATACCTGTTCTCTCCTGTGGTGCGACGTGGCTGCACCCACCGGCCTCAGAGCACGAGAGCACGAAACGCATTCCCAATAATTCAGTCCAGTCCAGTTGGTTGCCGGAGTTAATTTAGCACCCAGTAAAGGATTATCGCATTTCAACCGACAACAACGGGGAAGCGATTATCCTGTTGGGTTTCACTTTCAACCGGAGACTGTTAAATTGACTGACTGACTGACGACCTTTCGGGCGGAGAAGAACAAACAGAGCCACCGGATAAACAGCCGCATTTAGATGGTGAAAATAAACGTTTTAATGCATTTACCTACCGGGCACAATGAGAGGGTGTGTTCCAACAAAACGACCCCTTTAAAAGTGTTGACGGATAGACCTTGGATTTGGTTATGACCCCATCATCAGGACGCCCAGTCAGATAGATGATTCAATTACCAGATTCTGATTGCATTCATTTCCCGCAAATGCAAACCAACGCTCACCTTAACCTTTCCGGACGCGTATAACACCCTAGCGCCCAGTCTCAAGTGATTTTTTTTATGAACGGATGAATCACAAACTTTCAAGTTTAATTTAATTATTATTTTAATTATTTAATTAATTTTCTATTCATGTTTTATAAAGCTTCACGTTTTGCGCTTTTTACGGCATATTAAAGTATTATACACATATATTGATTAGCTGTATTTGTCATTTAACAGTTCTTTCAACTTGTTTATTACAAGCTGTGTTGCTTGGAAATTAATGTCTTGTAGATGATCAACTGTGTAGTTCGGCGAACTCATGATCCTAGCGTCGTTTGGAACACTAAATGGGCACGATTTCCAGCCAAAACGCCCTTTTAGTATCTTTCTGCTGGTGTCGTTATCAGCGTTCACCAATGAGCCGAGATACACGAATTCATGTTTTCTTCGTTTTCTACTTCAATTCCATCTTCAATTTCTTCTAATTTTTCCTTTCTAGTCTTCTTCTTGAAAAAAAATGTCTTCTACAACAGTTTCGTTTGTATTTCCGATTTCTTTCCCTCTTACTCTCTGTTCACTGTTCTTCCGCCTCACAGCGATGGTTCTCCTTTCCATACATGGAAAGTATCTGCATTACTTATCACTAAGATGCCTAATGCTGGCTTTAACCGATTCCTGTACCGGTGGCTCGTAGCCTTTCGGAAAATCGACGGTGATAGGCGGTGACATACCCTCAGCAGCTCCAGAAGAAACCTCTGCACCCTTACCGCCTCTGTAACCGTTAAACTTACAAAAGATTGGCCAAATCGAAGCGCGACTTCTTCAGCACTTTAATCCTACGAATGTAAACATTGTGCAGCGGGTGGTTATCCTGGCACGCATTCTCGATATACTTGACCCTGAAGTCAGGCAAGAGCTTCCTGCAGATCCTGCTTGTCACATAACGGGTAGTTATCATAGTCGTTTTCGGTGGATTTCCTTGATCTGAGAGTGCTGGGCATAGCAAGTCTTGCGCTGCGAAGCCGATGGGACAACACGCAGCAGATAACCGTCGGTGGTCTGATCATCGATTTGACGTTCCTTGACCATGGATCTGAGTTTATCAGTGGTTAAGCCTATTCCGTGGAAGTAAATTACCAAATTAAGGCCATGTACACCTTCGGCAATCAGCTTGAACTTACGGACCGATCATCCGTCATCATTCTACAAATCGGCCAAAGATACCCCAAGCACGTGGCCCTTCAGACCATCCGATGCGATACTGGTTCCTCGGGTACGGTTTACCAGAGTCTTACCGACCTAACAAGTCGAGAGCACATTCGGGACGCATCGTACCAATACTTGTGGGCGAACAGATCCACAAGCTTCGATACTTTTGCAGTAGGACTACGTCTGTGTTTTCAATACTGGGGTACACGTTGCGAGTGCGAAGAGTTGGAGCGTCACGAAACATGGTTAGATTTTGAACGTTAATAACTCAGTCATTTCACGATCGATTTCCAAAATGTTTGCACCAATCGATTGGGATATTCACTACGCGTCGATATCAATATTCGAAACTATTGATTTCAAACATTTTACAATTCTTTAGTCTGTTTTAGTTCCTTGGTTATCGAGATTTTCAGCCCTGGACTGGTTCATATCCCGTCGTAGTCACTCAAATACCTTTTTTGTGTATTTTCGTAACTTTTCCGGGGGTGAGATTCGAACTCGTGACCTTGGCGTAAGAGGTGTGGATGTTAACCACTACGCCGGGAACGTCCCTACATTTTACAATTGAAAAATGAATAAAAGTGAAGCGCCGTCATAACAAGAACCAACCAATCACGTGCATCTTTATGGTTATTTCCCAACACAGACGGCACTTGTCGTACCACCATATCATGGAAAAAGTAGACCACTATTTAATTTTTAAGTGGCTCCAATATCGTCCTTACTGCTGGTATAGACCGGTTTGAATCGGCGTTGCAGCATTATTAAAAACTACCTGTTTTTACCAATGGAAAAGCAACATGGTATATATCGGTTCAAATCGGAAACCGGTACTAATGTTTAAATATTATACTAGACGTCGCTTGAATACAGCCTATTCTTTACCAAAACGAACCCGGCTGCCACCCAATAGTTTTATTCAACATTCCAGTGATTTATCGTAGACGTGCAGACATGTTTTCAACGTCCAATAAAGCAAATAGTACGTCAACAAATTCCGAAAGAAAGGGGTATTGCCTTAGTTTGAGATCACCAGTTTTACACATTGAGGATGTATATTAGTCCCAAGCATTTTCTGTTGGTTTTCTGTGTAATAACAGCTGGTCTGGCAATGCCCATGCACATGCTACAAGAATGAATTTTTGCTTCTGTTTCTTTAAGCTTGTGCCCCTACTATATATTGCACAGAAAAAAAAACAATGAATTTTAACAGACGCGTAAAATTTCCCCTCGTTTTATTGCAAGCCTAACCAGGCATAAACAATGTTATTGTTTGCAATCTTTCATACAGGTTACAATATTCTTTGCAATTTTCTATACAACAGATCTGATTGCAGCGATGTCTGGTTTAAATTCACATGAAAGATCCCATTAATTTATGCCAATCCTAGCATTCCCTTTACGTGCATTAGATAACGCAGAAAATTTCTATGAAAGTTAGGCTTCTGCATAAAATATCATAGACAATGTTCAAATTTCGCAGAAATTTACACGATTTGCAATCTAAACATGTATGTTTTGTGACGCTCCTTTTATGTGCATGATATTGAACCGAAATTTACGCCACTCTTTCGAGTTGTGCAGTTTAGAATATTTTGAGATCGCTACACTTCAATTTTCAAATAAGTTTAAAAGCGAGCAATAAAATACATCTTTTTTACATCATGTACGCGGGAGGTATTCAATACTATTTGTCTTAAAATATTTATTACTAGAACGAACTCACCAACTCATTCAAAAACCTACCTACCGTTCCACGAGGCAAGCATTTTTGCTTAATCAAACCATGGTAAAATATTTATGTTCAGCAAGTAAAAATAACCATAAGAGCCAAATAATAAAACTTTATCCTTACCACTTCACCACCTCGGGAACGTAAGTTGAAAAAATTCTTTGAGAATTAGGTTATGTATCACTGAGTACTGGACCAAGTCAGACCGAGGCAATTGAGGCAATTGAGAATATTCATACGATTTTCATTCAAAAAATTCATCATCTTCGACTGTGTGGCATACGATCATTTTGACCATCCAATATACCTTTGCTGGATCCCTGACATCCCGGGCAACGAAGAAGCAGATCGTCTCCCTAGTGAATCTCGGACTAGTCCGCCACTTGACGTCGCTATTCCCATGAAAGATGCTACGAAAGCAAAGAACCAAATATCTATCAGCAGTGAGAAGAACGTTAGCAAATGAGAGACCAAATGCAACACCAAACCGTTAGATTTAGTTGCAGCAACTCGATTGTGACTTAATTGAGTCATATTCAAGTTACTACCACCAATTTGCAACATGTGTGCTGCAGGAAAATACAAGGAAAGGTTCATTCGCTTGAAGAAATCAATTCCACCGGTATGCGATTGTTGCGGTCGTGGATGTTCGCCACGAAATCTCACACTGTAAAAAGTTCGAAGCGGCTAGAACAAAAATTAAATCGATCCGTCATACCTGCGTGCGGCGTTAGGTAACGAAGATGAGAACGTAAGAAGATTGCCGAAGCTCCTGCATGAAACCAATGTGTATAAAAGCATATGAGGAGAAGAAAGAGTAGAAAAGTGAGAAGCGGAGGTGAAACAGACGTCTATTGCATCTGCAGCAATAGAAAAACCAGAGAACGTGGAAAAATTAAATGCAGTCGAAGAACTGAAAGCAAAGATTACGAAGAAGGTGCAGAGAATAAATAAACCGAAGCTGATGATGAAAACAGTGAACTCAAAAATATGCAAATAAAAAGACCTAGACGAAAAGAGTGAATGATCTCCTTCATTCACTTTTTTCGCAATAGTATTGAGACCGTAGATGAAGCGAGAGCGAAAATACGGCGAAGAGAGGAAAGTTATGAAATAAGGTACAGAGAAAGTGAATCAGGGAAGATAGCTAAGAGGATGCAGATGAAGGGAGGCGGGAGATGATATATGAAAACGATAAAGAACGGGAGGTGTGTGTGTGTGTGTGTGTGTGTGTGTGTGTGTGTGTGTGTGTGTGTGTGTGTGTGTGTGTGTGTGTTGTGTGTGTGTGTGTGTGTGTGTGTGTGTGTGTGTGTGTGTGTCCAATCTAACACCCATCGGTCGGCAATGGTATTATGGAAGAAATCTGTTTACAACAATCATTCGAGTGACCATTGGAAGCAGCTTTAATCCGGGAGCTAGAAAGTGACACTGTAGATCCAGCAACCCATTTCAGAATGTCTGGAGAGTCACGTCCATTCCGAGGTTACTTTCACATACAATAAGCCCCGCATGTAAACATTACCGATATTATTTGGATAAGGGCACTGCAACACACTTCCAGATTTAAAAATTTTAAATTTCCAAACCAGGCACGTATTTAGTATTATTTGAAAATAAGATTATTTTTGTATAGTTATAATCAGATAGATCTCACCCATGTCCGCCTCCTCTATCACACTATCTTATTCATTCGTAAAAATAAAAAATTTCGACGTTGATTCGTAATTAATTTCATGCACTCGCGATTACATATGCGCAAAAATTACCGTTGCTAAACCGCCCGCTAGAAATGCAATCTGCATAACAAAACTCTCTACTCCCCGTGGTGAAAGCACCTAAAATTATGTGCAAGTTTTTCACCCTTCTGACCAGCAAATGGCCGTTCTCTACATTGCACTAGTTTTTTTTTTTTTTCACTCTACACTCTGCCAATAATGCAAATCCCCGCTATGAGGCGACTCTATATCGAGCTTCAAAACTGCTAATAATCATCGATTCACTGGCGACAAAGCGGAAAAACACTATAAACTAATGAATTATGCCTGATTGTCACAATATTACCACTAACAACCAAAACTAAGCTGATGTAACTCTTCTTCCGGGTGCGGGGGCGAAGCACAAAAACAAAACAAAAACGGGGAAATACTACCGACAATCACACATTTCGAGAGGGAATCGATTGTCTTCACTACGGTTTACACAATCAAAAGGGAAAAAAAGGGAGCTGATGGAAAAAAACGATAAAGTGGAAAAAAGTGGAGATGATTAAAAGCGAGAAAGTAATATTAGAAGGATCAAGTAAAAGCGAAGTAGAAAATATCACTCATAACTTAATAAATCTGAAGAACCGAATAGAAATAGAGCTGAAAAATTCCATGTGGAAACAGAAGTGAAGCAAGATGAAGAAGAAGCAGAATAAACAAATTGAAAAGTTGGAAAGAACATGTCAATGCAGGGAAAATGAATGAGAGGAAACGAAACGTCGTTGGTTAAGAAGAATAAAAGAAGCGGAAGAAAAGAAGTGGCAGAGAAGAAGTGGCAGACAAGAAGTGGAAGAAGTAAAGCAGAATAATAGAAGCGGAAGAAGAAAATCGGGAGAAGTGAACTGGAAGAAGGGAAGTGGAAGAAACGAAGTGGGAAAGGATAAGCGGAAGATAAAATATGGAAGATAAAAGCGAAAGATAAGAAGCGGAAGGAGAAAGATGGACGAAGAGAAACGAAAAAAGTGAATGAAAGAAGAAAGTGGAAGAAGAGAAGCAGTCGAAGAGAAATGGAGACAGATTAGCAGAAGAAAAGAAACGGAAGAAGAGTACCGAAAAAAGAGAAGTGGAAAAAGAGAAGCAGAAGACGAGAAGCGGAAGAAGAAAATCGGGAGAAGTAAACTGGAAGAAGGGAAGCGGAAGAAACGAAGTGGGAAAGGATAAGCGGAAGATAAAATATGGAAGATAAAAGCGGAAGATAAGAAGCGGAAGGAGAAAGACGGAAGAAAAGAAACGAAAAAGTGAATGAAAGAAGAAAGTGGCAAAAGAGAAGCAGTAGAAGAGAAATGGAGACAGATTAGCGGAAGAAAAGAAACGGAAGAAGAGTACCGAAAAAAGAGAAGTGGAAGAAGAGAAGCAGAAGACGAGAAGCGGAAGAACAGAAGCGGAAGAAGAAGCGGAAGAAGAAAATCGGGAGAAGTAAACTGGAAGAAGGGAAGCGGAAGAAACGAAGTGGGAAAGGATAAGCGGAAGATAAAATATGGAAGATAAAAGCGGAAGATAAGAAGCAGAAGGAGAAAGACGGAAGAAGAGAAACGAAAAAAGTGAATGAAAGAAGAAGGTGGAAGAAGAGAAGCAGTAAAAGAGAAATGGAGACAGATTAGCGGAAGAAAAGAAACGGAAGAAGAGTACCGAAAAAAAAGAAGTGGAAGAAGATAATCAGAAGACGAGAAGCGGAAGAACGGAAGTGGAAGAACGGAAGCGGAAGAAGACAAGCTGAAGAAGGAAGGCGGAAGAAGCGAAGCGAAATAAAAGTAGCGGAGGAAGAGAAACGGATGAAGAGAAGTGGAAGACGAGAAACGGAAATAAGGTGGCGAAAGCGTGAACTGGTTAAGAAGAAACGAAAGAATAGAAGTAAAAGAAGAACAGTAGAAGAAGAGTCGAAAAAGATATGCGGAAGAAAACAAGTGGAAGAGAGAAGAGGAATAAGAGAAGCGAAACAAAAGAATCGAATGAATTGAAACGGAAGAAGATAAACGAAGGAGAGAAACTGAAGCAGAATAGTGAAAACAAACAAAAATAGAAGAGGAGAGGAGGAAGAGAAATGGAAGGAGAAAAGCGAAGGAAAGAAGCGGATAAAGAGAATCGGATAACACGGATAAAGACGAGCGAACAAGAATAGCGGAAGCGGGAAAGCTAAAGAATAGAAAAGAAAAGTTAAGAGGGACACGAAATTTCAGATGAAGAATATGGGAAATTTGTAGAAATTTATAAATTAGTGAAAAACTTACCCGACAGGAATGCACCGAGGTGTAAAATGTCGTAAATAAATAAATAAATAAATAAAACGAATGGCTGACGAATGGCTAGTGAAATTTGGATGTGTCGCAAGGCTAGGTACCATCGAAACCAAAAATAGGCCACTTTCATGGAGGCTTCCGGAATCTATTACGGGGTCTTTTAGCCATTGTCATGATCTCTGTGGAATTGTTCATGAAATTTTGCAGATAATAGGTGACTAGCAATCTTCTCCAAAACTTCCGTTTTATAGTATGATCACTTTACAAACAGTTTCTCGTCCGAAAAATATAAGTAATGATCAACTGATTGTATCAACTTGGTTGAATCCATCTTTGTTTTTGCGGAATGGACTTGGCACTCCATTTGGGAAAACCCTTGAAATGGTATGCTTTTGCGCGTTTCCAAAATGCGTTATTCGCAGCGCAGCCAGATTGATAATTTGTTTAGTGAACTTTAATTAAAATTTAATAGTGATGCTTATAAGTTTCAAGGTAAACAACTAAATTTACTGATTTAAGAATTCCTGATTTACCCTTTTCAGGTGTTTCTTTTTAAATCCAGGAAAGGATTAGTTCAACTAAGGGTCAATTTTAAACTGTCAAGAAAATATAAAACCAATAGCCTCGAATTGCTGAGGTTTAATGACGCGAATTAAGATCAACCGCTTGGCATAAAACAGCAAGCGTGTAAATTTTTTGAATCACGTAAAAAAACGAGTTTTTGGCCCAAAATTTGTTGAACCCCACTTCGTTAATAACATTCAATCTCGTTGTACTCCAGCTGACTTCGAAAACTTATTCTGATTAACGCCAATTTTGCACGTGAATTAAATTTTGCACCATTTCCAAAATGTATAGTCTATCTAAAGTAACTAAATAACCAATTCAATCAATGAAAATCGAAAGTTAGTCCGAGAGGGGCCCGGTTCCCCCCATAAATAACCATCACCTCAACATGGAAAACAACTCAACAATGCTTCTTCGGCGAATCGGAAAATAATCGAGCCGTTTGAAGGAGGCAAACAATTCAATAAACTTGAACGAAATCAAAGCACTTTCTCACGACGGCCGACGGTGGTTTAAGGAGACAACGTAAAATTACCCGCATAGTTTAAGGCATAATCAACCACAAACATACTCACAAATTGATCATAATTTAATTAATTCAATGAAAGCGATTTATTTTTTTTGCTGCGTGTAATGTTATTCGAGTTACCCCTTCACGAAACATTGGCACATGCTGCGGGAGCAATTTTTCCTAATTTCATTAGCTCGAGGAAGGCGCCCAAAGACGACGGCGGCAACAACGTGAGAAACCATGCTTCTCATCTCTCTCACACACACACGCACCATGGCTGACTGTCAAGGTTAATGGCAATTATGGTTTGAATTGTTTTGTCTCTTGTTTTTCCTTGATTTTCGTTGCTTGAGAATGTGTAGCAAATTAGAGGCTTTTTCGGGGCCAAGGTCGAGTTTTTGTTCCTGGTATTCTGAAGGTGGTTTATGGTATTTTTGAGAAACGTTGCATTCAGATGTGGTGCAATTTATGCTTTGGCTACAGAAGATCCAATTCACCCATCAATCAAGACGCTTCCATATCCCATTGATCCATCGCTCAAAGCTAACAGAATACAAATGGTGTCGATCTTCATCTCTCCCTGGTCGGATGTCGACCTATCTATCGATCATTCAATCGCTTGTCTCTTCAAATCAAACCCTGGTTGATCACAGCATCGCTATATAGGCAGGCAGGCAGGCAGGCAGGTAGGCACTTGGGCACGCTCCGTCCAAGTCGGTAGCCCACGAGATATTGCGGTTGGACGTCGTGCTCGCGTACTCCCTCTCTATTTTCTCCGTTCCGAGGAAGCCCACGACGGCAACGCCACGGATTTTGACATATTAGATACGCTAATGAAACTCTTCTTCAACTCCGGGAGCGGAGGCCGGTTTCCGGGCGATAAACCGGTCCCAATCGATACCGCTCGATCCATCGATCATCCGTGTGCGGCCCGTGGAGTGGTGAATCGGTAGCAAGGGTAGAAATTTGTTTATTTGGTTGTAACAAATCCATCACCGACCGATTGGCAAGAGGCGCTAGGCGAGGAAGGGAGGCAATAGGCTATTTATATTGCAATTGAATTTATGGGGCTTCGGAAATCATGTCGGTCCGGTGGTATCAAGTGAGCTTCGGTGTTACACACTGCCACAGTTGATGGCGACGGAGACGGGGCTGTTAATCGAAACTGATTGACAGATTTGAACGTGTCGGTTGAGGGGGCCGGTCTTACGGCCAACCACGTGGACCATGTACTTTTTAATCAATATGATTATTCAATTATCAAAGGCAACTTAGACTGGGCGGCGAGTTGATTGCTTTGCTGACTGCTGATCCAGGTGCCGATGGATAGATGTAGATAGCACCTCGCTGCAACACAACGATGCTTGTTCGTTCGGCGTGCAATGGAATGTTGAAGGCCTTTGGGACAAATTATGATTGTTGTCAACTGTTGAACTTATAGAAAAAAAAATCGAAAGCGGCAGTCAAGGTCACAGCGGGGCGTTGGAATGATAATTGATTTACCGTTCGGTAGCGTTCGTCGCCTGAAATCATTGAAGTCACCAGTAGATTTTCAAACCCCGATCGACCATCAACCAGTTCTGAATTCTCCCTGACTTCCCGCTTCAAACCAGGAAAATTTCAATCATCTCGCACAGCACCACCTCGGAATAGTTGCTACTACCAATTACCGACTGGTTCGCTGCATCCATTCTCCAGTCGTCTAACGGTTCCAAGCATCCAACAGGCACCATCTGTTCCTCCTCCAACAAGACTACTTTCTGCATCGACCTTGAAACATTAACGAGCAGCAGTCCTTTCCCCGCCTATGCATCAACTAGTTCCAGTCTGACGACGACGACGACGACGACGACTACGACAACCATCGAGACGACTTACACGGGAGATTGCGTCGAGAGAAAAGACGAGACAATCATGGGAAAGCCCAAAAATGGTAAGAGAGAAAAGAATCACTTTATTATCTCTTAATTGCATCGCGTGTTACCCGTATGGAGCAGACGTATAGAACTCCGTTTAGTCGCTGCACTGCCTAGAGATGGGGGATGGGAAAAGTTGATCCGTGGACGACGAGTCTGTTGCTACAGTTATGTTTTGATAATGATACCTTCTCCCCTCTCCACTTCTTCGTTGGATTGTTTTCTTTCCGCACGAACACCACCATGAGATGGATCAGATGAGACAATTATGTGTCTGTGTTTTGTCTCGGACCTTAGACCGGTCGGACCAAGTCACGGTCAGGTTCTACAAGACCGAGCAGATCGCGTCCGATGATTTATAGGTTATGTTTTGAGCGAAGAGCAGGCTGCTGATGCTGCAAAAGGCAAAAAGTGCAAGGTCCACACAATCTCTTCTTCCCTTTCTCTGTCCGCGCGAGGACTGGTCAGCACCGGCAGTGGATCGTCGTTAGCTGTTGGTTTATTTTATTGAATTGTAAATGTAATAAATTCCAACCATTATTGATTAATTGAGCGGATCGCCGCGCGATGAGTGGTTTCTTCGCGAGACGTCGAACGGTTTCTAATGGCCATGTGTGTGGTAGGCAGCAATATTTCATCGAACACACACATCGCCAGCTCATACGCCGCAGCAGCACAAATGTCATTCAACGTGCGCCGGCCACGTCAGTTGCTCGGTCTCTCGCGGATTAACGGTTTCCAATCCATCACTGAGCCGAGACGTCATCGGCGTCAACGTCGTCGAGAATGTTGGCTCGAGGGTCCATCCCGGTTGCCGGTCTGAGCGAATGGGATAAACCATGATCGATTGATTGGTGATTGCCTTCTCTCGTTAGTTCACGCGTGGATGATTGTTTCTAAGCTTTATTTTTCTAACCTAGAAAGTTAGTCGGTCTGGGCCACGGCTCCCAGCTGATGCTGGAAAGAGACGACCACCGACAGGAAGCGATCGGTTGAGCTTTTGGAAAGTTGTTCTTTAACGAGTTTACTTTCGATTGGATTCGCCTATTTGTTCAGGGAGACTGATTGCAGTTGAAATATATTTCATACGGGATACTCAAAACACCTGTTCTGATTAAACTAGGAGGAAATATTATGAGATATGTGTAAAGAAAATTTTACGAACGAACGCTACACACTACCAAAATGTCATGTAAATTTCTGTCCCCTGAGACCGACACATGCGAGCGTCCTTTAGCACATAAGAATGAGTTCAAAGAGATGAGAAAATAAATTCAATCAAACACATTTTTCGTTTTTTGTGTTTTTTTTTTTTTCAAGAAAAAAAATTTTACACAAAATTTTTCTTTACGTTCCCCGAATTTTTACAAACATGAATTAAGTCTCGTGTAAAATTCATAATTTCTAAGTGTGTACATTAAGGTCTGCATCCGCAATAATCCGGACACCTCAAAACATGAATAAAACGTAAATTTTGCATTATATTTCCGCCGTAGTTGTTTATTTCAGATCCATGGGATGTGTTTTAACCATTCGTGAAGACAAAACATAGTTATTCGGTATTTGCATAAAATTTTCGAACTTTGCGCTTAACTCCGTCCATTAGGGTTTGTTCAGACTCTTCAGAAATCTTAGAAGCCCCGTCTTTGTCCAAATTTGCTGGAAGTGTTTGATTTCTTTGATTCCTTGCTTCTTTCCAGAAAGATTCCGCTTCATCAGAGCCCAATATCTCTCGATTGGTCGTAGCTCTGGGCAATTTGGCGGGTTTAAGGTTTTTGGTACAATGTTCACTTGATTTGCTTGGTATCACTCCATCACAGTTTTAGCATAGTGGCATGATGCCAAATCGGGCCAGAACAAAGGTTTTTCTTTGTGACTTTTGATGAAGGGTAGCAATCGCTTCTGCAGACACTCATTCTGATAGATCTCCTTGTTGATTGTGCCTGTAGTGACGAAAGATTTACTCTTTTTGCCACACGTGCAAATCGCTTGCCACACAAGGTATTTTTTGGGAAATTTCGATGCCTTCTTAGTTCTGAAATGCTCAGCTGTAGCATTTCTGGCCATAGCAGAATAAAAAGCCAGCCCTGGAAGCTGCTTGAAATCCTCCAGGACATAAGTTTGATCGTCCATAACAACGCATGAAAACTTCGTCAAATATTCGCAGTACAAACGTCGAGCCCGTGATTTTGCTGCCAAGTTCTATTTGTCGTTGCAATTTGGAACTGTTTTTACTTTATACGACTTAAGTCCCAAACGTTGTTTTGATTTTTGGACACAACCAGACGACATCCCTATTTTACGAGCCACCGTTCGAATGGAGAGATTTGGGTTTTTCGTTAATATCCTTTCAACCTTTCGGTCCATGACAGGATCAGCGCGTCCAATGTTTTTGTCACTTCTCGGTTTCCTCTCCACCGTCAAACATTCCGACAATGATTTGAGCACATCGTGAACAGTAGATTTAGGCAAATCCAATGTTTTTGCAAGGTCCCGTAGTGACAAGTCAGGATTTGCCGTACGCCCGTACAAAATTCACTCGCGCACTTATTTTTCTTTCGTCGTCATCTTGAATACTAAACATGAAATGTAAACATCAATCATAGTCGTTTTCATCATAGACTTTCAGCTATACCACAGTGAATTTTTTCATTTCCACGTGCAATATTTCAAATGTTATAATGATTTGAAGGTGTCCGGATTAATGTGGGTACAGACCTTAGTCTGCAACATATTTTCTCGAGACCATTCAAATCAACTTTAGTAAAAACATAATGTATGCCGGGGATAAAAACAAATGTTTCAAATGCAATGTCGAGGATCACTGTGAGCTGCAAGGTGAAGGTGAATTTCTGTTTTATTGTTGACGATCTTAACTGCAGGCATCTCCAAAATTTCTTCTGGTGTATGAAAAATTGCAAACAATGGCGTTGTTTTCGCGTTCTTTGGCTTGCAATTGAAAGAGGATCCGGAAGTTCTAAGGCAAGTGAAAAAATTTCCATTAAACCAGTGCATCGCACGGCATATCAATATGTTCAAAATTGTGTGGACATTCCAGTTGAGCTCATTTAACCTTTCTGAATCGAACGAAATGAGCTCGGAGCAGATTCCAGGATCCATGAAAAGATAAATTTGCAACAAAATCCGATTGCAGACTTAGAATCACATTTTTTTCGTTAGCATTTCAAGCTTATTGGTTTCATTGCTCTCAACTTAGTGTTCTAAATGCGCATCCACAGTTGTTGATTGAGAACTTTTTATGCCAGGTACCATTTTTGCATTGGTATGGTTGTGTGGCAAGTACAATGCTGGTGTCGTTACCGGCAGTCATCCATGAGCCCGGATACATGAATTCGTGTTACCTTTGTTTTCTTCATCAATTGTATCTTCACTTTCTTCTAATTTTCCCTGATAGTCTTTTTCTTGATAAAACAGTCTTCTACAACAGGTTGTATTTCCGAGCTCTCTTCCTCTCGCTCTCTGTTCACTGTTCTTCATCCTCACAGCGATGGTTCTCCTCTTCATTCATGGAATGTTTCTGCTTTACTTAGCACAAAGATGCCTAATGCTGGCGTAAACCGATTCCTGTACTGGTGGCTCGTAGCCTTCCGGACGATCGACGGTGACCTTGCCGCCTCCGTCACCGAGCAACTTCAAAAGATTGGCCAGATCAACGCGTGGCTTCTTCATAACCTTAATGTAGACATCGTGCAGCGGGCCCTGTTACGCCTTCTCGATATCCTTGGTGATGCAGTCAGGCAGCAGCTTGTTGACGACCTTCTTCAGATCCTGGATCCTGGTCATATCGAGGGTAATTATGGTTGTCATTTCCCAGCGGGTTTCCTTGATCTGGAAGCGCTGAACAAAGCAGGTCTTTCACTTAGACACTGAATCATTAATGGTGTAGCCGATGGAGAAAAAAAACCCAGCAGATAACCGTCGGTGGTCTGGACTGTTTATCAGTGGTCAAGTCCATTCCATGGACAATCCACATCTTTGGCAATCAGTTTGAACTTACGGAACAATTTTTCGGCATCAGTGTTGTTCTGTATATCGGCCCTTCCGACCATTCGATAATATTCTGGCATGGTTTGCCACAGTCTTACAGGCCTGACGAGTTGAGAACATGTTCGGGGTTTTCACATCGTACCAATCCTTGCTAGTGAACGAATCCACAATCTACAATCTACTTGATACTTTTGACATAGGATTAAGTCTGTGTGTTCAATACTGCAGTACACGTTACGAGTGCCAAAAGTTGGAGCGTCACGAAACATGGTTAGATTTTGAACGTTAATAACTCAGTCATTTCACGATCGATTTCCAAAATTTTTGCACCAATCGATCGAGACATTCACTACGCGTCGAATTCAATATTGAAAACTATTGAAAAATTAATAAATGTGAAGCGCCATCATAACAAGAACCAATCAATCTCGTGCATCTGAACGGTTGTACCCTATGCCCAGAGAGTCGAGAAATTTTCCTTAACGAGCAATTCCTAGACCAGACCGGGAATCGAACCCAGCCATCTCCAGCATGGTGTCGCTTTGTAGCTACGCCTTTACTGACTGAGCTAAGGGAGGACCCTTAGAATCACATGTCACTTATGAGAATAGCTTTTTTTTTCAATATAAAACCATCTTTACCGAAAATGTTTTCAACACAAGTCGAAAACGTTTGCACTTCAGATGTTACTGAAGACAACTTAAAAATCCTATTTTATTACTCAAGCCTTCGACAGAAGTATTTGTGTCGGTTCTTCGAAAATTGTCTTGGTCTGAATGCTGTAGTAAGCACGGTAACATCAGTACTTCTGTTCTGGAACTGAAAGGAATTTCCAACATCATATTTCTCCAAATCATTTTTAGAGGCTGAGTCGACAATTATTGCGATGCTTTAGAATGTTTTCCATACTTGACCGAAATTAACCAAATTTTTCCAAGTTTATCTTCAGCGTGTATTGTTGACAACTGTTCAGTTGCGCAATTGCCAGTGTGATTCCAGTCGAGATGGAAGAAAATCAACAAATCGTTCGCGAAGGGGGTTTGTTCACCTACAGGCAAAATCTTATCGCATTGCGCCTTGGGAAAACTGAGAAATATCATTCTACCGCCTCCATGGTCCTCTAATGGTTCCAGGAACGGATGGCAGTGGACCACAAGGCAGGAGCTAGACGAGAACTACTAGAGCACTCAAACAAACGAGAGAGTGGTGATTGCTCATTTCAAGCCAAAAACTTGATATTTCGCATAGTTTCGTCCGGCGGGCTAAGAAGCAATCGGGATTTAATCCTTAAAAGGTAGAAAACTTCCTAAATCAGGACGAATATCAGCAGATTGTTGCCAAAACGTGTGCGTGAAAACTCTGCTAACGAAATACCGGTGCTGCGTCATTGATGATGAGACCAACATCAAAGCGGAATGGAAGCAGTTGCCGGGACTGGAATATTTCACGGGTTTGCTGTGTATGACTGTTTCAAACTGAAGCAGCTGTCGAAATTTGTATCGAAGTACCTGATTTGGCAGGTCATGTGCACTTTTGGCAAACGAAGTGTACCATTCGTGATCGAAGGCGCCATAAACGGTGAGATTATCAAAAATGAGTGCCTCCAAAAAAACGGGTTTTGCCATTTTTGAGACCGCACGAACAAAAATCGGTGTTTTGGCTCCAAATTGGCTTCATATCACTAGTGCAAAATCGTGCAGGAGTGGTATGCGGCTAACTCTGAATATTTTGTACCGAAAGGCATGAGCCCACTAAACTGTCTTGAACCGATGCATCCGATCGAAACCTATTAGGCCATGATGGAATGCGAACTTCGAAAGACCAAAGGAGAGACAAAGGAAGAAAAGAATTTGCGGAACGCACCGGAAACGACTGCACTCAGACTAATCCCAACATGTATCGAAAAAAATGTATATGTATGTTGATTATTGACATTACTCTGCTGTAGAAATTTGGTTTCATTTCCATTACCATAGCCGATTTACTACTCAATCTAGAGTGTTGCAATAATTATCGACTCACCCTTTAAGTGTGAAAACGCTAAATTTCTAAAGATTGAAGATTTATGTTAATCTATCTACCTTTAGAGCAGTTCGTTGTCTCAGAAAATCTTAGCAAAAGTTTGGGAAGTTTGAAAAAAAAACTTTTGATTTTTGAATATATGCGGTGCTCGCACTCAAAAAAATCACATAAACCACGTAGTATTCAAAAGACGCTGCTACTGGAACTGAAAAAAATTTCGGCCATGTCGTCGTTCTCTTAAGCATAAGTATAAGAGTTTTCAAATTGCAATCAGGACACTCCAACAATCTTATGCTTTGGCGATCAATTATACTCATATTTTTAGAGTAAAGATCGCATGCCAAACATATATCAGTGATTGCTTTTGATAATTCTCTGAATAATTTTAAATTTTTATTTTTAACTTTTAAATTCAAAGAACCACCCAAATGGAAGAAGCACTTCATGAGAATATCAAAAAATATGTTAAAATAACATCAGATCTCGACGTTTCACGTATTTTCATGGGTCAAAATGTCAAAACGATTATCGATTAAAGGCACCCCTAAACCATGTCCGATTGAGCTCAAATTTTGAATATGACCCCATATTGGGAAATTAAAACTTGCTTGTTTGCCATGAAGAGGAAGAGGCTCACGAAAAGAAAATGTTAGCCTCCTACCACGAGTTCAGATCGACGGTGATGAAATCGAGGTAGTAGACGAATTATTGGCAATCGTGCCTACTTTGGACTCCAAAGGACGCTAAGATCGAACAAAGTTCGCCGAACCACAAAGTTGACCATCTACAAGACATTAATTAGACCGGTAGTTCTCTACGGCCACGAAACATGGACATTGCTAGTGGAAGACCAACGCGCCCTTGGAGTCTTTGAACGGAAGGTGCTGCGTACGATCTACGGTGCAGTGCAGATGGAAGACGGAACGTGGAGGAGGCGAATGAACCACGAATTGCTCCAGTTGCTAGGAGAACCTCCCATCGTACACATCGCAAAAATCTGTCGACTACGATGGGCTGGGCATGTCGTAAGAATGTCGGACGACAGCCCTGGGAAAACGGTTCTCGAAAACGAACCGACAGGTACAAGAAGAAGAGTCGCGCAACGAGAAGGTGGATTGATCAAGTAGAAGGCGACCTGCGACCCTCCGCAGACACTGGCGAGGTACAGCCATGGACCGATTACAATGGAAACAACTTCTGTGTACAGCAGAGGCCACACCGGCCTTAGTCTGATTGGTAAGGTAAGTTGTTTGCATTGAAGTGAGCGCCTTCTGAAAGTCGAAAATGTCATTTTCATATACACCCTAGCCCTATTTTTTTTTTTTGAACTCCGAAGGACGCTAAGATCGAACAAAGTTAGCCGAACTAAAAAGCTGACCATCTACAAGACATTAATTAGACCGGTAGTCCTCTCCGGCCACGCAACATGGACATTGCTCGTGGAAGACCAACGCGCTCTTGGTGGAAGGAGCTGCGTACGATCTACGGACGAGTGCTGATGGAAGACGGAAAGGTGGAGGAAGCGAATGTACCAAGAATTGTTGCTGGGAGATCCTCCCATCGTACGCACCGCTGAAATCGGTCGTCTACGATGGGCTGGGCATGTCGTAAGAATGTCGGACGACAGCCCATCGTAGAATAATTCTCGAAAACGATCCGTCAATTTCCGTATACAGCAGAGACCACCTTGGCCTTCGTCTGATTGCTACACGCTTAACATTCTTTTGTTGCTGGAAAATTTAGTTGGTAGAAGAAAAAGTTGTTGGAAGAAGTATTTTCTTTTCTATTTTGTTGAAAGTTTTTTTAATTAAATCCAATCCCCCCCGTATTGTTTGCTCACATACTTTTCTATGTCTTTCTATTATTAAAGAATTTGAATCCATAATAGTTGGGTAATTCCATATTGAGTGGCCGGAGAAATGCATCGACCCTTTTCGATTCGAACCAAAGTTTTTGACCAATCGGTGAACACCTCGGCCCATGGGCTGCCCCCCTTTTTTGAGATTTTTGAAGAGTCTATATTTTGGTTTTTGAATATCTCGATGATCAAAAGAGCTACAAACAATGTTAGATACTATTCTTAAAGGAAATTAAATTTGCTACCAAATGAAGATTATAGAAATTGTTTAGTGTTTCCAACATTGTTATTTTTGTGGTTGAAACATAAATTGCGTTCTTCTCAAAATTCCCCCACTTTTTTTTTTAAAAGCCCCAATGTGTTCAGCCGACTTTTTTTTACATAAGAAACACTTATCGAAAAAAAAAACAATTTGCTCCATCATGGAGATATTGATTTTTAAATTTTTCATGTTTTCAAAATTTGTTTATTCAACTACTCTGATATAGTCTGTAATGCCTCATCAAGGCAGATCTAACAGAAAAGTACAGCTTCAATTTTCAAATAATAACAATTTTTCATGGCCTACGTGATAATTTACAAGTTTGTTTATAAATATCGTGTGAGATCAAAATAAACTCTGTTTAGTTGTTCAGTCGTTAATGATAACATGGAGTGTTCAATAGGGCTGTGCTTTAAAAAAAAAAGTGCCTGATACAAAATAGAGACTTTTCAAAAGTCTCAAAAAAGTGGGGACAGCCCATGGGGTTCAACGATTGCTCCAAAACTTTGGATTTTTGCTTAATAGCCTAGAACAAGTACATCAGCCAATTTTAGTACGAATCGAAGAGGGTCGATGCATTTCTCCGGTCACTTGATATGGAATGACCCAGTTGAAGATTGAAATGAGCTGGAACATAAATTCTACAATTGGAATGGTCTCACCAAAGTCTATTATACGATGAAATTCAAGAAATGTTTTAATTGTTTATTTTTTGGGCTAAACATTGGCGGAACACTTTTGAGCTGTGGACGGACTTACTTCACTCTTTCCTCGGATACAGATGCGCTTCGGAACTATCAACAAACCGGTGATACGTTGCATCTTAAGCTTGTACCAGACTGTTTGACCAATTACCAAATATTTGTCACAGGTTGTTTGTCATCTTGCATGAATCTTTGGACTATATTCCTATGAAAAATAGTCTGATAATAACTTAATTGTTGGTAAGCATTTCGCCTGTTGTATTGAAATTGCATCGCAGAATAAATTGCAGAGAATCAATAAAACAGTAGAGAAAAAGTATACGCTGAAAAAATATTGTGTACATTTTTCATTAAAGCTTTAACATGCTTTTGATTCTGAAAAATTTTAAAATGCTTCATAATAAAAAAAATTGTCCACCTTTTTTTCCAAAGGATTTTTAAAACTTTGTGTTCTTGAATGGAAATTGTAAACATCATTAAATATGATTGGAAAACTAGGAACATATAAATTAACACTTTACTTGATCACTTAAAAAAAACTGACTATCACTAGCAAACCTCGAGCACTCGACACAGAAGAAGTCTGTAAGTCGCAAACGAAAGAGGCCTATCTGTCAAAGGATAAGCTTTTTTAGTGCAATTTAAAGGTTATATTTTTTTTTTTAAGTGTCAGGATTTTTTTTTTATCTTTAATTTTTTTAAAAGAGATCAAGTAAAGTGTTAGCCAAGATTTTTCTAATTTTCCAATAACAATCGTTCTACTAAAACGCTCGTAAAAATGTTTTTAAAAATGAGTGTTTTAAAAAAATAAGAGTAAAAAAAATTTTTTTTTACATTATGTTCAATCGAGATTATTGTATATTGACAGCGCACTTTTTATCGCAACTGATTTCGTAATAGTTCTAAAATATTCGTTAAAATTTGGTTAAATTTTGCAAATTTTTATCAGTTTTTTATCAGTTAATCGTTAGCTCCATCTGAAATTAAAATTTTTCCAAGATAACCTTCAAGTTTTGAACATATTTTAACTTACACGCTTAAATGGTAGCATAGACCACATTATTTAAATAAACACCGAGAAAAAAATCATGAACATATTCATAAAATATGTAGAGTTTATTTTTTAAATTGCCTATTCATCCAACCTAAGATTTTTTTAATTTTTTTTCTGAAAAATCTTGAAGTAAAAGTTTTTTATAGATCGAAAGCTTCATATAAAATAAAAAATGTGAATAAAAACTTCAAATACTTGATGTTTTAACACCGAAAGATGCATTGTGCCAAAGCCAAAGAATTTTTTTATCTAAGTCCTCAAATTTCTAGCAGTTCTACCTGAATTCCTAAATATTGTTTGAGTCAAAACTTCAAGCTTGAATGACTTTTATTGTTTTCTGGATCTACAATAGACGAAAGAACTCGTGGATCGTTCAAATGGTTGACGATCAAGAGTTGACTCCCAAGACTAATGATTTCACGGAGGGCATGGTATTTTGAGAATTTCTCAACGAAAGCAAATGCTGTGTATAATGATAGTATTTCAAATGTCTTGATAAATCAGACTGTTTCTCAGGCTTTGGCCCTTCCCCAAGTCTAGAAATGTCTTATTGTTTGTAAAGATCCCGAACAGTTAGTAACTGTAATCAGAATTTAGATCTTAGGGTTCTTAAGCTATCGAATCCATCTTCAATGGATAGGAAGAAAGCTTAAGATCCAGCAAACCTAAGATTCTCTTCTGTTTTACGAGAGCTACCAAAGGACTGAAAAATTTGCTCTATTGGAGATTTTGGGATCCGAAGAACTAGTAGAACAGCTAACTCACTCCATAATTATTAGGGAGTAATCACACTTCATAATAGTTAAGGAGTCAAAATGTATCCTCCCAGTATAAGGAGTGTCTTAACTTTGCAGGAATTCTTGAGTTCTTGGCGTGATCCAACAGTAAATTGTTTGAGGAATTCCAAAAATTGGCAACCGTTAGTTGTAGATAAAAATGAGCTGGAACATATTTTATATAATTGGAAGGGTCTCACCAAATCCTGCAATCCGATGACATTTAAGTGCTTCTAGAAATATGGTCTTTTTGAAACTTTTTTTTGCTTTGCAACAATTGTGAAACTGCTTTGAGTTGTGGAATTTTTTTCTTCGGACACAATTGCACTTTGGAATTACCGGCAAACAGGTGATCAGAGTGAACTTGCTTTTTCGACGGTTATTCGTCCCAACATTCAACACAGGTTGATGATTTCTTCAGGGGAGCACCAACCAGTACTGAAACGTGGAGACGAATATAAAACGTCTTCATTCTATTAAGAAATCGACTGCAAAGCCGAAACAAGATGTTCAGTGTAATCTTCTAAAGTCGACCTCCAATTAATCCAAATAATTAGCCAAGGTTCATCTAAAGCTTGTATCAGCTTATCGATCAATGACCAAATATTTGTCATAAGCAGATAACATCTGGCAGGAATCTATGATATCTAATTGCAATTTTTTCATGAAGTAATTTGAGTAAGGAACTGAAGAATTTGATGAAACAGGCTGAAACAGATTCGATAGTTTCAAATGTATGCTAAATCCAAATTTCAACAAGCTGTCAAGTAACGAGAGGTTCATTTTTTTTTCAGTGGTTGAGTTCCTGCAGTATTGAAAGATTTAGGTTTCTGTATTTCCAAGTGTTTTTAAAAACAACCAAAATCGATTTCCAAGCTTAGAAATTAACGAAAAATGAAGAAAAACCGGAAGTTTCCAGTGCATTTTAGGACTACTAAAAACTCCATTGGTTTTTGAAATTCCCATCAACATCTGAGTTCCAGTAAATGAACATATTTTGGAATCATTTCAAGTTGAAGACATTGTCACAGTTCTATACGTTCCAAAATAGGCCAAGGATGTGCTCTACGATTTGTGACTTATTCAATCGCATTTTCCCCTAGCCTCCAGAACTAATCCCTTAGTGTCAAGGTGGCAGCCGTTGCTTAAGACCAGCATTCCTGTGCTGTGCTGAAAGCACACTGTCACTACAAGCCATCAAAGGGAACTCCTGCGGAGCCATAGATCTCCGCTCAAGGCCGCTTAACCCGCGTACGTTTCCATTTTTATCAATCACCTGTATCTCACATTCGGCGGCCAATTCAAAAGCCCTAAATCAAAACAGGTCTGCAGCCTCTGGCCATCCCCGGCTGTCTGTGAGGTTTTACTGATTGCATAATAGTTTTCGATTTGTGGCGGCGAGGTAAATCGAAAACATTCCATTCCATATCGATTTTCCCCGCTGGGTTATGGATTTGTTTACAAAGAGATTGCTGGTGGCCGTCGTCACAGTGCTGCGCGCGTAGATTAAGATCACTTCTCTTACGCGCGAGCGCGTTCGATAGTCAAATTTACGGACTCGCCGCCCCGTGGAATATGTGCAACTGGATCGGATTTCTACGGTTGTTGCAAGGCGCAAATCGATTGGATTTATCTGTCAGCAGATCTCGTCTAAAACATCGAATATTGATTCCATACCGTCTGACCGAGTAAGTTAAGTAACAGTGCTTAGTTTATGGATATTTAACATGGATGCCAATCAAAGGTAAAACCAATCTCTTGTCGAACAACAGTCAGTGACCCATTTTTTCTCACGAAGTTCATCATCATCGCCGATTCTTCCCATCCGCCAATTTTGTCTAACTGTACTTGGGTGAAATTCTCATCAATTTTCCCCTAACACACCCTTTATGGCCATTTCGAGACTTCCATTCAGAGTGTAGAACGCTTCTGTGCGCTGACCAATTCTAGCGGCATTCGTCAAATCCAACCACGTCGGAACGGAAAAGGCACAACGCCTTATTTGCCTAGTCACCTCGTTTAGTTTGTTTTAGGTGCACCTTCTACAGTTCTTCCACTCGATCGTTGGTTGGGATGGAACGCGTCCGTCAATCTTGGCCACCAGTCTCCGGCCAGCATTGAAACCGTTAGGAAAAAGTCTCAGCTCCGGTCGATCCACACTTGGTGAGAAGAGTATAAACATCTATCTTGAGGAGAAAAGTTCCTTGTGATTCAATTATTGTCTCGTTGAAAATGAAAGCTCTAATGCACAAACAGCCAATGTCGCATCCGTCCGACGAGACAACCGTCATGACACTAATTATTCATCTGTAACAAATCTCCCTCGGTTATTTAATGCATCTTAATCCCGGACTCCTCCGAGATTAACCAACCTAGCTGGCATTTATCAGCGATGCAAACTGCCCATTGACAATTCGAAGTGAATTCAAAGGGGGCCCCTCCTTGCAGCTATCATTTCCTTCGATGGATAATTTGCCAAAAGAGGTCGGGGATTTGATCACTGTTCTGCAGTGGAATTGTCGAAGTCTTATTCCTAAATTGGAATCATTTAAATTTTTAGCTCACAATATCAGTTGTGATGCATTTGCTCTTTGTGAAACATGGCTTTCACCCGAAATCGATCTTCCGATTCACGATTTCAACATTATTCGGCTTGATCGTGAGGATTCACGTGGAGGAGGAGTACTTTTGGGGATCAAAAAGTGCTACTCCTTCTATAGAGTGAATTTTCCTCCAATTCCAGGTATTGAAGTTGTCGCATGTCAGGCTGTTATTAAAAATAAAAGTCTTTGCATTGCTTCCGTTTATATTCCTCCTAGAGCCCCAATAAACCAGAAACAACTTTCAGATATTTGTTCGGTTCTTCCTGCTCCGCGGTTGGTCATGGGAGATTTTAACTCTCACGGTACAGGCTGGGGAGAACTGTACGATGACAACCGGTCTTCTTTGATATATGACCTCTGTGACAACTTCAATATGACCGTTCTCAACAATGGAGAAATTACACGCTTGGCTGGTCCATCCTCACTTGGCAGTAGGTTAGACCTTACACTTTGCTCGAATTCATTATCGTTGGACTGCACGTGGAATGTGATCCAGGATCCCCACGGTAGTGATCATTTGCCTATTAAAATTTCGGTTGCCACCGGGCTCACTCCGCCGGAATCGATAAACGTCACCTATGATCTAACTCGTAATATCGATTGGACAAGGTTCAGGACAGCAATAGATGAAGCCGTTACAACGGTAGAAGGGCTTCCACCGCTGGAGGAATATAACTTCCTCTCCAACCTGATTTTGGAAAGCGCGCTTCAAGCTCAAACTCGACCAGTTCCAGGAACGTCATTTCACAGGAAACCTCCTTCTCTATGGTGGGATCAGCAATGCACCGAGGTTTACCGCAAAAAGTCCGACGCGTTCAAAGTTTTTCGTAGACGTGGAACACCTGAGCACTTCGAATGGTACACGGCTCTCGAACGAGAATTTAAGAGCCTCATCAAGGCCAAGAAACGTGGTTACTGGCGACAATTCGTGGACGGGCTATCGCGTGAAACGTCGATGAATACCCTTTGGAACACGGCGCGAAGATTGCGTAACAGAATTACGAACAACGAGAACGAGGAGTATTCGGACCAATGGATCCTCAAGTTCGCGCGAAAAGTTTGTCCAGATTCTGTTCCAGCACAAATGTTTCCTCGCGAAACCACGAATTTGATAGATGAGATCAGCCAACCTTTTTCAATGGTAGAACTCTCTCTCGCACTCCTTTCGTCAACTTGCTTAAGAACCTTCCAGACGTCGCTAAGAGGCGCATGTTGAACTTGTTTAATCAGTTTCTGGCTCTCAACATTGTACCGGATGATTGGAGACGAGTGAGAGTTATTGCCATTCGAAAACCTGGTAAGCCCGCGTCCGACCACAACTCCTATCGACCCATCGCGATGTTATCTTGTATTCGAAAGTTGTTGGAGAAAATGATCCTCTTCCGCCTGGACAAATGGGTTGAGACGAACAACCTGCTTTCAGATACTCAATATGGTTTCCGTAGGGGTAAAGGAACGAACGACTGCCTCGCGTTGCTTTCCACAGAGATTCAGTTAGCTTTTGCTAAAAAAGAGCAAATGGCTTCTGTTTTCTTGGATATCAAGGGGGCTTTTGATTCAGTATCTGTTGAAGTTCTCTCAGATAAACTCCACGCTTGTGGTTTTTCACCATTAATGAACAATTTGTTGTACAATTTGCTGTCAGAGAAACATATGAGCTTCTCTCATGGAACCTCTACAGCTTCACGATTTAGCTACATGGGTCTCCCCCAGGGATCATGTTTAAGCCCTCTTTTGTATAATTTTTATGTCAAAGACATTGACGGTTGTCTAAGTGACAACTGTACGCTGAGACAACTTGCAGATGACGGCGTAGTGTCGGTCACTGGACCCAATGGAGTCGATCTGCAAGGACCCTTACAGGATACCTTAGACAATTTGTCTACTTGGGCTTTAGAGCTAGGTATCGAATTCTCTACGGAGAAAACTGAGTTGGTAGTTTTTTCTAAGAAGCATAACCCTGCACAACCGAAGCTTCAAATTTTGGGTACACCGATAACTCATTCTATGTCAAAGTGCACCTGGAGATCCCAAATTGAGTATCTGAAGCGAAAGTGCCAACAAAGGATCAACTTTCTCTGCACAATTACCGGGACCTGGTGGGGAGCGCATCCGCAAGATCTTCTAACGTTGTACCGGACAACGATTTTGTCGGTTATAGAATACGGTAGTTTTTGTTTTCAGTCAGCGGCTCGGTCGCACATCATCAAACTGGAACGTATTCAGTATCGGTGTCTTCGTATCGCGTTAGGTTGTATGCACTCGACTCATACCATGAGTCTGGAAGTGCTGGCTGGCATGTTGCCACTCTCGGATCGGTTTTCAGAATTATCTCTCCGGCTCCTTACCAGGTGTGAAGTTATGAACCCCCAGGTGATCGAAAATTTTGAGAAGCTCCTTGAGTTGAATCCTCAAACTCGCTTCATGACTTTGTACCATTTGTACATAACTCAGGATGTCAGCCCTTCGCCGAATATTCCCAATCGTGTTTGCTTCTTCGACTTCGGAAATTCGGTTCATTTTGATTTATCCATGAAACAGGAGCTTCGTGGAATCCCAGAGCATCATCGTCCTATGATTGCTCCGGTGATATTTGCTGCAAAGTTTGGCCTAGTTGATTCCACCAAAACGTTTTTCACTGACGGGTCTTTGATAGTGGACTCCGCTGGCTTTGGTGTATAGCGTCGCTCGTAAACTTCAAGCACCTTGTTCTGTTTTTGTCGCGGAATTGGCAGCAATTCATTTTTCTTTAGAAATTGTTGCCTCACTAACACCGGATGAATACTTCATTTTCACGGATAGTCTCAGTTCTATAGAGGCTATTCGCTCCTTGAGGCCGGTAAAGCACACCTCTTATTTTCTTATGAAAATACGATGTCTTCTAAGTGCTTTATCTTCACGTTCTTTTATTATCACCTTTGTATGGGTCCCTTCTCATTGTTCGATTCCTGACAATGAAAAAGCGGACTCGCTTGCAAGGGTGGGCGCTATGGAAGGCGATATTTATGACCGACAAATCGCCTTCAACGAATTTTTCTATATTTGTCGTCAGTTATCACTCGATAGCTGGCAGTATAAATGGAGTAAAGGAGATCTGGGGCGATGGCTACATTCTATCACTCCTAAGGTGTCTAAGAAATGTTGGTTCAGGGGATTGGATGTGGGTCGAGACTTCATTCGTGTGATGTCTCGCCTCATGTCCAATCATTATTCTTTAAACGCTCATTTGTTCCGTGTTGGGCTGGGAGACAGCAATCTCTGTGAATGCGGACAAGGTTACCAGGACGCAGATCACGTTATTTGGTTTTGTGCTGAGCACCGTGGAGTCAGATCTGAGCTTTATGATTCCCTTCGGGCTCGAGGTAGACAACCCAATGTACCGATTCGAGACATTTTGGCTGCACGCGATCTGGAGTTTATGAAACTCATTTATGTGTTTTTGACTAACATTAGCCTTAGATTGTAGTTTGATTAACTTACTTGTTTAGGTTAAATTTTTGAGGATTGTGTGCATCGGTGTGTGATTGTGGTTGTGTGTGTGAGTGTTGTGTGTGTGTGTGTGTGTGTGTGAGTTAGGGATTTTTTTTTTTTAAATTGAAAACGTTCAATTATAAAATTGTAATTTGAAATTCTAGATATAAGAAAACCATTGTTCCTTATGCTTTGTTTAAAATTTCCACCGCAATTTTCCCATCCATAAAATTGTAATTCCTATTAACCTCGAGACGGCCGCGAGTAATCGGTTCCACCCCCTTAACCTTAGTTCTAAGATAACTGATGTATATAAACATAAAAACTTGGCTCTGTAAAGTTGATTCGATTGAGCCTGTACAAATAAATGAATATTTAAAAAAAAAAAAGAAAAAGAAATTTCTTTCGAACACGATACCCACCTATGCGTATCATTTTGAGCACAAGTTAAGAGCACGTGAAACACGCTTTTCCGAAGCTAATTCAACCCTGGATGAACTGTCAAAATATACACGTGTTTGTCTGCCAGCGATTTGATTCTGTGTTTTGCTCTGTTGTTTCGTAATGTATTTTAGTTTTTCCATCCTGTTTATTAACAGTTTTCCCAGTAAATTTGACCGAAAAATATGAAAATCAGGTGAGTGTTGCCCAAACTTTTAATCATAACAATTGTATTAAATTAACAATACATTCTTTTCAAAAAGACCTCAAAAACATGTCCGGTTGGGTTTCTCCGGCAAATCGAAACAGCTGCGTCGGTCAAATCAGCCGAAAACACGGAAAGAAATTCGCAAGGATAAGCGACAGCAGAAAAAAATCAACCGGTTTAATTATCACAGCCGGAAACTGAAGGATCGCTACCCCCAGGACGATGAGACTGAAAAGACCAAAAAGCGGAAGCGCAATGCGGAGAGTGACGACGAGGAAGAAGAAGAATTTGATGATGAGGAAATTGATTCCGAATTTGAAGAGGACATTGAGGAAAAATCTAGGTCAGTGAAAAAAACAGTGGAACCGATGAGCCAAATGGAGAAGGAACGTCAAGAAGAATTGAAAGAACTTAAAAACTACGAGCAAGGATTGAGGGAAAAGCGTATCGAACAGATGGAAGCAGCAAACGAGGAGGATGATATGATCATCAAAAAGTATGAGAAATTGTTGAAGATCAACAGACGCAAAAACAAGGACGGAGTGCCGAAAAGTTTCAATGATGGTTTGGATTATGCGTTGGAGCTTTGTACGGAGGATAGCATCCGAAAAATGTACGAAGCTGCCAAAGAGGCAGCGGATATGGATGAACAATCGGAAGACGAGTTTGCAGATGATGTACATGAAGTTTTGGGGAAGAAAGCTAAGAATGGCCCTGGGGTAAAGGAAGATGGGTCAAAGAAAGGTAAAAAATCCCAACTTGAAAAGGAAAAGAAGCACATGGAACATTTGAGAGCAGTGGAGAAAAAGTATTTGGGCGACGACGACCAGGAGAGCTTAGGAGGATATGATTCCGAAATGGACATAGAGTTGGATGAAGATGCAGAAGATGATTATTCGGAAACCGATGAGCTGTACGATTCGCAGGATGATGGCACTATGGAAGAATTGTCCGAAGCGGAAGAAGAGAAGCCGATTTCCAAAAAGAAAAAGATCGACAAAACCAAAAAGGTAAGCTTTCAAGAAAAAGCTAAACCTGTGGGAAAGAAAAATAAGAAACAAGCTAAACCCGAATCAGAACCAGAGGAGGATTCAGAATTCGATGAGGATGTGTTCGGAGATAGTGATGTTTTGTCGGAAGAGGAAGAACAGGAGAAAATTCCCATGAAGAAAAAGGTAAACTTTAAGGAGAATGCTAAACCCAAGAAGAAGAAAAAGCTAGTTGAGCCAGAATCAGAACCAGAGGAAAATTCGGATTTGGATGAAGATGTGTTCGGAGACGATGACGACGATGGTGATGATGATGATGAAAATGACGGTTTGGATGATCTTCTTGAAGGAATTGATTCGGATGGTGAAGATGAACATAATGAGCAGAAGTCGACATCCGACGGCAAAGATGAAGAAAAACCAGATGTTTGGGAAGATATCTATGGTCGAAAGCGTGACAAGGTAGGGAATGTTATCAAGGAAGATTCCGGAAGTGGAAAGTATATTCCACCCCATATGAGAGCTCGAATGGAAGCCGAAAAAGGTGGAGACCCCAAACGCCAGGAGAAATTGGCGAGACTAAAGCGGCAACTTAAGGGACAAATCAATCGGCTGGCAGAAAGTAATGTTCACAGAATATCGATCGAGTTGGACAATTTGTACATGCAAAATGCCAGATTCGATATGAACAATACGTTGACGACTCTGGTCCTGGACGCAATTGTGTCCACAAGCTTGTCTCCCGAAAGGATGGTTCTGGAACACACGCTTCTGGTAACGATTTTGCACGCCAACGTCGGATCAGAAGTAGGATCTCACTTTTTGGAAACGGTTGTAGAGCGGTTCAATAGCCTCGTAAAACAAATCAATGCTTTCAATGTTGAAGATAAAACTCTGGATAATTGCGTATTGATTCTGTGTCATTTGTATACATTTCAAATATTCAAAAACAAACTGATTTATGATGTAATCGATCAGCTGCTTTCGCAGTTCACCGAGAAGGCAGTTGAGTGTGTTCTGTTAGTGTTGAAATCAATCGGGTTTGTGCTGCGAAAGGATGACCCGCTGGCACTGAAAGAAATGATTCAGAAAGTGCAGAAGAAGGCATCTGAGGCACCGCCGGAGCTGAAGAATGAGTATGAAAATTTGCTGTAAGTTTATTTGAATAAATTTGCTAATCATAATTCTATTTCAGCACACGCGTCAAGTTCATGCTGGATACGCTACTGGCAGTGAAGAATAATAATATGAATAAAATTCCACAGTACGATCCTACATTGGTAGAGCATTTCCGTAAAATTCTCAAGGGGATGATCACCAGCGGAAAATACGTTAGTACGCTGAATATCGGTTTGGACGATTTGCTCAATGTGGACGAACGAGGCAAATGGTGGCTGGTTGGTTCCGCTTGGCATGGAAAGACAGATGGGAAGGAAGTTCAATCCAGTAGGAGCTTAGCAGGTGCGGAAACTGGAGAATTCAGTCAGCAATTGTTAGAATTGGCGCGGAAACAACGAATGAACACCGACGACAAACGCAACGTGTTCTGCGCGATTATGAACGCGGAAGATTATCTGGACGCTTTCGATAAAATCCTACGACTATCGATCAAGGATCAACGAGTCGTAGCTACTGTTATTTTACACTGCTGCCTATCGGAGAAGGACTACAACCCATATTATAGCATATTGTCGCAGAAATTTTGCGAATATGATCGGCGTTACCAGTTAGCCATCCAGTATGCCATTTGGGACCGATTGAAGGAAATTCATTCACTAAAACAGGCTCCCTCGAAGAATTTGGCGAAATTGCTGACTCACCTGATAAGCGAAGGCGGACTAGCGCTTTCCGTGCTGAAGGTAATCGAGTTTGCCGAAATCGACAAAGTTACACTGCGGTTGGTAAGACAAATCATGCTGGGTATCTTGCTACTGGAAGAGGAAAACAAATGCCTGCAGGTGTTTAATCGAATAGCCCCTAGCTTCAAGCTTAAAGCATTCAAGGACAGTTTGCGCCTTTTCTTGCATCATTTTCTACTGAAAGGCAGCGACAAATCGAGCGTCCCGGAGGAGCAAATGCTGTTGCTTCAGCAGCGGATCAAAATGGCCGATCGGATGTTGGACACATCGGAGTCGAGGGTGAAGTTTTAGGTGCAGTTGAGAAGCGTGAGTATAATATAGGATTTTTTTTTCCATTAGAATTTGTGATTTTATTATTTGATGGAATTGGAAGAATTGCACTTCGTGGTGGTTTTCCCAGTTGGTGGGTTTGAAAGCGCTGCTGTAATTAACAAGGTGACAGTAATCACTTCATCGGAGTAGTTCGACATAGGATTGACGTGGATATTCACCTCGTTTACGGCACATAATATACCTCGAAGTAACTTAGATATTGGCTTTTGAATAGCAATGAAACAACGAACATCAGTCGCAATTTACGTTTCCTTTGATTACTCAATTTTCTGATTTATTTCGCTTTTCTCTTCAATTTGCTGACAAAAACAAAAGAAAGAACATAATATTTTTCGGGGTTTGATTTGCTTTGTATTACAACAACTTATTTTTCTGTCGTTCCTGTCTTCTTCAATGCTTCATTTCCTTTCCAGTCATTACTTGCATCGCCGGTTGAAGTATTACGAACAAATAAATTTAAAAGCTGTCTGTTGTGGTTTCAAATCGGATGGATATTTTGCCTTCGTTCTCTTCTTGATCCTATACTGTTTCTTAAACTTAGCAAAACCTATTATTCTTAGTAGAAATATAAATGCCAACTTGTCTGTGGAAAATCGAAATTTTGCACTTGAACTGCTGAGAGTCGTTTCTGTCCCCTAACAACAAAAGAAAATAATTCATTCAAGGAAGTTGGCAGTGTGTGAGAGAGAGAGAGAGGGATTGAATTTTGCATATATTTTTTAATGAAGCCGAGAAAAACTACCGTTTCAAGATTCGATTACCTATTGTTCGTTCGGTTGGTTAGGTTTTGAACTAAAACTTCAAATTACCGCTTCGTTAAGTTTATCCTAAGATTTTGGTTTTCTCTACTGCTGCACCGAATATTGAGCCAAATATCGAGCATTACGTCAGCGAAATTGCGCTCACACTTTTTTTTTTGCAAAACAAATATCAGCAAAAAATCACACATGAACACCAAATATCTGGCCTAATAGCATTATTCGGTCCAGTCATACCTTTTTTTTCTTCTTCAAGCCTTTCACACATTTTACTTTTGGTTTGAGATTGCTAGCATCAATACAGAGCGATAAATATGTAATTATTGTTGTGTACTCTTGAACTGTTTGAGTTTAAAATGATCCACGAAAACGTATGTCCAAATAGAGAAATTAAAACCAAACCAAAAAGATGTGAGTAAGGGTAAGGATTGAGTTAAGGAAAATTAAACTTAATTCAAAGCTTAAACCACCACTAACATATTAGATTATAAAAAAGATTGCTTCCTTTATGCTTAATAACAGTTAACGCGCTTTGTTTTTTTTTTGTCTTGTAGGTATTATTCATTTACCTTCATTTTTTAGTTATCCTATTACAGTGTTTTGTTCTTCTTTTGTTATAATAATAATAATCTTTGCTTCCCTCTTTAATTTTTTTTTCTTCCTAATGTTTCGCTTATTACTTCGCCGTTACATTTTGTATGGGTATTTGTGTGTTTTCCTTTTCCGTTTCCTTTGATACTCTTTTCTTTTGTCCTCTCCTCCCTAAGTGTTATGTGTTTGTATGTGTGTTTGCTTGACATTCTCGTTTTCCGCCGCACTGTGATCGCTGCTTATCGTGAGTGGGTCCCGTATCTAGGTTGGCTGTATGTAATCCGCTTTCTGGATGAACCGTCGATGGTCCAAGCTGGGTTCAATGTGGAATTGAATGTGGATCAAACCTGAAAAAAATATGAAATTATCTAATTTGGTAAACGTTGATCGACGATACACATAGTTAGGTCAAACATAAATAAACATATTGAGTTAAAAAGGGGTTTAGCAGAGCTCGGTCTTCAAGTTGGATACAACGTGCTGCCTATTGCTTCTTCGTCTTCTTGTAATTGCCAAGCTTATTGCTTGTCATAATAGGCTTAGTGTCGGTCCTCAGATAGCTTTGATGCTATCTGTGCATTTACACAGATGTTATTTAAGAGTTTCAGAAGACAGTATAATTTTCATTGATGTATAAGTCGTTGAATGTACAATTATTCTACGCCTAAGGGAACGTCCATTAATTATGTCACGGAAAAAGTGACTTTTTATAACCCCCCCCCCCCCTTGTCACGTTTTTTGTATGGACCTTCAAAATTTTTTGTATGGATTGTAACGTTTTCTCAATTCCCCCCCCCCCCCCCTTACTGCGTGACATAATTTATGGACCTTCCTTAACAGGATTTACATCTACGTTAAACTTAAAAATAAAAGTACAATTATTCTATGTCAATGGAAGCTGAGCAATATTGCAGGAACTCCAAGATTGGGACAGGGAATTAATACAACCGATTGAGAGTGTTGCACATGTCTCCATCTTTTCCAATTTTTGATCTCCCGCAGCAATTCATGATTGAACGGTAGAGGGAGAGAAATGTGTAATAATTTAATACCGCTGGATTATATTCAAACCATTCTTGCATCGTAGATATTGTACACCGTTTTGGAACAAACATACATAATTTGGCTGATTGTCATACGAAACATGGATGATTGTCATTCGAATCTAATCATGTGACAAACATCCGATTTCCGAATGCTTTTCGTTAAAGGGCGCAATCGATTTACTTTTCAGGCGATATTGGGATGATGTTTGGGTTCAGTGTACAAAAAAAAAAACACTTACTAGACTAGAGGAGTACAACCATAGACTAACTCTAAGACCAGTAGGTCTCGAACAAATACGATATTTTTCTTGGCTCAGTCAGTACTAGCACATCGGTCCCAAGCTCGGTCCCAAGCTCAATGATTCGCCCCTTACAACGTAGCTCACACCAACACATTCTCAAATGTTGTGTCAAAATAACATAGTGAATCAAAACAACAACCAAGATACTAGTACTGGAAGGTACCGAAAAGCGCAAGAATTATTGCAAGGTGCAGACTGCAAGGTATACTTCGGACCTAGGGGTTCTACAACAGTGAACCAATTTCAAATCGCTAGTTGCACATTGATTGTTGGTACAACGCTGTACCAACAATCAATATGCAACTAGCTATTTGAAATTGGTTCACTGTTGTAGAACCCCTCGGTCCGAAGTACACCTTGAAGCCCGCACCTAACTATACATATTTGCGCCTTTGTTTTGATTTGCTGTGTTAATTTGACAGAATATTTGAGAGTGTGTTCGTGTGAGTTCATTATGAGGGACGTATTATTAAGCTTGACCGAGCTTGGGACCGGTGTGCTAGTACTGACTGAGCCAAGAAAAAAATCGTATTTGTTCGGGACCTACTGGTCTTAGAGTTAGTCTATGGCTGTACGTTGTATGTCTGTCCCAGGCATTAATTTACCTTTCGATTTGAGTACAACCAACTTAGAGTGAAACGAAATAGTTATGCAAAAATCTCCTCACTTCGTGAGACTTAACAAAATCAACGCATCGCATTGACATGGGATGCCGTAAGCTTTACCAGCTACCGGTGCTAATTCAGTTAATTCTTGTATCGAACTTTGACCGAAACGGACCAACAACAGCAGCAACAGTGAATCATACAGACATTATCGAGTCTGGAAACTTCGTTCAGTTCACGACATGGACAATTGTGGATGCCTTGCACGAGGACTATGAAGCTAAACAATAGCTCGAAGAAAGCTATTCGTTGTACTGTAATGCCTGGGACAAACATACAACGAACAGCGTTGTACCAACAATCAATATGCAAATAGCGATTTGAAACTGGATTAAAGTATTTGACAGTTCGTACAATGGTCAGCGTTGTATGTCTGTCATAAGTATTATGCCTGGGACAGACATACAACGTACAGCCAACAATCAATATGCAACTAGATTTGAAATTGGTTCACTGTTGTAGAACCCCTTGGTCCGAAGTACACCTTGAAACCAGCACCTTACTTTACATATTTGCGCCTTTGTTTTGAGTTGCTGTGTTGTTTTTTTTTTTTTTATATTGATTTGCACAAAGTAAGTTCTTGGAAATGCCTAATATACTCTATCATTTCTAAGGTTTGCATTTATTTTCTAGGTCATACAGCTTCCACGGTTGGTTTGCTTCAAGAGCGATGTTTTCTAGCAAAGGCTGCTGGTCTTTAATGAGCGCTTCGCACCTCTTGCCGCCTACACACGAGCATTTCCAGTGTCTGCGTGCGTTTGGCCCTAGTCGGCTAACGTAAGTTTCTCAAAACTCCACCACCGACCTTTTTGAGGCATTCCGGATCAATATGTTCCAGGCTGTTTCGATAGCTTCAAAATAGTTATTTTTGTTGGTTCCGATTTAAAATCGGATGCTAATCAGGGGATTGCGGAAGCCATTTAAGCATTTTGTTTCGGTTTGACTTGAAGAACGCAGTAGTTTTCTTCCTATTGAAAGTTGTAGTCGGTTTCAAGGCCAGTTTAAAAAAAAAGACACTTCCAAATTTTGATAAGCGCCAAACTTCCTACTCCAGACCATGCGAACGCTTCCCAGACCATGATATTCCCACTTCGATGCTTCGTCGTCTTCTGGATGTATCGATCCTTGTGTGCCACCAGAAGCTCTCCAAACTTTTAAGCGCCGTTTTTTGTCCCAATAGCTCAAAATTACTCTCGTCCGTTCATAAAACCCGTTTCCAGAAGTCTACCGACATACTTGCGTACTTTTTGGCAAACTCCAGCCGCTTCTTCTGGTTTCACATACTAATGAAAGATCGTTGGACCTTGAACGCCAAACAGCTCAGTAGATTTAGTGATTCAGCAATCTCTCTCGATGATAATTCTGTATTTTGGTTAGCCAATCGATCAATCCTAAAGGTGTGTTGTCGAGCGATAAGTTTTTCACTATTCCTTGGCTTTCATACTTTCTCCATATGTGTTGCTCAGCTCCAAGTGAAAATGAGTATATTTTAGCAATTTTTCCGCTATTTAAGGCTAGTTCGCGACAAAATCTGGACACTCCCAAATACGTATATCTCTGTAAAAACTTCATCAACGCGTGAAATATTTCGCAGACTGATGAACGTATGTCTGTTCATTGTGTAAAATTATTTTTTGGTGATACTACAAGCTTTTAGATCGAAGATGGCGTCGAAAGAAGAGCAAGTGCGAAAAGCAATTGTGTGCGGTCGCATTGAAAATCCTGATCTTTCAGTAAGAAAACTTGCAAAAAAAAGCTTGGTTTTCCTTCAAGCACTGTCCATAACGTTCTTAAATCTTTCGATACACGTTTGACAACAGCCAGGAAGGCTAGGAGCGGAACAAAAACGGATCTCAGGAACCATCAGAAGGATTGCAGAAATTGCAGAAGAGACCAGATCTTTCGGTACGTACTGTGGCTGGAAAAATAAAAATGTCCCCAACTTTCGTGCATACTTCCAAGCACCGGCAAGGTATGAAGTCGTTCAAGGTGAAAACTGCACACTTAGAAAATTTTACAGTATTCGGTATTTTTTACCGAACTTTCAACAGCTGAACGTTCGGTAATCCGATTTACCGGATTTCGGTGAAATTTTAAAGTATTCCGGTAAACAAATTACCGGAACTTGTCAAATTTTATACGTGTGTGTACCGAATCGTAATGATAAACAGAATGTGACGGCTAAAACCCGGGCTCGCAAGTTGTATCGCGAATATTTGACGAAGTTTTCCTGCGTAATAATGGACGATGAAACTTATGTGCTGGAAGACTTTAAGCAGCTTCCCGGAATGTCTTATTATACTGCCATGCAACGGAACGGCGTAGAGGAACATTTCAGGACGAAGAAAAAGACCAAGTTTCCCAAAAAATATTTGGTTTGGCAGGCAATATGCAGCTGTGGTCGAGCAAGCCAAAGCTTTATCACTACCGGAACAGTAAAAAATGAAATATTCAGCAACCGTTCGCTAACTGGGCTAAGTGCACAGCCCAGTTAGCGGATGCTGCTCGGTAACTGGGCTGACATTTCAAATGTAAATAAATTTCGAGGGGGCTGCACAATACATAAATCAAATAATGTTTTTATGCTTAATACGTTATTGCGATGTAGCTTATTGTGCACCCCATTGTGCAAGGTATTTGACTCAGTTTGTATAGCACTACGACTCAATTTCGTGCAATTTGACAATTTTTCACTCCTCCACGAACCTCATATGCCTTTTACATGCCCTTTGCTGATTTTGATAACAAAATGTCAAATGCTGATTTTTGAAATTTATTTGCTTTTTAACTGGGCCAATTCACCAGTTAAACAGCACCCAGTTAGCGAACAGTTACTGTACCGTGATGTTTTGGAATGGTATAAAGCGAATGAAGTACATGTTGTACCGAAAGAGGCTAATCCACCTAACTGCCCGGAGCTGCGACCTATTGAGCGGTATTGGGCTCTCGTGAAAAAAGTAAACTCAAAAGTTCGTAGTTTCTTCATGCAGCCTAATTAAGTAACTGTAGTTAGTTTTAAGATGACTAATAATGCACAACTAAATGTATAAAAAATGCATCTTGGATTGAACTAACAGCATATTTGTTTTATTCCAAATTTAATCTGTCCAGATTTTGTCGCGAACAAGCCTTATACAAGAGAACAGGATAACTTCTTCAAATTTCTTAATGACTTTCTTCTTCTTATAATCTCGAAAAACGTTAAACTTATCTCAGACACTAAAAAGGTTTTACATACCAAATTTTGTAAGGATTTTCGCTGCACTCTAGCATACAAGTTTTAAAGATTTGGCATGTTTAATCTTTGTAGTTTCTTAGCTGAGTTTAAATTTTGGATATTATATCAGATTATCAAGAAATATGAAACAAAATAGCAACTATCCCTAAATAGAATGTGTCTTTGCATAATAGTTTTTTAACTGCCGGAGTTATTTTGAGAGTTAAGTTGCTCTATATTTGATTTTCTAACTTTACTAGTGAGGATAGTCACTTTCACTATCGGACTAACGACCAAAGCCTACAACATTAGCCGTATTCTCACCACTGTGAACAACTGGAATTGTCATTGGTATAATTAACATCTTTTCGTGTGGTGGAATTGAACGTTCGTTTCCAAAAAAAAAAGAAATTAGTTTTTGAATGTGGTGTTCTGTAGCGTGCAAGGAACAGGGGTTTTCATGTTGTTGGCGTTCCGTGCGATCGAAATCAACCAGGTAGGTTAAATAATTTTAGAGCAACAACCATGAATCCTATCCTTTAGTCCCTTGATCCTTTGATTGTTTGTGTGGAAATGATTGATGGTAACGTAGAGGAGAAAGAGGGAGAGAGAGACAAAGAGAGAAAGAGAGAGAGAGAGAGAGAGAGAGAAAGAAAGTGCATATTGTGGCTCATACACAACATTGCCACATGTCAGCTCTTTTATTTTTGTCGACGCGTCGATACTTATACTAGGATAGCCAAAAAGTTTTTAAAGCGACATCTATGGAGCAGTAGAAAAACCAAAATTTCTACGCCATTTTAATATTTCATCTTTCATAAGAACGTACTGAAAATTTCGTTTCGATCTGTCAATTCATTATTTGTTTACAAGCCATTGGAAGTTGACGTGTCAGTGTATTTTTTAACAATGGTAAAATCCGAACATCGTGCGTTGATTAAATTCTTTGTTTTGGAAGGCTTATCGGCTACTGAGATCTATGCAAAGATAGTGAAAGTATTAATGGAGCCTTCTCCTTTATTTCCAACCGTTCACCGATGAGTTTTGAAGTTTAAGCGTGGCCGTACCAGCGTTGAAGACGATCCACGTTCAGGACGTCTAAAAACTGCATCAACACCAGAAATCATAGCGAAAATACAGGATATGGTGTTGGAAAATCATCGATCGAACTGTGGATGTGATAGCTGACACCATTGGTATCTTACATGGAACAATATGGCATATTTTAGCTGAAGTTTTGGGTTTCAAAACACTGCTTGCAGAATAGGTGCCACGTTCGAATGCGATTTTCTGAGCAACATTTGGAGCAATTTCGAAAGGATAAAAAAGGATTTTCTGCGTCGATTCATCACTATGGATGAGACTTGGGTCTACCACCATGATCCTGAATCAAAACAAGCGGCTAATGAGTGGTGTGAACCAGGCACTTTGGATCCCTTCGGAGCCAGAAATCGGACAAGAAGGTGTTAGCGTCAGTTTTTTAGGATGCAAAAGGAATTTTATTGATAGATTATTTCCAAACTAGTAAGACAATCAACTCTGAAGGCTGACCCACAAATAATACGTTGCGGATGCGTTTGCGCGAATTTGACAGTTTTCCTATAGGTTTTCTGTCAAATTTACGTCAGCGGAACGCGAACGTATCTATTGTGGGCAAGCCATGATTATTATTGTGACCTGCAGTTGGATGAACAAAAATGTGGAAAAAGACCTGGTTTGCAGAAGAAAACAATCATTTTTCATCAAGTCAGTGCACCTGCTCACACAGCTCAAAAACCATCTCGAAAATCAGTGAATTGGGATAAGATTTGTTGCAGCATCCCCCCTATTTTCCAGATTTAGCTCCCCCTGACTTCTGGCTGTTCTAACACCTCCAAAAATTCCTTCGTGGAAAGCATTTTTCATCAAACGAAGAGGTTATAGCCGTCGTAGAGGAGTATTTTGCAGGCCTTCCCGAAGGTCACTTCCGTGATGGTGTATTGTTCTTATGGGAGACTATACATAGCAATAAAAGTGATTTCCCTCTAAAAAAAAATATTTTCATTTCCGCTTTCAAAACTTTTTGACTATCGTAGTATCTCTATATTCGTTAGTTTCATTGTCGATCAATGCTGCATCTGATTTACGTTCTCACATCGACAATTTGTTTCAAATTTCTGTAAGCTGAAACAAATTCCGTGCCTTTTAGAAGATGTCCTTGTTTGGAAAACTTGTTCTAAATTATTTCGTTCACCTCATTATTGATCAGATCTAATCAAATCTAATCTCACACTAACGCAGCCAATTCTTGAAAGCATCCTGGAAAATTACGACTTCTTGTATGCATCATTTTTCTTGTCACCGGCCAGGCCAACTGCGTAGCATGTGCCGCAGAGAGAACTCCAAGACATAGAGCGATGCCAGAAAGAGTGTCTGAGATCGCACTACTCCTTCGAATCAAGGGAAGGAAGAAAACGTGGACCTCTCGACCAAACGCTCCAGAAAAGAGTTAAATAATGTGATAATTTGTATTTTATCGTTGGGAGCATAGATGCTAGAAAGATTAGTTTATGCTCCTTTTGCCTGTGGGTGGACTTTTGTCATTTGAACCAAAAGTTTGGCAATAATTTGCAAAGGTTATAGCGCCTTATCTCGCTCACTGAAATTGAGATTGAAATTTACAGAATAATACAGTTTGCTTTCACTGATATCCAAGCTCATCGATTTAGTACCACCCGGGGGAGACTTGGTCCTATACCTAATGATTTCATTATCTCCAATCCGCTCAACTAATCGCAATGTTTTGTGATATATTGAACGGATTATTATAATTTGAAATAACTGAATGCAGACGTCTTCCAAATTTGGCAGATCGTCAGGCAATCGGTGGAGGCACACCTGGTACCGCATAGCAAGATGCCTAGAGGCGGACCGGGAGTTTTGATGAGCTACCTTCCCCCGTTCATTTCATTATTGATCAGAAGATAGAAAGTGAGCACGAAGCCAATGACTAAATAGGAATCTAAAAGAAGCCAGAATATAGGAGGTCTGTAACTGAGCGGAGATATATGAGTATAGTCATGCAGTGAACCAGGTGCACATGTAGACAATACACATCTAAAGGGTGTTTCTTCGGCGAAAGTATTCTCTCAACATATTTGACGTAATTTCTCATTTGGTGAATCGTTGCTATGCCGAAATTTTTCACTGACCAACGGAGACCACAACATTTTTAAATACCTCAGACCTTTTAAGTGCTCAGAAGCGTTCCTTTTAAAAAGATCCACAATCATTTTCGCTAGCTAAATTTTCAGCCTTATTCTGCGCCTCGTGTGAGTTGAACATTTAGCCAGCGAAAATGTTTGCAAAAAAAAAAATTACTCTGGATCTTCTTTTCGTTTCTTTTGTCAACAGTTCAACAGTACATGAGAAGTGAAATCCCTAAGCTAACACCTCCGGTGAAACAAACGAAAAACAAAGAACTAGACATCACGTTTTAAATATGAAACTACACGAAGAGGGCATAGGACTACGTTGCAATGTGTAATAAATGATATCATTTATAAAGCGCCTGTATTAGAAAAGAGGCGACACTGAATGATTGGAATAATCGATTATCTGTCAAAGCCTTGCCAAAAGCAAATCTCCCGGTAGACGTGCAGCTGCATGGTTTTGGGCTTTTGAGAGCAATCGTTGCAGTGCGACACGCACGAAAATCGAACTGAGATTTCCGGCAGAAAGACGACACTGCGCACTGCGGTCAGATGTAGAATGATGGCGATGTGAGTGTCGGGTTTCTCCTGTTATGCCCTATACGACGACAATAATGCCTTGTTCAGACTACAGAGTTATAATATGTTATAACTGCTCAGTCTGGCCAATGTTTTAGGCACATCCGTTGAATATACACACAAAACCGTTTAGATGCACGTGATTGATTGATTCTTGTTTTGATTGCGATTCACATTTATTAATCTTTCAATATTAAAATGTTAAACACCAATAATTTATAGTTACATATTGGAATCGAAGCGTAGAAAATATCCCGATCGATTGGTGCAAAAATTTTGGAATCTTGAAATGACTGAATTATTAATGTTCAAAATCTAACCATTTTTCGTGCACGGTAAATCAGGAAAACTCCATTTATGACTATATTTTGCACATTTTCAAGATTATAGTTGATACGTCAAAAAGTGACTAGTTTTTATACATGTATGAAGAGTACTTTTTACGCCTTTTCAAGTATGTCAACGACGACAAAAAATGCGTAAGAAGTAGGCACAGCTGAGAAAAGAAAATTTACTCTGCCCGTGACGTGATGCTGACGCCAATTTCAAAAAGCATTTATTTTGTAAGCACCGTATTTAAGTTCCGGAATTGTTTTAGGATGTTGCAGTATATAAAATGGAGGAAATATCCAATACGTTGGATACAGACGTATTCGCGAAGTTGACAGGTAAGTTAAATATTTGCTTTCGTCAGTAATTACAAATGTCCAACACCGTATGAAACAAAACAGGTCTTCCATGCCCTGTGGCCGGATGCCGGATACATTATTAGGGACGAATCATTAAGCTTGGGACCGAGCTTGGAGCTGATGTGTTTGTACTTCCTGGAGCAAAAAAAAATTATTCATTTTCTTCTTGACTATCCAGCCACTGTTATAAAGTTAAAGTAAATAGTTCCAGAACGTCTGTTAATCAACTCTGTAACAAAATGCGTGCGTAAATTTTTGCGCAAAACCTCTAGATATGTATTTGTATTTTTTTTTTCAATTAATTAACATGACTATGTAATTTATTGATGTCTTTTTCACTTTCTAATTTGAATTTCGGTATTGAGCCGTTTTCAGCCATACTCGAGCAATATTGATTTTGTGAAATGCGTAAAAAGTATACATCTGTTATGTTCTCAAGTGGAGTAAAAAGTATGAATATTTACTTTCCAAAAGGAATAAAAAGTAAGCATATTTTACTTTCAAAAAGAGTAAAAAGTATGCATTTTACACTTTTCAAAAGGAGAAAAAAGTATGCACATGCTGACGTATATTCAGTTTACGCAAAAGGGAGTAAAAGTACCCCAACAACCCACACCAATAATATACTCCTTTTTGGCGTAGTCCCAGTTTCCCTCGAAAATGCATACTTTATAGTCATAATAGCGTAAATTAAGATTACCGTGTGACGCTTCAACTTTTTGCTCTCGCAATTGAAAACGCAGACGTAGTCCCAGCGGCTGAAGTTATGAAGAAAATGGATAAAGTTTTTGGCTCAGGAAGCACCAGCACATCGGTCCCAAGCCTAATGATTCGCCCCTAATAACTTAAATCACACGAACACACCCACAAAAATTCTGTCAAAATAACATAACGAATCAAAACACACAAAAAAATTTCTAATACCGAAAAAAGCGCAAGAATGTATTGCAAGGTGGTCTTCGGACCAAGGAGTTCTACAACAAGGAACCAATTTCAAATCGATAGTTACACCACATACAGATGTTTAAGCAATAACAAAATTAATCGATAACATTGTAAAAAATTTCAAATCGCGTTAGCAATCGTTTGACAATGCGTTTTGATGTGCAATGAAATGCCTCAATGTAGCAACAAAACTGATAGATTTGCTAGTTGTTCATTGCTATTTAGCGATTTCTTTTTCAAATTGACGGTTATGGAATTCACATACGCCAACATTCAAGTTTGCATGGCTGAGGTTACACATTGATTGTTGGTAATCGTACGACAAAAAATAAAAACTGAAACACTTTTTCTAACTAGTAAACGCGAGCAAATTTTTTTAAATTTATCTTTTGACAGGCAGGCCTACTAAAAAAGTGATCTAACTTTTTTTTTCAGAGAATCTTCGACAGTTTCATGCTTCATGCTAATTACAATCATGGTCAAAATGACAATCAAAAATATTTGATTCAACACATTAGTACATTTACAAAGACAATAGAAATGAATACCATGAACGCTGTGGATTCGACCATGAAAAAGATTGTTTTTCATTGTTACCAATATAAGTTATAGTCATCTTGAAAATGATATAATTCGACAAAACTTTTTCATTAGGGCCTAACTGACAATCGTAAACAATGGCTTCTTCCGTAAATTTCTCGTGGCACAAAAGCAACTCATGTAAGTCTCCAATTCTATCGGATAGATGAACTCTTCCTCTTCGAAACGAGCGCAGTGGATTGATTAGGGGAGTATTTCAATGACGCCCCCCCTTTCTTTCTTTTTCTTCTTTTCTTTTTCTTTTCTTTCTTTTTTAAAATGTCACACAAATAGAAATCGTAAAGATTACGAATTGACAGGAAATTTCAGGGTCTCTTAACATATGTGAATTCAGAGGTCATTAATAAGTCTGACAAACCGGCCAATTTGGTGTGGGAAACCAAAAGAAAGTAAATCTGGTGAAGGTATGTGCATTTACTTGTATGCAACTCGAATGAAATCTTCCACTCCAATACTACGTAAAAGTAAATTAGATGTACCCACACGGCCAGCCATTTCAATTCAGTTTTGAGGAGTTTTTGACTCACTTTCCTCAAAACTGAAGTCACTCAATTTAGAATAAATATAACTGGGTTTGACTAGTCGACAAATCGAAAACATAGACTGAAATTAGATGGATGTTTTTGATTTGTCCACTTGTCCATTCCATTTACATGTACTCAAATTTGAGTGACTCCCTTACCGAAGGAGTCAAAAACGACTACTCAAAACTGAGTTAAAATGGCTGGCGGTGCAAATTAGGTAATCTAGTGATTGCACCTAATGCTGATTTCTCACACTTTAGTACCCCAATAGGGTGGCTTTTTCTTCTCTCCCTTTATAAAAAAAAATATAATGGTTTGTTTATTTGAAGTAGACATCAACAGATCAGTCAACAGTGTATATTAGACTGATGCAAATTTTGAAATTCTCGCTCCTCTGCGCTTAAACGATTACAAATCGCGTCCTGAACCGTTTCTTAAATAAGAGCACATTTGATAAACTGACACTGCACACGACATTTGAAATTTACATGGAAATTGCTATGGAGAACCTCTTTTTTTCACTGTATATTAGCCTTTTGCGTTATCCAGTTCCGTTTCAGTCCAGCCAGTTGCAAACTAATTAAATCCAAATTTTAGGAGGCTTGATTTGAAATCGCTTAAGCATGCGGGAACGAAATATCAAAATTTACAACTGTTTGCATCAGTTGGATCGATTATCTCGACAGGTAGCACATTATTCAACTGATTATGAAAAAAACGCCAACTGCGTGATGAAAAACAGTCCCGCATACCGTTGAATCCCCAAACTTGTACATCGAACAACAATACAACAACAAAACAATTATCGGGAGGTGGTAAACTAAAAATTGGGGTAGCATACAGGGTACGACAGTCTCACCTATTTCTCTCGCGATTTGGCATTATCGGGCGACCAAATTGTGACTGAGGAATTGCGGGTGCGATCCCTTGGTCACCGCTGTTTGAGAGTCGTTACAGGAAATCCGCATCCGCATCCGAACCACCGCCTAACAGTTGTTTCCAGACTTGTTTCAAACACACGACGAGCGAAGCACCACAACTTAGACAAAAAGAAGTTTTCCCATGCCGATTCTTGTGTCACTTTAACACGGTTCTACTTTTTTCTCGGTTGCAATCGATGCAGCCGCAGTTGTTCGTTTTTTGTTTGTTTGTTTTATAAGTCTATACTCTACAAGAGCTTTCTTTGTATGCAAAATAAGCCAATTGGTATATGTTTTGACAATTTTTTGTTTGTTTGTTAGAAAATTAAATATTTTATTCAACATAGCTTGCTGGTTTCTAGTTCGTCTGATTTCGGTTACGTTTTTTTTGGAATTGGATGATTCTCAGCCCTTGACTATCTGTTTCTTACGCTGTTGTCTTACGAGTGTCTCAGTAGTGTGCACTTGCCGCTTTGTCTTGAACTAGCTCTCGTCTCACGGATGAATTTCTTTAGTTATTGATTTTGTTGTTGGGTTTCATTAAATTATTATAATATTTTTATTATATTATATGGTTTTTTTTTCTCCTTTAAATTTATTATAATAATTAATGTGTGTTTCGATTTTTCTTGCCTTTTTATTACTGTTGTTTCTTTTTACGTGTTGAAGCATAACAAAGACCGGGGAACCGCTTTTACTCCACTTTAGTGTTCAGTTATACAACTCAATGAAACACCACTGATCTGTCCCTTTTCTCTCTCTTTCTTGTTTTTTTTTCTGCTCCCCCGGCATGGATTTGTTTGTCGCTACGAAAACCTTGTTTTCGTTCAGCTCTGCATAATTTTCCTCTACTTCTTCCTTCCACATTTGTATTTTTTCAAGTTTAAAGGGAGTTGTGCATGAACTGCGTAGACTCTAGAGAGGTTTTGTGTCCTTCTGTCACTACGTAGACAACCGTCATACAAAATTTTAAAAATTTGTATGGATCATACACAGTAGCCTCCACGTAGTTTATGGACAACTCCATAGTTTTGCGGTTACTACTGTTGCGTAATGTGGTTTTCGTTCTACCTCAGTTAATTACTTTTACCAGAAAGTATTAAATTTATTATCTTTTTTTTGTGATCTTTAATAATAGCTTTATACTAATAGTTGCAACTGTATGTGTGTTTGTGTTCGTCCTTTATTTTGTTGTTAGTGTTGGTGTGTACAGAAGAAGGGGAGGAACACTTTTTGCCTGCACTAGAGTATCAGTGTCCTCTGATCCGCTTGAGTGTTTTTATGTGAATCTTGTTCTTGCTGTAGAGTAGTATAGCAGCGCGAATAGAACTGTTTGGATTTTTGCTGAATTGTGTTGTTACTGTTGGTGTGTGGGTGTGATTCGCGGGATGGTATAGTAAGCAACGGGCGAGGTATTAGTTCTTATCAGCAGCAGTGTTGTTCTTGATGGCAATCACAGTTTCTTCACCGCAAGATTTAAGAACGGTACACTGTGGAAGGGGAGAGACAGAAAAAATAACGGAGGTGAGTGTCTAGGTTTGAGTAAACGCACACGTTCACAAATACTTACAACTAATTCCTTGCCGGCATCGAATTCAGCACGCAACTGGGTTCCCAAGTCACCATCTGGAATCTTAAGATCTTCACGTAAATCGCCGTTGTCATTCAGGAGAACTAAAAAGCCATCATCGATGTCAGTGAGTTGGTAGTCTTCGCGCTTAACGTGTGGTACGTCCATGTTGTGAGTGGATGGGCAAATATCTTCGTATCTGTGGGGGAAAGGATGAGGTTAGTTACTTTGTATTAGGTAGTATTTAATACCTAAGTAGTGGTAGTAGTATTTACTATCTAAGACGTAGTTTGTAAATATTGCAATAACACTTGTAGTGTTTTCCAGAGATGCCACATATGGAACTAACACGGAGAGCATATAATGCCACCACTCGGAAAGCTTATCAAATTCTATAATTTTTATTAAAAGATCTGATAAATTTGGAAGCGGTGATAAATTTCTGTGACCCCAAAAATTGGTTCCAGTGCACCTGGTGCACGACACTACCTGTTACAAACCATCCGGGTAAAAATACACTAATAGAGATTTGTCCAGCTGTTGATCTCTAAGGTGAAACTGTAGTCCTTTTTCCATATGATTTATAGGTTAGGTTAATTCATTTCACGATTTTCGGAGACCAAAGATCACAAACAAAACAAAACAAACAACGCTGAAATTGCTAACCAATGCTCCAGTGGAGCAAGCAATTCTTGAAAACCACGCCTGAAGTCCTAATAGTATTTGAGGGTTGTGCTCAGAAAACTTTGAAGTGATAGGGACCTGATCCCATATGCCCCTAAGTACGTTTACCCCTATCAGGATAGCAATGGTTAGAATGGAATGATATTCTTCTCACTCAATGAGGCATATGCAGTAATTCACCAAGGCAGTACTGTAACATTGCTCGAAATTCACGAAAATAACAATAATTTAATGACAACCTTATCACTATTTCGTCGATATTCTCTGGTGCACTTTTGGAACTGACACCGATAGGAAAAAATACATGTTTCGACTGTCATTGCGACAAAAAAAAAACTGAAATATGGCAATGTTGCATATGAGCCACATCACAGTTTTAGTCTTTTTTTTCTCTCAACTTGAATAAAAGAAAGCTGAACACGCAGACCACTCGGCAGAGCATTGAATTTCCATAATTTGAACGTGAACATTTACGACATATACAATATTTTAACGTTATTCAGACAAAGAAGTTTAGTTATTGTCGTGTCGTCTTGTGAAAAGTCCCTAGAGGCTGTGTGTGTGTGTGTGTGTGCTCAATCCAACACCCACCGTCCGGCAGTGTTTTTATGGAAGAAAAATATTTGCAGTTAAACGACTGTTGTCTGATACGACAAACTTTTTTAGCCCGGGAATTGGAAGGTGATAGTTCTGTTGGGTTCCAGTGACCCATTTCAAAATGCTTGGCTACTCACGTCCATTATGAGGTCACTTTCACTTACAACAAGCTCCACATAAACACAGTACAAACATCAAATGGATATTTGTATGGTGCATACACTTCCATCATCAAAGCATATTTTTTTTGAGGATCTCACGTATTTAGCAGTATCGCTCAAATTTAGTTATAATCAGATCGATCTCACCGGAAATTGTTGCTAATTTTCAGTCTTTATTTGGACGGCTTCATGTGATGCTAAAGGATTCATTTATGTTTCCGCGGAGGAGCACTCCGCTATCCGACAAATATTTTCACATCATAATTTTCGAATGGAACAGCATGAGCATAATTAGTACTTCAAACAACAGCGCACAAATGCAGTACAACGAAAATCACAGGTAAACAACACTTTCGAAAAGAAATTTGACTTGAAAAATCACACTCACTGAGGAACGATAAGAAAAAAAAAACCTGAATAGGTCTCCCTCTGTACACCACGTCAAAAGGGGCAGTAGAGGCTTTACTTTGAAAGTAAAAATTATGGACAATTGGAATATGTAAAAAGACTGGAACTATTTATTCATACCATCATCGAAAAGGGTGGAATTAGTTCAATGTGTATTTGTTTACGCTGTGTAATTTTCACTAGCAGATGTGAAATCGTTGCGAAGATAGAGTCGGAAGAACAGCAGCGGCGCAAAGAAATTTTGCGCACGGATCTCGAAAATCCGGATCTTACTCATCGTGCCATCAGCAGGAAGCTGGGAATGGTACATTCTACGATGTCTCGTGTTTTAAATCGGTACCACGCACGTTTGACCATCGATCGGAAAGAAAAAAAGTGGCAAAAATGGATCTCCGTATAGTGTTCAGGATCACAAGCGGGTAGTTCAAGCTTCAAGACGAATCCCAACAGTTCAGTTCGAGATGTGGCGAAGAAACTGAATCTAATCAAAACTTTCGTGCAAGATGCGAAAAAACGTGAAGGACTACACACGTACAAAGTCCAAAAGGCGCCTAATCGCGCTGAACAGCAGAATACGGTAGGTAAAACACGTGCACAGAAGCTCTACACCCAGATGTTGACGAAACCACATTGCCTCGTTATGGTTGATGAGAAGTACAGGGGATGATCAAAAAGGAGAAGACTAGCAAAATTTTGTCCAGATTCAAAGTGTACAGTTCGGTGAATAATAAACCGTTTTTGATGAAACTCGAAGCGTTTGACGGGGAATTTATTCTAGTTTCAGCATGTTTATTCAAAATTTGATTTGACTTCCGGGCACCGGAGATATCACGGATACTTTGAGGTTATGTCAAATGTGCTAATTTTCTGCAGCTCGTTTTTTTTATGTTACTTGAAAATCGGAAATATTATATTTTTCTCAGAAACTAGAATTCATAACAAGTCTGTCAGTGGTTAAAGATCGAGAATCGGCTCATAAACAACCGAGATATGGCTATTTCCATAAAATGTAGTTTTTTACCCTATTGCCTGACACTTCTTATGTTGAAAAACTCCTTTTTAATTTATCTGTAACTCTGCGTACCCTTAACCAAATTAGATGCAACTTTTTCCATACGATTACAAATTTATCCTAGTTTTTGGAAGAGTAGCGGACATTTCTTTATTTTCCGTAGTTCCGGATTCATTATCGGGAATCGTGAAGGAAGTACCCTACCAGTGTAATGGCCAGAGTTAGAACTGTATCAAACCTGGCTTGCGACTTATCAAACTTCATGATTTTACAAACCAATACCACTGGTAGTCAAACTGAGAGTATTCTTTCACATTGGCCACACCTGGTGACGTTCCGGATTCCGGGTTCCCCCAGGGAAGTGGCCAGATTTCGAATGATGTCAAACCCTGGCTTGCGACACATCAAACTTCATGACTTTACAAAACAATACCGCTGGTGGTCAACCTGAGAGTATTCGGTCACATTGGCCACACCTGGTGACGTTCCGGATTCCGGGTTCCCCCGGGGGATTGGTGAGATATAGAACGATTCCAAACTATGGATTGCGACACATCAAACTTCATGATTTTGCAAATCAAGATTACTGGTGCTCAACCTGAGAGTTTTCGGTCACTGGTCACCAGGAGTCAGACCTGGTGACGCTCCGGGATCCGGGTTCCCCCAGGGAAGTGGCTGGATTTAGAACGATGTCCAACCTGGCTAGCAACACATCAAACTTCATGATTTTACAAACCAATACCACTGGTGGCGAATCTGAGGTTTCTATTGTGGGCATCAGGATTCAATGGCAAATTATTCAAACATAGTTTCGAAAATATATAAAAGTTCGGATATGCTAACAATAATTCAGTTATTTTGATTAGATAGATCGTTTCAAAGGAAAATCGCGTTTAATAGGGCGTGGGTCCACCATTCGCATTCAAAACGGCTAGGATACGCCTAGGGATGGAATCGTACAATTTTTGGATTGTTTCGATAGGTATTTTATACCACTCATCGATCAAAACCTTCTCTAACGCTTTTAGAGACGATGGTGGTGGATATACACTCCTCACGCGTGCTTCTAATGTAGACCAAAGTGGCTCGATAATGTTGAGGTCTGGTGACTGTGCTGGCCAATTAAGGTGATGAAAGTCTGTGTCATGCTCTTCGTACCACGCCTTTATGATTTGAGCAGTCTGGATTGGAGCGTTGTCATCTTGGAAGATTCCTCTGCCATCAGGAAAGATGGTCTTCATCATTGGCAGCACCTGTTGGGCAATTGTGTTATTTTAAGTATATTGTGAAGGTTTTTTAAAAAATACCTGGTCATCCAATATTTCTTGATAATCTTTGGCCTTTATTTTTCCCTTCATAGCAACTAAAGGCCCAAGAGAATGCCACGATATTGCACCCCATACCATAACTGACCCCCGCCATGTTTAACGGTTGGCAGAAGGCCCGATTTTGATCGGTTGTATCTAGAGCGTGGAAGTCCTCCTTCAGTCCATGTTATACAAATGAACAGCTTTTTAAACAACATATGTGGGTAATATGGTACTATCCGCTGCAGCGCTAAACATCATCGATACCGACGCTTTTGTACTGTTCATTACCCGTTCCGGATATTGCAGTTATGTCTAGTTATAACCTTCCATTTACCCGGGTCATCACATTCGTCATAGTTCACAATATTAGAAGGTGGAACAGCTTGGTGATCTACCCGTATTCTGTTAAATTTGTCGTTGATGATATTGTGTGAAACAGCAGATCGATTCCTTTTAATGTTCTGACACATCCTGTATGACAACTCTTGCTTATGCCTTTTCATAACAGAATAATAAAATCCGACCCTGGTAAGTTCCCTTTGAAGGTTGAAATTTTTTTTCTCGTTCTATAGAAATACTCTTCAACAATGAGGCGTAACATCCAAGTGTCAACAGGATAACCTCCCCTTGATCATAGTTTCATCCTTTCTATTAGCAAAATTTCATCTGATGCAGTAAAGCCCGGTTGTCCGCCCCGAGGTTTAATAAGATTTATTTCAAATTCTGGGGATCGGTTTTTTTGTATGATTAAAGCTCGATTCAAAGTAAATCTGGACGCTTAATAAACCACACCGCGCGTCTTTGGTGGTTGGAACAAAAAACGTTTGACAGGCATTTGTTGATTTCATTGACGAAGAAATTGGTGAAAAGTTTTTCTGGATTGATCGACGCATCTCGAAATTACGGATCCTGGAACTTGAGAAATGAAATTTAATTGTGCACAAACATCTAGAGAATCCTTCGTGGTCTGTCCCAAAAATAGCAAAAGTGTTAAAATTTCCAAAGTCACAGTGTGTCTTGTAATAAACAAGAAAAAGGATACTCTGAGTGTGGATAGAGCACACCGCATCTATCTTAAAAGTGGCAATAGGGACAGAGAGCTGAGGAAAAAGGTGTTGAGTTACGTGAAAGGCAACCCAGGTGTCTCCATTCGTGATTTGGCAAAGAAATACGATTACAACTTTTCCACCGTGCGTAACATCCTTTCAAGAGAAGGATATAAGTCTTTTTGTGCCAGTAAACATCCGAATCGCTCCCTGAAGCAAAATTTAGTGGCAAAAAAGCGAGCACGATTACTAAACGAACGAGTTTTGACGAAATTTGATGGCTGTATTTTAATGGATGACGAAACATAAGTCAAAGTGGTTTATAAACAAATCCCCGGACGAAAGTTTACTTGCTCTGTGGTCGTGGGGATGTCCATTCTAGAGCATACATTTGTTTTTGCTTATAAGTTTGCTCGGAAAGTAATGATTTGGCAAGGAATCTGCAGTTGTAGCCTTCAAAAACCAAGGTTATCATCACATCTCACACAATAATGTCGAAGGTTCACATTAAAGAATGTATGAAAAAGCGAATTTTACCATTCATTCGGCAACACAAGAACAACGTTATGTTTTGACCGGATCTAGCCAGCTGCCACTTCTCTAAGGAAGTACTAGAATGATATGCAGCAAACAATGTTAATTTCGTCGCCAAAGAGATTAATCCTCCGAATTGTCACACAGGTTGAGACCGATCGAAAAATATTGGGAAATTGCGAAAACATCGAAGATGCGGTAAAGAAGTAACCGATATGCGCATCAAATACCCCCACCCTGGAAAAAGTTCGCGGGTAAAAAATCACCAGCGACTGTGCAGATCATGATGGTTCATGAGTTCGTTGCGAAACAGTGAAATATAATATCTTGTTGTTGCTCCATCAGCATCGTTTGAAAGCTGAATAAATGCCCTTTTGTTTAGCGTTTTGAAGTTTAATTCTTGAGTTATGATCATGTGAATGCGTCTAAACGCACCAAGAATCGGGCTTTTGAATCGAGATAATCAAAAGCAAATACAAATATTAAAATAACCTTACTTTTTCAAAACGTTTGACCAATGAAATTTGTTCTAAATATGCATGATTAAAGCGGAAAAAAATAGTTTCGATTCGTCAAAACACAGTGGTAGATTCCACATGGAACACTTAAGGAGTGATACGAAATTGAGCTTAACTCGTGCTCGTGTATTCGTATTACATTTGGTTTACATGCCAAAAAGAATATTTCGGTTCGTTTCTTTTCATTATCGTAGGTTTTTGCAACCAGTCGCAGATTGAACTTGAAGCACGAAAGGAAATTCTGAACACTTGGTGTACTGAAAAGGATGTAACGTACAACCAGATTTCCAAAAAGGTCAAAGTGGATCCACCAAGTGTAGAACGAGGAATTGAAAAGTTTGGTGTGCAGCACAATCTACAGGATCTGCCGAGAACTGGACGAATACCCGTTTCCAGCAAAACCAAAAAGGTCGATTATATTAAGGAGAACAAATCAGCCTCTACTCGTGATTTAGCCAAAAAATACAGCAGCGGCATCGGGATGGTCCAGCGGATTATGAAAAGAAATGATTTGAAGACATACAAGAAGAAGCAAAATGTACTAGAACAATCTCCGGAGCAAAAGTGTCGAGTCAAAATTAGGGCCCGAAAGCTGTACAACTGTTTTTTGGTCAATACCTCCCAGTGTGTTTTGATGGACGACGAAAGAGGATTCCAGAACACTGCCGGGACCTTATTTCTTCACCAAATCGGCAGGGGAGCGTGACCCAATTGCAGATACGACTGTAGCGATGGGAAAAACTCGGTGAGAAGTTGCTCGTTAGGTAAGCAATTTGCAAATGTGGCTTGTGGTCTTCCAATTTTTACACAAAAGAAACAATAAATGCTGAAATTTAACGAAACCGAGTGCTTGTAGAAAAGGTTGCTTCTACTATACCGGAGCATGAGATTCCTCATCTCTTTTGGTCGGATCAGGCCTCTGCCAATTTTGTGGGTTACTGATAAAAACGTTGATTTCGTCGAAAAAGATACCGTTCCACCAAACTGTCCCCAAAACAGCATCCAGGAAGTGCACAAAAACCACTGTGCAGAAATTGATGGACGGTATTAAGACTAAAGTACGATCATATTACCGAAATCAGCAATCTAGTTTGTTAGTTCAACTGATATTCATGTTAAGCTGTAATAAAATACATTACTATGAAAATTTGCAAATTGTCTTTAGTTTTATTTCAATTTTTAAATGTTTATAACCACTTTAAGATACACTCCTTAAAACAAATGAAATTGTGTGTACATATTTGCCGAATAGCGGAGTGCTACTTCTTTAGAGAAATAAAAGTATCCTTTAGCACCACAGGGAAGCCGTCCAAATGAAGACTGTACATCAGCAACAATGTCCGGTGAGATCTATCTGATTATAACTAAATTTGAACGATACTGCTAAATACGTGCCATCCTCAAAACAATAAGATTTGATGATGGAAGTGTATGCACAGTATCTATATCCATTTGATTTTTGTACTATGTCTATGCGGGGCTTGTTGTAAGTAAAAGTGACCTCGGAATGGACGTGAGTAACCAGGCATTCTGAAATGGGTAACTGGAACCCAACAGAGCTATCACCTTCTAACTCCCGGGCTAAAAATGTTTGTCGAGTCGACAACAGTTCGTTTAACTACAAACATTTTTCTTGCATAAAAACACTGCCGGACGATGGGCGTTGGATTGTATATACACACACACTCCTTAGAACAAATGAAATTAAGATCTTATTAAATCGATGCAAGAGCTAACGTTGAATTATGACCGGATTTTAAATTCATATTGTTGTTTCAAGGAAATAATGAAACAGATTGTGTAAGTAATGATACAATATTCACTTGTTTAGAGTTGTTTCTGATTAGATCGGACGCAAGTACAGCCAGGCCTTTTGCTGTTATATGCTCAATTGTGCCGTGGAGCTCCACTATTGATTCACAATGTTTGGCAAAAATAAACATTGGACTGATTCTCTCAGATGTAATATGCATTATTCAATCATGTATCATATCATATAGATTTTTTGTTTGAAATACTTTCATACTTACATTCTTTCAAATTGTTGAAATTTACAATTATTAAATCATGAAATTTTCAAACTTTTGTCCCTGAAGCTGTACTGATTCTATAACATTATGTTTTGCCAACAATCTTATGAATATGCTGCTCGTACCATCAGCAATCGTTGTCACGGGTTTTGTTACTAGAAAACAACAAATTAGGTCTTTTCATCGAACAGTAACCTTAACTACGTTTGGGAAAACTTTTTGACAGTAACTTGGCGGAATGTTTAGGTACTAACGATTAGGCCTTAGGTTAAATGGAATGAGTAAAGTTGGGTCTTATTGGGAAGGTCTGTGCTGAATAGTGCATAGAAAACATATTCCATTTTTTTGCATGTTAAATTATCTCGACATTTTTATAAGCTCTAAGGTCTGTATCCACATTAATCCGGACACCTTCAAATCATTGTAACTTTTGAAATATTGTACGTAGGAATGATTTCACTGTGGTATAGCTGAGACTCTATGATGAAAAAGACTATGATTGATGTTTGCATTTCATGTTTAGTGTTCAAGATGGCGACGAAAGAAAAACAAGTGCGCGAGCGAATTTTGTACGGGCGTACGGCAAATCCTGACTTGTCAATACGGGACCTTGCAAAAACATTGTATTTGCCTAAATCCACTGTTCACGATGTGCTCAAATCATTTTCGGAACGTTTGACGGTGGAGAGGAAAGGCCTGAATACACACACGGCATAGTGATGCCTTCTTGGCGAAATTTGTCAGTACCTTCTTGATACCTTCATGTGGCCCTTCTAGCACGTACCGCCTTCCTGCCGTCTACACGGAAGGTACAATCACGCCGTGTTGAGCTCCGCCGTCTGCACGCCTTCTAGTTGTCACGCCGTCCAATTTTTGGTTTGCGTTTACACGGAAGGTGGGCGATGTCAATACAAGAAGGCATGCAGAAGGCGTGATCGACAAATGTCAGTTTCAGATGTTACTTTGTTTACTTTCTGGCAAGAGTGATTTCAAGCGATTCGATTTTTGTCTTCAATTAATCTGATAATTCGACAAAGACTTTTCATTAGGGCTTAGCTGCCAAACGTAAGCAATAGCTTTTTCCGCGAATTTCTCGTGATTAAAAACTCGCCCAATCAATCCACCACGGTCATTTTGAAGAGGAAAAGTTCACCTATCCGATAGAATTTGAATTGGCTTACATGAGTAGCCTTTATGCTACGAGAAATTTACGGAAGAAGCTGTAGTTTACGTTTGTCAGTTAGGCCATAATGAATAATATTTGTGAAATGGAGAAGATTGATGTGTTCGATACAATACAATACAATACAATACAATAAAATAACATAAAAATCTATTTCCGACCATGAATCTTATTGTCATATCATATAAATGTAATATGCATATTGTCATTACAATAGATTTACTATTCACTCCATATGCAAGGCTTTTCAACAATTGTGAAACAATACAATTAACTGTAATTGACTCAAATTTGTTCGGAAAAAAATGATTTTTTCTATAGTTCAGATACATAACAACCCCCTTTTTCTATTGTCGATGTCTCAATTTACATTAGATTCAATTGTAGATACAATAACCCCTATTGTCATCTTATTGTTGTGAACAATACTATTAATTGTACATACTATAGATTCTATTGTATGGTTACAATACATCTAATTGTAAAGCTATGAGAAATTTTTTTTAGGGATAACCAGGGGGCATTCATTAAGGATTTCGCTGTAGCTCATATGGATTTCAGTATCAATGTGGTGAATATATGGTTTGGATGATTGCATCAACTTGTTCTTCCTAATATTCTTAACTTCCTATAACTTCGTTATAGGAAACGAAGCGAGTGTTAAAGAGCAAGTTGATTTGTGCTACCATGCCTGTCGTGCCTTAGCATTGATCGATTTGTTTTGATGGGCCATATTTAGACAATTCAGATGTCCAAAATTATCAAAATTATGTGAACTATGGTGCACCACTATGATATATAATGTTTCGGATACCGATGGCAGCATGATCGCTTCAGCAAGCGTTTTGCAGGCTTTTCATCTTCTGGGGTTGCCCGGATCTCGTCTCGCAATATCTCTGCCACAGTTTTGATTGTTTGCATTTTCACACAGAGACAAATGTGATAGTCAATTTTACCTTTATTGGGGGTTAGGATGACTATGGCAGTATAGTGATTCTGAACCGACTATGATCATGGTTAGAACCAGGGGGATGCGACTCTATATCAGATGCAGGATGTTTTGCTTTTGTGCGATGTGTGCACGCTTAGTAGATAGAAAGAAGATTTCAAAGATTTTAATGAAGATTTTAAAGATTTACTGCAAAAAGATACAGCACGATGCAAGTTGATGGATTAAGATTCACAAGCTGAAACAAGATTTTTCAAAGATTGATTCGCTAGCGTGGGATTTTTCGATCATCTTGAATCTGGATTTATATGTGTCGCACCCCCAGGTTAAAACGACCATTACAAATAGTTGAATCAAGATTTACCATAATGTCGGAATAGTCCTTGTTACCATGATCATAGTCAAGAATGCCATGAAAGTTGTAAATTCGTCCATTTTCATGGTTATTGTAACCATTGCATGCAATAGTCATCTTGACCACGATTTAATTGTCGGTATAACGATAGAATTTTTCTCAGAGCAGATGATCGTCAACCAAGTTATTGAAATGATTGAAATCCATCTGAGACGAAAATTGCATAAAAATCAATTGTAAAAAAATATATATAGGGTGTTAGGTTCCTTAGTGCGAATATTTTCAATGGCGATAGTAGATGATATTTGAAGAAAAAAATTGTTCTACGCATATGGTCAAATCTCAAAGTTTACGGAGTTATTGAATTTTTAATGTTTCGGTACATGTTAGTCATAAATTATACACAACATGTCGTTGTGTATAATTTATGACTAACAAAATTACAAAAAAAAACTAAGCAAGCTAGAAAGTTTATTTCAAAGCAAGAGTTGTAGAACACTTTTAAAGCCACGTTTTTGTTTAATTAACCACTACGTACGTACGTACGTGTTTTATTCAAAAAACAAGAAAAAACCTTTGAAAAAAGATATGTTTAAAACATTTTTACCCCTAAAAAGACATTAAATGATAATTACTCAAGGTATAAAAGTAGCTTTTATGTAGGAAATTTTCTTAGCTTTTAAATAGAGGAAAAGAATCTGGCTAAGAAACATAATTTTTGTGTTACAGCCAATTTATGACTAACATGTACTTTAAAAGCTCAAGAACTCCGTAAACTTTGAGATTTGACCATATGCGTAGGACATTTTTTTTCTTCAAATATCATCTCATATCGCCCATGAAAATATTTGCACTAAGGAACCGAACACCATGTATATTGCTCTACATCCACAACCATTTTTATCATAAATAATTAAAATGCATAATAAAATCCGATAAACACCAAAATCCTCTGTCATAATTCAAACAATTTGACATAAGAAGGCATGAAGCGATTCAAGGCGGCGTTGTCAGCACCTCCGGCAATAGAAGGTGTAAAAACGGCGTCAAAAAAATATTACGCCTTCTGAACGGTGTGATGCGTTTACACGGAAGGCGGTGTTGCGAGTCAGAGAAGGCGTAAAGTAACTACCTTCTTGGTTAGAAGGCGATGTAGGACGGTGAAGGATAGAAGGTATCCCAACGGAAGGTGCGATTACGCCTTCTATTTTGTATGAAGAAGGCATCACGATACCGTGTGTGTATTCAGGCCTTTAGTAGTTGTGATGCTTGCATATTTTTTACATTGGTACCACCATCTACACAACTCAACCGATTATTGCTTCACCTCGGTTACCCAGCTTAGAGTACATTTAAGACGAGTGACGCTATATTCATGTTTTAGGTTAAATGACTATTGTTGAGTCAAAACTTAATTTCAATTTTGGAAAACGATACTCGAAAGCTAAGAACACGTGAAGAATCATATGATGAGAAAATGGTGAAATTTTTTTTAATTGCATCCCTCGTACTGGGGGAGTTGGACCGTCTCTATCGCATCAGTGCTTCGATAGATTGATGAGGTTATCATCACGTTCACCGTAGCATAGTGGTAGAGTGCCCGTCTAGCGTACTGGAAAGTGTGTGGATCGATTCCCACCGGTAGGCAGTGAAATTTGTTTTCACCATTTTCTCAACATATGATCATACTTGTTCTTAGTTTTCGAGTATCGTTTTCCAAAAGCTATATTCATGTTTTAACAGGTTTCTTACCCGTTGGGAACGAGGATTAGTATGTGACTGACATATGATTGCTGTTCCAATGAATTATATTCATGGACCCTGGATTGAGTTGAGTGGTGAATTTTGTCGAAGGGATAGTGAATTTGTTTTATTATGGAGAAGATCGAAAAAAGTATATTTTTCTCAGGTTTGACTCGGAATAAAAAACAACATGTATTTACATAGCGTGGTAGCTGTCATAAGTACGCACCTTTCTCAAGTAATACGTGAAAAAAGCTAAAATACCTAATGTAAACAATGACTGAACGTCAAATGTTTGAGAATTGTATGCATCTAGTTTTTAGGAATTGCATGACAATTTTAATAAATTTAACTTTTTCATGCAATTCATGAAAGGTATTTGTGTACAAATATGCATACTCATGATACTACGTCATATAAATATTTACATGTTGTTTTTTATTCCGAGCCAACAATGAGAGACATACATGTTTCAGTTATTTCACTACTAAAATAGGTTCACTTACTTCTGGACGCAATTTGTCACCCTATTCACTCAAGAGTCGATTAATATATGATTAATATATTGAAGGGACAATCGAATTGACATATAGAACAAGAAAAGCCTACTTGTCCACTTCAAGGGACCGAGATATCCATCGACACAAAGAAAAAAGTGGTCACCTACTGAGATATGTAACATCCCAGATATGGAGAGTTAACTGTAATTTATTTCGACTTCATCGGCACTCTTTTTGGAAATCACTTCACCCATTACATCGTAGTGATAGTGGTTGAGGGAGCAGTGCAACTCCCAGTGCCAAAAAAACAGAAATATGTTTGATTTTTTGTCTTATCCCCTTCATGATAATCGCAAATTTTGAAGGGAGGAGGGGGGGGGGGGGGGGTGTGAAATAAAAAAATAAAGTTTGTTCCGGCCTTATTATACGTCAGTAATTGAGTAGTAATGCGATGGCTGAATAGTTACCCTATACCAACAAATCATGTTGAAATACACGGAATTTCAAAAAAACTTATCAAAATCCCAAGATGTTCGTCGTGTTGGAAATTTCGGCTCTATCACACAAGTCCGTTTTAAGTACTGCTATGACCTGTCCGACCTTTCTCTGAGAATATCGAATTGCTACCTTGATCAGAAAGTTCCCGGATTTATTCAGGACATTAAAAATACAAGGTGCTACATCAAAATCGATATTGTCCCCTTCAAAGTACTACCCATCGATTGCACCGCACTTATGCAGCGCTCGATCCGATCTCGAAACATTTTTTATATTCGGTTTGCGGCATGACCATCAGGGCCATCTTCGGGTGCTGAAACGCGTTCTTGCGAAACGGTTTTTTGAGTCGACCGAGTAGGAAAAAGCCGCAGGGATCCAAATCAGGTGAATTCGGTGGTTGCTGAATGGTATTCGGCCTTGGAAATCATGTCTTTTGCGACGCGTCAACGCGGTCCTTTTTTGGGAAAAACGTACCAATCCATACAAAAAGTCACTTTTTGCGTTCCCTAAGACTAGTCTAGAAGTGACCTGAATTTTCGTCTGTACTACTGAATCCTTTTTTTTCATTCACCGCTAAAAAAGTTACACACACCGCTTACTACTAAACAATAAGACCACCTTCTGATCATGCTCAAATTTGAGAATCTGCATTTTGATTTTTGATGTACAAGTCATTTTAACATCAGTATACTATACAGATCGTAATTCATATCTATAACCATGGCCTAAAAGTGTTTTTTTTATTTGAAAAAGTTCAATTCAAAAATTGTAACTCGAAGTTAAAACTATATGTCATAATACTATTGTTTTGTAAACTGTGTTCAAAATTCCCTCCTCAATTTTAACATCCATATAATTGTAGTTCCAATAACCATCGAGACGATCGTGAGGAATCTGTTTTATCCATTTAGCTTAGTTTTAAGTTTTTTTTTAAAAGTGCAAATAAAACTAAAAATTGGCTCTGTAAAGTTGATTCGATTGAGCCTGAACAAATTATTTAATAAAAAAAAACATGGGCTAAATATCAAAAGTTGTTATTATGCTTTAACTTCTAAATTGGTGAAATTATAAATTTAGTACAGTTAAAAAATCAGGTTACTTCTAGACTACAGCCGAAATTTCAGCCTAATTGATTCACGGGAAGATGAAAAATAAACGCTCAAAAATGTCAATGTAGTACGAAAATCGGGCTTTAGTGTTATTGTTGTGTCCATCACTGAAAATCAGGAGCTAATAATTTGCTTTACTTACGCTTGAATCAACAAGATAAACATCTAAGACTAGGTTGTAATAAACTGTAGAAGACATGTACAAACATGTGACCATGTTTTCGATTTCAGATCACACATTTCCAAAAATACTTCTATAGTTGCTCTATGCACTATTCGACAATGGCCTGAAGAACTATTATCTACCAGACCGTGACTATTGAATGTGCACTCTTGCAGTTAATAAACAAACGAATTCACTTACTTCAAGCCGGTGAAGATGTCAATGCCGACCATGTGTACCTTGGCGTGTCCATGTTTGCCGGTCTTGGAGGTGGACATTTCAACGATCTTGCATGGACGAGCTTGCCGCATAACGTGACCATTTTTACGCAGCGCCGAGCACTGCATCGGGAAGGTTGCGGACGCACTGGAATCTCCGGCCTCGAAATGGGTATCCTCCATTTCTGCCATTGCTGTTGTTGTTCTTCTTTTCTTGGATCAACCAAACGAAAAAGACGAAGTGCGCGTCGCTGGCGTTCTTTTTTTACTTACTTGGTGACGCAACACGATTTATACCAACAGGACCTGCCAGATAAATGCGAATTTGATCGGCGGATTGTGACGATCTTTAAGATCTATGCTGCTCATGGTGTAATGAGAAAATATTGAGATTAGTTTATTTGTTTAAGATCGGCTGGAAATGTGAAAACGGTTATTTTCAAGTGTTGGTGCAAACAGGAAGTTGGCGTACTTTGACGGAAGCTGGAAGTATTGGAGATTGGACAAGCGAAGCTTCTAAGTACGACATGATGAAAAACCGGCTGTCACCGATGGAAGAATAAATTTGAGGCGATCGTTTGTCGCTTAGTTTATAGAGTACACGGCGCTTCAATCTATTTTCCAGAACAAAGCGCCCCCTGTCTGGAAAGAGGCTGAGCCGCAATCAACGGATGATAGGTTTTCGCAAATTTGCTTAATTATCTTCATGGCTGCAGGCAAATAGATAGGTAGATGCAATGGAAAGCCATTCATAACCACTCATTCAGAAAGAGTTCAATGAAGCAGCAAGATGCAAAATGACAAAATATTAGCTGGTGGCATTAATTGAGTGGTGAGGTTGTCGGCAGTCGGAGGGGGTGGGTTGATGTTTTGCAATCTAACGCGAAGGCAGTTCGCAATGAGATGGGCGTCACAGGAATTCACGGTTTCATTTTATTTATAGTTCTTATTGCCGTAAGTTGTTCGCTGCAGTAGGTTGATTGTTGCAAAATTATAGGATTGAAAACTACCTTGACCTCGAAAATGGTTGTTTTGGTGTAGAATTGTTTGCGGAATGCTCGTTTGTTGCAAGTTGATGGTCTATAACAGATTGGAAAATTTAACCAAACACTGTGCGATAGAAAATCAAAGATGTATCAACCATTTAGTAATACTTCTTCAAACTGATCAAGCTGATCGTTCAGCGTTGGGTAGAGGCTTCTATCAGTTCTCCATTCAACAGCGAAGAAGTTACTAACCCAGTAAAGAAATCTCTTCGTCGAGCTAGCGCTGTTGCCCCCCATGGTTTCTTCCAACAGTTTTTTAGCCACATCACAAGCCGTGTGGTCTGACACACGTTTACAAAAATAAAAAAATACTTAAGCTTAGTTACACATACATACAACTTCGCTACGTATCAGCTGTGAGTGAGCACCGCACGACCCACGTTATCTTGCTGGGTTTATAAAAACAAAAGCCGGGTACCGGTACACCACCACTGATAACAAAAACGACGTTGACTTTTAGATATCGATGCTAACTACCTTATGAAATTTAAACAAACATCGTCCCAAGAGTTATGCCATCAGTGATAGAAAAAAAGAACGACCTGCGATACCGAAGGAACGAGTTCTGGATCCTTCGGCAGCATACATTATCGATTTCGTCCTGTTCAACTTTCCTTTATTCGCCACACGAAAGTGTCACGTGAAGAAAGCGCTGTACAAAGGCAACTCCTCTTTTCTGTAATCACTCTTCCTCTTTCGTTGCTTCACATCAGTGGCTGGCGACACAGACGCCTGAAGAAATTTAACCTCCGAAAATAGCACCAATCCGCATTCGATTCCTGCATTACTTTGACTGTGGCAACATCCAGCCGGCAAACGGTAACATTGTGCTGGCAAGCATAAAACGACCACAACAAAAGAGAGTGAATTGAATGGAAAATTTGGGTTTTTTTCTCTTCGAATTGTTAAAGTCGTTGTCGCCTAAAGTGCGATGAGGCAATTTTTATTTGTTCGAATAATGGTACTATTTTGAAGATGTTCAAACAAATTGCAACCGATTGAATTATCATCGCCGCTCCGCTATGTGTGACATCATATCGATCAGCATACGTACGATGGGATAGCAGAAAAGTCGATACCATGTGGTCAGAGCCGCTGCGTCGGGTATTGACCTGGAACTTGTGTTGCCCTATTCATTACTATAGTCGTCTATAACTGCGTGGTGAGATGCTCTATAGATTATCGGTCTGAGTCGGCAGACAGTCGAAACGTGATAAGTTCTTGTCCAGAATGTTTATCAATGGGCAATTTACAGGCTGGTTCTAATTGGGTCTGGTTTGCTTTCGTATAAATAGAAGTTGCTCTCCAGTCCAGAGGAACAAATGAGAAGAGTGGTTAGAGAAAACAATATTATTTTTGATAACTTTCTAAAAATTTCAACACCAATTCGCAAGCACATCGATAAATGTTTGAAAAGGGTTCTTGCAACAGTAGTAAACAGACCATATATTTTGTCGATCATCCATTTTGATGTTTGAAACAAGTTACAATTTTGAGTGATTTTGATGTGATACTTTGAGTTTTATTCATAAAGTTCTGTCCAGTTAGAATCCGGAATCACTTATTGTGTTGCAGTGGCACGGAAAGTCACAAGAATTCATATCCAGCGGTTTGTTTACCTAGACGCCCACTCTCTGTGGTATAAATTCACGGTGTTTCGTGCAGTGAGTCAAAAGTTATTCCAGATGGAAGCCAAGAGGAGAGACAAAATTCTGCATACCCACGTTGATAATCCAGCGTGGTCCGCAATAAAAATCGCAAGAACTTAGATAATCGCCAAATCAACCGTGTATGATGTGCTCAAACGTTTCAGGGGGCGAAAGAGCGTGGATAGAGTGCCTCAAGGTAAGAGTCGTAGTGGAACATTTGACCGCAAGCTGAGCCAGAAGGTGTTGAGAACCGTCAGAGCAAACCCTGGACTATCAGATAATGAAATTGCACAAAAATACGCTACTGCTCGCAGTACCGTTCGAAGAATTCGTTTGCGAGCAGGGATATCGTTCTTATCGAACCAGCAAACAACCAAACAGAACGTTGAAGCAAAGTTTCGTCACCAAAACTCGAAAATTGTACCAGCAGGTTTTGACGAGTATCAGGATACCTGCTCATCGACGATGAAACCTACGTCAAAATGGATTTTGGACAGCTTCTTGGCCAAAAAATTCTACATGGCGACGATACGAGGAGATGTTCCTGCGAAGTTTACAGCTTGCTTTTATGGACAAATTTGCCAAAAAACTGATGATTTGGCAAGGGATATGCAGCTGCGAACCAAAGACCAAAGTGTTCGTGACGAATAAGACGATGGACTCGAAGCTGCAGAGCTACAAGAGAGAATGCCTCAAACACCGCGTACTACCTTTCATTAAAGCCCATAAAGGTCCCGTGAAGTTCTGGCTAGATTTGACGAGTTGCCACTACAGCCGCGAAGTCATCCAGTGGTACCGCAATAATAACGTAGATTTCATCGATAAAAACATAAATCCACCCAACTGCCCGCAGTTCCAGCCCATCGAGAGATTTTGGGCAATAATGAAGCGGAAGCTTAAAAAAGTGGAAAAAACGGCTCGGCACGCGACTCAGATGACCAAAATGTAGAACAAATGTGCCACGGAAGTTGACTCCGGAGGTGTGCAGCGTTTCATGGGAGGAATAAAGAAGAAAGTGCGAATTTTCATTAGAAACGAAGAGAAATGATTTGTATTGATATTTTTTTGTTTTGATGTATTAAACTTATTTGTAAAGTTACAGTGAATTATTCTTTGTTTTGATGTATTAAACTTATTTGGATACATTAGTCAATTCGTTACCGAGATACAGATGATTTTATTATTCTGGATTCTAAATGGACATAGCTTTATTTTAACCGAGTTAAACTGCCCACACCAAAAGAGGGCGCGGAAAACTCGACTTTTTATCCGAGGCCCAGAGGGCCGAGTGCCATACCATTCGACTCAGCTCGACGAACTGAGCACATGTCTGTGTGTGTGCGTTACAAATAATGTTTCATCGGTTTCTCAGCCATTTGTGAACCGATTTCAGTTCTGTCGAGGGCAAATGAAAGCTACAACATTCTCATAGAACGCTATTGATTTTTTTTTTCCATTCGGACATTTCGTTACGAAGATATGAACGAAACAGTACTTGACGGCCTATTATAATAGTAATCAAACAGTTTAGTCTCCGATTACATACTGAGCTATTTTAGTTTTGTTAGCGCCAAATTAAAGTTATAAAATCTTCAAATAACTGGTCAAAATTTCATTATGATTGGATAATCCTTCATGGAGATATGACCAAAACAATACCTGAGAGCACATAATTGTGAGATGAAAATATACTTGTTGCAGTTCAAAACCGAACAAGACCACTCACCCCAATCGATGCCGCTTGTATTCTATTGTTCCGCATCTGGTGCGTTGTCTAGCACATACAGCGGACTAGCCACACTATGCGACTTTATAGAATTAGAGGAGGATCGATTGGCTCGAGTGGTCCGGTTTTGAACTGCAACGAGTATATTCGAAAATTACACAATGTCTCCATTTACTACAACTACACAATTTTCAACGAACAAGTACTTATAAAGCATCTTGAATCCATTATTGAATCGATTATCAAAATTGACGCATAGGATTGTCTAATAATTCATTCTATAGACTGATTATATGGAATTTCTAATATTTATGTAATTCCCCTTTTATATAACTAACATAAACAGGTCGTTAAAGACTATTAACGGTAATCACATCGATGAACAATACGTTCAGGATTGACAAATAGTTCATTTTATAAACTGAATATATGACATATCGAATATTCCTGGTTCTTCTTGGAATTCTGATGAAAATATGTATCCAGTACAATATTGGCCACATTTGAGTTCGTAATTCTGGTGAAGTGTAAGAAGGGTTCAGTCTCACCATCGGTGGATTTATTCGGGTTTTTATTTAAAATATTGCGGGTTTCCAGCAGATTGTAACAAGTATCGGCAAAACAATTTACAATCAGTAAGGTACGTATCACCATTATTTTTTGTTGATTGATGATAGATGTTATAATATCAGAAAAGCCGAAACGTACTCGTATCGTCTATTCACGTCTCCAAGCAATCCAAATCTTGGTTTGTTGAGAAAAACATTCCGCTGAAGGACTGACCAGTTTGCAGTCCGGATTGCGATCCCATTGAAAACCTCTGGGGAATCTTGGATGCAATGGTTTATGGAAACGGACGTCAGTTTGATAGCATTTACAGTCTTAAAACAGCAACTCAAGAGTGTTGGGCCAAAATCGACATGGCCACATTGCAAAAGCTCTCTGATTCGACGTCAGCCCCTATTTTTTAAGTAATCCAAATATTAGTTATTGATGGAATTTCTTGGAAATTCGCGTTTGTAAGTCTTTTTTCAAAACAAACGATATTTTGCACTGTGCACTGAAAGTAACATATTTTGTTCAGAAAATATCGTTTAAATACCAAAACTAGGTTGTCCTATTCATAACAGGCTACAGAGAATCAAGTTTTCAACAGCGGTTCACTCGCCTTGCTATTTCTTTCTATGTTGAAGCAGTCTACGCTCCATACAAATTTTCAAAAAAATTGTATGGAAAAATGTCTACGAGTCTGCGATTTCTTTTTTCAAAAACGAGTCTACGTGGTTTATGAACCAGCCCTTAACCGAATTCAAGGACAGTCGGTGTTTTCAGGTTCAAAAATTCATGGCTTCGTCTTAGATATTATTATTGTTTTTACAGTAGAGGTGGGAGAACTATCACGACTTGCATTAGCATGCCATAACTCAAAACAAACAATTGAAAGGGGCCTAGCTCCAAAGTGTAAACAATGCGAAAAACGGTAATCAAATTGAACGTTACATTAATAAATCCTATTTCAAAAATAAACTGTCTTGCTTTAATCAAGCTGACGATTGAAATTTGATGAGATGCATATAATCTTGTTAGAATAAATAATATTAACAACTTTGTATGCCGCAAAACTCGAAAAGAAAAAAAAACGCTCAATTCTAGATTGAAAACATCATGGGCCCTTTTTGTTATGCCTCACAACTGTAAGTGTTTTTTAGTGAGGCCAACGTGCAGAGGCTTTTCTTTACCGAGAAATAATAAGAGTCCTTTGAAATAAGGCTTGTTATAGCATAATTTTGTGTTGAGGTCACTGTTTATTTTTTTCAACAGAAGATAACAAAACCGTTTCTAAGGTAAGATGAGAAATCTTGAAACCGTAAGAAGAATTTTAATGCAATCGACCAACATTAATGAGCTTTCGTTGAACGAAGAACTTCATCATCAGATTCGTGATTTGGCTTATCAAAGTCTGGAATCAGAAAATTCAGCACAAACGGATGAATTCGACGGAACGAGATTACGCTACCTGCTGTCAATGAAATGAGCATCAAACGAGGAAAAAAAACATACATTTAAAAGGCCCTATGAAAAGCGTTCAGTTCATGTCAATCATGAGGCCTTTTGAAACAAAGACCTCTTCATAATTAATGCATGTGCTTGTGATAGGTCCTTTTTATAATTTGAAATAATTTTTCAACAAAGTTAGGTACCATGCCCCCTCTCTCCCCATCCCCTTTTCCCTTACTCCCCTTATTTTGGTTGGTTTCTTTATTTCTCTACTAAAATAGGTTTTGTCCTTGTGTGTGGAATAAAATGTATGTGACACTCTCGGCATTCCCCAAATTTTCCAAAATATGCCCATATTTGGTATTTCACGGTATATTTTAAAATTTAACTGTGATGCAAAAGATGCTCATGATCTATTGAATAAAATCTAATAAACGATTTGTTTACATTTCGGTGTAATGCCCCTTTCAATTGTTAGTCTTGAACTTGTCTTTTGAGTGGTTGTTATGAGTATGACTGCGTGAATTCTCATGTGAATCTCAAGCATGAGATTTTGTTGCCTTATTCACACATGAGTTTTTTCTCTCTCGCAGGAGTCTTCATTTATGAGATTTGACAATGATTTTCCGAACACTGTATGTACCTATATGTATTTTCCTTGCATAGTCGTACCTACTGGATGCCGATCGGCATTATTTTTTTTCTTCTGAAATAAAATTATTTACATCATCGTACCCCGGGTGATACAAGAAGCCGTGTAATTTCTCAAAATCCATATCTGATGCCGAAACTAATATTTGTGTTTTCAAAATACTGAGGTGATCGCTGCTGTAGTAAGTTTCGTCTCATCTCACGATATGGGATTAATGTTCATTGGTCCATCATATGCTTGCTGTTTAAAAAAAAATTTGGTAAATCTTCCAAAGTATGCCAATTCATGAAAAAATCCATAGCAACCAACTGCCACCGCTCTGTTCTAGCTTACACAATTTCTGCGATAGAACGGACTCGAGGGAATTCCATAAAGCACAAACTGGCGAAGAACAAATTTCGATATTCACTCGAGGCTGTGAAGACAATATCCAGAATACCAAATACCAAAACTTTTTGGGACACCTGTGAGGGGGTCGACTCCACTACGCTGGGCGATGAAAAAAAACACGTGCTGATTTCCTCAGATCACGGAAAACTCTATTCGGTATCAATCGCAGCAACTAGAAGCACTTGTGCGATAAAAATGTGTTTCCTCTACCTTGTTCCATACTACGCCCAGGTCAGATTTTGCCAATTCACCGGAACTCCTCCCGGGTCCTCTCGGACGGTTATCGATTCACTGCACTGCAATATAACAATTTGTCCAGTCGTCCGAATCGAAATAAAATAAAAACTGCAATCCGCTCTATAAATAGCTCACAGCTTCCTTCATACACGTAAAACAAAAACCACGTCGTCGTCGATTCATCGTTCCTTCTGCGGCTACACATCCACTGCTGGCAACACTGGTTCCGACATGTAGAAACGAATAGCAGCAGTAACAACTCACAGTGGAATAGGTGGCAAATTCTGCCAATTTCTTGTTTCCTTTTCCACATTTTCTTCCCATTGGTCATCATGTATGGGAAATGCTTGTGCGGGGAGGTGACACCCAACGCCCCGATTCTCTTTCGTGTCATCACGTACGAGCTCACGATCGACAACTAGTCAGCGGGTGAACATAAATTCCTCCGGATGGATTATGGCCAACAGTCCACGAGGTTCTCTGCTGATTACAAATTTCGTAACTCGCCGATTCCAGACATCGGCAGAATGAGGATGTGTCAGAAATGGAGGAATCATGATTTTTTTCATCCCAATGGACGAATCCGCGCCTATCTTTCAGGAAGGAAACAGAAGCCACGTCGACGGGGTTCGGCCGCTTATCGGGAGGGAACCTCTTCACAATTAGCGCTGGAAACGTGTTTTTCTCGTCTCCGCTTCGGAAGCGGCTTCTTTTTCTTCCCTTGTCTGCTCCTTCTTCGTATTTTTGTGTCCGCTAACTTTAAGGTTTTTGTTTCAGTCTTTTAGCACACACAGGCAGGTAAAACGCGTTGTAAATACGAGTTAATATGCACGTCAGGCAATCGTACCCAGGAATGTATCCGTTCTTAGTAACTTGGCTAGATTGCAACAGAAAAACATCAAAATCTGTGCTTTCTTCACTGTCAACACATTAAAAACTAATTGCCAATCGGACAAGAAGTCACCTCCAGCAAGTCAGAAATTTTCGCACACAGCACAGCAACAGCAGCAATGTACTCCTAGAGTAAGCTGATGGCACTTTTTTTTCTCCGTCGCCTGTGCGTCCCTCACCTACTGAACGTTCACACCAATCCTCATCCAAAATCGAAAGCCGTCTCCACCGTGAATGGAAAGCCGATTTTTATGGAATTTTCACAAGATAACACCGGCTTTTACGCTACTTCCAATATTCCGGAGAAGATTTGCAGCAGTTGCTTCCAATCGCACCAACAATTACCGTTTTCCAGCAGAATTTACAGCACTTTTCCACTTCACTAGCGGCAGAAAATCTTAACTCACATGTGGAGATCAAAATGGTCACGGACAAAAAGAAGATCGCAACTATGGCGTTAGGTTGCGGAAATACATTTCGGGCGAGGTGTGACTGAGAGGCAGCTATGGAACAGTGAAGATGAAATGAGACAGCGAACCGAAGCGATGACAGCCGCGCGCACACCCGGCTGTCAAAGTATGCGTTTTGACATTGCGACGTGTCAGGCTGATATCCGGTAAGGATAGGGTTGGCAGTGTGTAATTGATTAGTTCCGTTAAATTAATTATTATTACGGACTACATGAACTTTTACACATCTTTGGTGTTGCCCTGCTTAAACGTACTAGAGCTTGCCGTTTATAGAAGGTTAATTTTTTTTTAATATTTTACATGAGACCGAGCAAAAAGCGTGTAAAGGTCCGTGGTGGAGATTCCAAGACCAACCATTTCATTGAATTCCATCAAATTCCGATATATCGGTCTTCAAATCGATAGCGATCGTCACCATTTCATGAAGAAATATCAATCGTTACCAGTGTTAAGATATCGATTGGTTTTTCCAGGTTGTTGTCAATCTTTTTATGGTTGTGTGTTGGTTGTATTTAAAATTAAGCATGTTAACTAGTTTTGAGAATCTATCAGGAATCAGCTCGCTCGTATAAAAAAGAAACTTATCACAAATTGGATGAGTTTTTGTTGTATATGGCGAAAACAATCATGAATTTTATTTTCGAACTCATGACATCTGAGCTGTAACTTTGTTGTTGTTGCTGATTTTCGGGACTATCATGGCACTTGCCGAGTCCCTCAACGATTGGCAGCCAAAGTGTATTAATTTTTTTATCTGCCATTTAGTATATGTTGAACTATCTTTTCGCAGCGATAGAAATCGATAACGAGGAAACTATAAATGCACATCGATGTCAATCCCAATCCCAACCCCCAATATTCGCAATTCTTTATCGAAGCTTGACGATACAATGATTTCAGATATTAAATATTTATTGATGAAGATCTTTAAAGAAATTAAAGCCATTTCGATGTAACCCCTATTAAACATGTACCATACAGGAACGATATTATATATGGTGTGACCATACCACTTACAGTTAGGATGATACCCCGAATTGGCGGTTAGGCACTTCTTATGGTTATTGTTTGTACGGAACATAATTCAATGATAATTAGTGGGATATCTTTAAAAGAAATTTGAGGGATTATTCGTTCAGAGGCGATTCTTTCAGCTTGAAACCGAGCCTGAAACCGATGTGTTAGTACTTTTTGTGCAAAAAAAAAAAAAAAATTTTATTCTTGACCATCCTTCCCCTGCTATGATTGTAAAACTTAAACAACTGGTTCTTTCGAGAATTAATCCACCGTGATCGTTTCAATGATCGTTCTGATATCCGATAGAAGTGAATAATATATACACAAGGTCTTACTCCACGGTTCTGTGCAAGGTTCTGGGTAAATATTTTTTTTTTCTGCTGAGGGGGCAATAGGGGGTTTTAATTAAAAAAAAAAACACATGTTTTTTTCCAACCGTATCGACGATGGGTGTTCTTCCTAGCACAAACATATTTTTTATGAATCTCAACTATTTTTTCTCGATTTTTAAACAAGAAAAATCTAATCATTTTTATTTTCACAAACAGACATGCAGTTTCACAAAGTGACATTTGTACAAAGTGACAGCACTTAATTTTCAGTAACGGGGGCTCCCATTATGACATATATGTCAACTTATGTATGCTAGAAATCAATGGCTGGTTCGTTGGTTTAGGTAGTCTGTTTTTTGTAGCGTGTTTCATGGTGAAATAGGATGGTGTTGTCTTGCAATCATTATTTTTTGAAATTGTTTTTTTTCAATAGTTTCGCTTGTCAAAATTAAAAAATAAATTAAATGCCGGTATATTATTATATATATTATCGAACAATATTATAATCCACATACCCCTATAATACCCTATTACCCAAGTAACACCAGCAACATCTTCTTTGACAAGAATATAAGAAGTTTGTTGTAAAAAAGTCGTGAGGATGAAATACCAAACATGTCTGGTCTTGAAAAAGTTTTGAGGATGTTTTTCCACACATATTCGGTTCAAACGTGGCACCAGAACAGCGAACACATTTTTGTTCTATTTTTGTTCAACCAACTTAAATTTTACTTCTTGAAAACATCGGTGACTGTTTACCACAAGATACTATACAATTGTATTTAAAAATCAATTTTAATATACATTTTCACTTATCATAATCAACTATAATGTGTTTCATAAGGCTGTGTTATAAAAAGCATATAGTTATCATATTTTAAACATAGCTGGTAATAAAGCAAAAAAACATCGCATTCGCATTCATAAGGTAAAAGTATTATATAAAAAACCGATTCCTTGTGGCTAAATTTCATAAGGTTTTTGAATGAACCTCTTAAGATTTTTTTCGTCAGTTAACGATATCAAAAATCCTCCAACAATTTCTTTAATGGTTTGGATGATACTCCAAATAGGTCGTTAAGAAAAATAACCAAACAAAATTTATTAGGGTGTGTACCAATTCGCGAATTAATTTTAATTTGCACTTTAAATAAGTTCCCAGATGGAAAATAAGCGATTAACACCTCGTTCGCACTACAACCTATATTACGTGATATTGAGTATCATGATACCAGCATCTACACATTTAGTTTTCACTGGAAATAACTTGCATGGCATTTGATGTCAAGATACTCTATATTACGTAATATAGGTTGTAGTGCGAACGGGGTATAAGCAACGATAAACGATTACATACTCGTGTGCTTTTCAGAAATCGCAAACGTAATTTGTGATTGACCCTCGGTCCCTTTCATTTCATGTATCGTAATTTTTGAACACATCTTGAATTGTCAAGATTGACAAAGAGAAACGTCAGTGTGATGTCTGTTTCCAACGTACATACAAGATAAGGTAGTCGTGGCCCCGCCAATGTTGTGGTACGGAAACGAAAAAACAAAAGAAAAAGAAGATATGAAATTATTTTTGCAAGAAAATAAAATTAAACCGGTTTCAATTGAAAAACGAACCCCTTTTTCTTGGCTTAACTTTTAACTGTTAAGTATTAGTTACCCCTTATCCATGCCTAAAAATTGAAAGTGAGTAGATGTAATAGCTATATTTCTATATGTTTGTGAGTGTTAATGCTCAAATTTTTGGGGTATCACAATACGATGTTATCTGTATTTCAAGTTTTAGTACCACCCCTGCTTCGGCATTTTTTTTATATAAGATTAAAGAAAAGCTTTTTTTTTTAAATCAAGTTAAAGCATACCAATTTTATTATTTTAATAAAATCTGCAAGCGTACACCAAAACTTAAGAATTTAATTTTTATGATTATGATTATCATTTTGCTAATATCACTTGAAGCCTCACGCTAAGACTCAATTACCCATAAAAAGGTAATTGTTTCACCCATATATGGGTAACTGATGCAATACTCATAATATGGGTAAATTGTACTCACAAAAGTGGGTCAACTTCACTTACAATTTGAGTTAAGTGATATTACCTAAATATGAGTAAATGCATATTACCCATATTTGGATGAAAAAATAAACATTGGCAGTTCGTAAGCTTCATTGGATCGAGTAGGTTGGTTATCATTCCATCTTGCGATTTAACAGATTGAGGTCGATTACGAAAGTTGGAATTGCGTAGTAGAAGATGGAAGAACTGAAAAAAACATTTGGGATTCGTTCCGAAAATTGAGCGGTGAGAAGGTTGTGGCAGAGTTTTGACCTTGGAATCGTACAGAGAATACACTACGATGAGAGGGAGTGGGAGGAATCACAACATCTGAAAAAGTAATGCCGTTTTTGTTTTTTAACCTGATGGGTTCAACCATTCGATCAATAATTGTTTTGATCAACTGTTAGTCATTTCTTTTTAATCACTTCTCAGCAATATTTGTATTACTTGTTGTGGAATAAACAATCAGCAGTTAGTCCAATTGCTATAGTAGTAGTATAATTGAAGCACAGAGAAATCCATATGCATATCCATATTTGCGTCTAATTTCAATATAAGGTTTTAGATTTACCTATATTTGCGTGAAATTTACTTTAAATTGGTTACCCATAAATAAGTAAACATTACCTATATTGTTAGTTAACTCATGTGTACTCAAATATGGGTAAAGGACTTTACCCATAAAATGAGTATGTGCACTTTTCCGCGATTATGGGTAAAGTTTACTCATATTTAAGTAAACTGATCTTAGCGTGCAACCACACCAAAAAAAAATACAACACAGAACCCCCCACACCACAATTTTCCCCCTTCCCCCACTCCCAACCAACCACCCACCCAACTCCCCATCATAATCCCCCTTTTTTTTTTTTAAAAACGCCGGCCCCTTTTTTCGACTAATCCAGTATCGACTTAAAAAGTAAAGAGGTGACGGAATTTTGTTCAATTTTCCCAGCGGAATTTTGGCCATCTCGATATCCGCGATTAGGTCCTAAATGGGATCCCCAAACTTCAAGAAATAGATAAAATTTATCACTAGGGACTCAGTTCTCATTCAACATGATGTGTCGTCCCCTTGTCATTCTCAATCGTTAACCTCCCAAGGTTCTCCCTCATTTGGTATCTTATTTTTATTGTATCTTAGTTCCATTTCCTTCCTTATAAGTCGATTTTGTCATTTCCTTTCTTCTCTTAACGCCATTTGTAAACAATGACTTTAAAGGTCGATTTCTCACGAATCACGAGAATCCCACTATCTCCAGCTACTCTATATGGTAGAACTAAAATTTTTCTACCAGATGCTGCTTTCATTTCAAGAGAGTGATTTAAGATTCAAGAGACATCGACCTTTAAAGTCATTGTTTACAAATGGCTTTTAGGCCCTTAACATGAATTACTCGAGAATTGATCTGCATGGAACGAAATGTCACCTTAACTTACAGAATAATCGAGCGGAATATTTTTCCGAAAGTAAAAGTTACAGTTCCCATTAGTTTGCGTGGAAACCTTACAAATTCCAATTTAATTTTTCGTTCTTTTCAGGTGCATACTGGTGCAGAAATTTCTTTTCGATTCTTTACCTTTCCGTTTCAGTAAACGGAATTTAACATGGGATTGAGATAGAAAAAGAAATTTCTTTCGAGCTCGATACCGACCTTTACTAAACAAAAAGCATTAAAAGAATTAACGAACAAGAAAATATTTTTTTTAATTTTCCATAATTCATAAAAAAAAATTTCCGGCTTATAACCCTGAATGCAGCTGCCAAGTAAAGACCAGAAGTAATTCTTGCCATTTTTACCGAACGTAATTTCGACAACTGCTCCAGTATGGGTGAAATGTCAATCTTCCTTGCAAAATAATCGAACGGAATATTATTCCACGAGAAAAAGAGACAGTCCCATTTAGTTTACATGAGCAGACGATACTGACGTTATGAAACCGTCTTCAGTTTTCCCTACTTTTCAACTGCATACAAGGAAAGAAATTTACTAAAAAAGTTCAATTCAGTGGACGCAGTGGTTCTTCACCCCAACAACAACAAAAAAAATAAATCTCGACAGCAAAAGCATTTCTTGACCAATACTTGTCCTATGCTAATACACATTACTTCTGAGCTGAATACTGGCCTTATCCAAGAAATTTTCCACCACTGTGGAAAATTTTGCAGGATTTTTTTTTATGATTATATTTTCCGAACAATTGAGAAAATTTCACTTAAGTTTGGAAAAAAAAAAAAGTTCTACGATGAAGCGTTCTTGAGTTATGAATATTTGAATTTAGTGAGGTTCTTGAAAATCAGAAAACTTCAATTTGCGTTTTTCGGAACAAACCTGTACGATAGTAAAAAAATCCCCTAATCCTGAAATTTATTTAGTTTCGAGTTGAACTAACTCATAAACATTAAAACAAAAATATATGAAAATGAGTTTTTTTTTCGTTTCGCCTTTTTTATTTCGCCGTTGATCCGCAGTAATGCCCGAGTATGCTCTGTTATATGTAAGTATAATATGTTTATTATGTTTTGATAGTAAAGAGTTGGTGGATCGAAAATTACATTTTTTAAATCAAACGACAAGGCAAGGGTGGTGAAATGCTTGCTTACCATTTTCAATACTAAGAAATTTAACCACATTCTATAAAAGCCATTTTGCTAATAAGTCTGATTTCGATTCATACGCCAGAAAGAGTTTCGAAAATGTGTGGTTTATCTGTAACTAGCTGAACCCGGTGCGTGCGCTGCTACGCTTGCATCTAAACGAAGGAAAATTTAATATAACTGGCACGTTTTTCGGAATGAGTTTTTTTTCTTGAATAAGCAGGGGTACAAACTTCTATCAAAACATGCTTCTTACACGAGAAATACACGTTTTGTGTTTGAGAAACCTGTATAATTCTCATTTTTTGTAGACATTTGTGTTTCATTTTTATGGGAGCCCTCCCTCCCAGAGAGGGTGGTTTCTCAAACCACCATGCAATCATTGCCTTCAAAACCCCCCACATGCCAAATTTGGTTCAATTTGCTTGATTAGTTGTCGAGTTATGAAGAAATTTGTGTCTCATTTGTATGAGAGCCCCCCTTCCAGAGAGAGTAGGGGTCTCAAACAATCATAAGAACCTTCCCCAGCCCCAAAAACCCCTGCATACAAATTCTCATGCTGGTCGGTTCAGAACTTTCCGAGTCTAGAGAAGGGAGGGGTCTCAAACCATCATAAGAACCTTCCTCGGCCCCAAAAACTTCTCCATACAAAATTTCACGCTAATCGGTTCAGTAGTTTTCGAGGCTATGAGGTTCAGACAGACAGAGAGACAGAAATCCATTTTTAGATATATAGAGGTAATACACTATATAAAATCAACGAATCCCAGTCAAGATAAAACAGCTTAGCTTTTTAAGATACGTTTCCACATCTACAGTGGCTGCTATCTGCTCCATGTCGTGACTGGTAATTATATTTCGAATACAAATTAGATTTTAAATTAACTTCCGAAGCACAAATTGACAAAGACGTTATTCGACCCATTTTAAATTATTGAAAAAAATAATATGTAGCTATCTTAAAAATTGAGTTCGGCGCAGTTTTCTTGTGTTTTGAAGAAAAATAAATAAAATTCATAAATAGGTCTACTCAGCGTTTGACGTTTTAGATATATTTAGTAAAATTGAGTAAAAGTTACTCAACATTGAGTAAGATCGAATGAGCGTGTATGTGAGAATAATATGACAGCTGGCAATATGCTTTACCTTGTTCTCAAGGTACTTTGGTCTTTGTTTGCATAACGAGGGAACGGCATGAGCATAACAAGATCTGTCAACCCGTTTACTGGGGAGTGCTCATTCGAAAGGGACCGATTTTAATTTTTGAAAAGGACACTGAAATGAAAAAAAAATGTACCAACTGTTCCATCTTAGCATTCTTCTTTGGTATAAGTCTGCTTGCTACTCGAGCTGATTTATTTCTGACAGACGGAAACTTAATTTTGACAGATGCTTATCGAAAATTTGTTGATTAATAACAAAGGGATTATTTTCCATCTGTCAAGTTTAAGTAAAATAAAAATTAATTCGCGAATTGATACACAGCCTACCCAAGTAACCATGAAGCTCTATATAGATACATCAATTTTGCATTATATTGCGATATAAGTTTATGGTATAAAGCAGTCTAATCTTACATGCGTACTTAAAGTAGAACTAAAGTCGAAAAGGGCCCCACTCCTGTCAAATTAAAGCTAGCGCACATGCTTTATTGAAGCCCGAGAACAAGTTTAATTAGGGCATACTTTTCCAGCAGTTGAATTACTGCTTCTACTGAAATGTTTTATTGCATTTCAAAAAGGATATATAGAGCTTGGGATATTTTGGAAAAAAAAACATCAAAAATGTATTTAGTTTTATTTGAATTGATTTCCTCTGTTACATTTTATTTGGGGATATAATTTCATATTATTTTACGGCATCTTCACGGATTTATTTTTTATAAGCTCAAATGTGTTTTCCTACATCGGGATTCGAACCAACGCTTCTCACGACTGATCGATAAATGCCGGTTGCGTTAACACTCTTAGCCAAGAGAGCAATGGAATTACACAAGACAACTGCATGATATAAACGAAGCATACCCTCTTTGTCGTTCTATAAAAACATATTTCATGCAGCTATTTTTGGATTCTGGCTAAACACGTCGTTGAGACTGCAATACCCGACCCCCCCAAAAAACCCCCCCCCCCCCCCCCACCACCCCCACACTCCCCCCCCCACAAAAAAAAAAAAAAAAAAAAAAAAAAAAAAAAAAACCCCCCAAAAAAACCCCCCCCTCCAACACCCCCACCCACAAAAAAACCCGCCCCCCCCCACCCCCCCAAATCCCCTCCACCCCCAAAAAAAAAAGAAAAAAATGACGATTCTGGATCTGACTCGCCTCCATCATTTTTTTTTTTCTAAAGTCAACTGTGAAAACGTCTTCCAGATTATACTGCACCAATGGTGCTTTTTAGCTAGCTTTGAAGCATTTATTGAGATAAAGGGCGATACGGTCAAAATTTGGTCAATATCAACTTGACGTATTTCTTTCAATTTTGCATTTAAAAAACCTGAACACCCCTCATTTTGAAGGTGTGTGTGTGTTAGAATGTTGCTCCTATTTTGATTTTGGAATTCACTCTTCAGTTGTCAAAATGCCGTCCAAGCAAGAAGAGCAGCGTATCAAAATTTTGCTCGCGCATCGCGAAAATCCGAGCTACTCGCACGCAAAGTTGGCAAAATCGCTAAAAGTTGCCAAATCAACCGTTACAAATGTAATTAAAGTGTTTGGGGAACGTTTGTCGACAGCCAGGAAGTCTGGATCGGGGGGAAATCGAAAACCGGAAGCCGCTGAGACGACAAAGAGAGTTGCCGGTAGTTTCAAGCGAAACCCTAACCTATCTCTCCGAGATGCCGCAAATAAGCTGGGTGTATCGTCTACAACCGTGCATCGAGCCAAAAAACGAGCCGGACTATCGACTTACAAGAAGGTAGTGACTCCAAATCGCGATGATAAACAAAATACGACGGCCAAAGCGCGATCCCGGAGGCTGTACACGACGATGCTGACGAAGTTTGACTGCGTGGTAATGGACGACGAAACCTACGTCAAAGCCGACTACAAGCAGCTTCCGGGACAGGAGTTTTATACGGCAAAAGGAAGGGGAAAGGTAGCAGATATTTTCAAGCACACGAAACTGTCAAAGTTCGCAAAGAAATATCTGGTTTGGCAAGCCATCTGTACCTGTGGCTTGAAAAGCAGCATTTTCATAGCTTCCGGGACTGTCAACCAAGAAATTTACGTGAAAGAGTGTTTGAATAAACGTCTGCTGCCTTTCCTGAAGAAACACGGTTGTTCCGTACTGTTTTGGCCGGATTTGGCATCCACTTTTATACTAAAAACTTTTATCTTCTTTAAAGAAGGTTACTCAACATAAAAGTATGACGATGTGTTACTCGGGATCTTGCCATTACGGTAAAAAGGCCATGGAGTGGTACGCCGCCAACAACGTGCAGGTGGTTCCCAAGGACAAGAACCCTCCCAACTCGCCAGAGCTCCGCCCAATTGAGAAATACTGGGCTATTGTCAAGCGGAACCTAAAGAAGACCAAAAAAACTGCTAAGGACGAGCAGCAGTTCAAGGCAAACTGGCTTTCTGCGGCGAAGAAGGTGGACAAGGTGGCTGTACAAAATCTGATGGCAGGGGTCAAGCGTAAGGCCCGGCAATTCGGATTTGGAAAAGCGGAAGCCTAACTGAATATTTTTTCTGAATTTTATACTAATTGAACTTGAAAAAGAAATTTAATTTGATTTTTAAATAAACGATTTCACCGATTTACACGCGTTTTCCCTTGACCAAATTTTGACCGTATCACCCTTTACTTTTTTTAAATTTTTTTTAATGTCCCAAACTTTTTTAATGAAAAGAAACCAACAAAAAAAGGGATTTTTTAAAAAAATGTGATATGGCATTACTGTTGCTGATAGTCAGTCGAATTAGTGTTATGATATAATGCTTGTGGTTACTTGGGTAAGCCGTCGAAACAACGCCAAACTAGGACCACTGATGGCCCTCAGTGGTCCTAGTTTGGCGTTGTTTCGATTCTCCGTGTTCAAAACGCAATCACCGGACGCATTTGTTTATGTAAAAGGGCTAACCTGGAGTTTGTTATTGCGTTTTCGAACATTTTTGACAGTTTCTCTGACAGTTCGTTGCGTTGTTGTAAACAACGGTGAAAATCATTCTGCTGTTACAGTTTCTCGGGTTTTCCTAGCGCTTTTGCATTTAGTCGCAGCATAATTTCACCAAAAAAGTCCATTTAAAAGTCATGTTTATTTCATAGCTTTTTATCGCAACATGTTGACCTCAAAGATAAGTAAAGTGGGAAAGGTGGTAATCTGCGGTGCCAAGGGTATTGGGAAGACCACCATTCTGGAACAACTAATCTACGGCAACGTTACCATTGAATCGGTAAGTACGGCGCTATGTACGCTATGAGTAATGCGCACTGTCTAGCGGAAACTGATGGAATAACTGGACTTTCTAATTAATGCAATTTGTGCGTGTGCCTGGGAGGGCTTGCTAATAATTATTATTTACCGCTACGTGTTGAAAGAAGATGAGTGAAGTTTGGGTTCGATTGCTTGGTTTTAGGAAATTCACAGCACAATTGAGGACACATATGTAGCGAGTGTTGACACCGGAAAGGGCAGTCGGGATACGCTCCGCATTTATGACACTGCCGGGCTGCAAGGAAGCGTTCAGCTGCCAAGGCACTACTTAGCCTATCCAGATGCGTTCGTTCTGGTGTACGACCCAAGTGACCCATCCAGCCTTGATATGCTGGGAGGGATCAAAAGCGATATCGATAAGTACAAGGATAAAAAAGAAGTGAGTTTGGGGTTTCCTCTAGTTTAGTCACGAGTTTATGATTCATACATTTTTATTATGCCATTGTAGATTTTCATCATTGTGATAGCGAACATGCACTCGCGACAAACCCGTTCGACCGGTTCGTCTCCAATCAATTCCCAACATCATCAGCAGCAGCAGATGAATAACGATGCAATCGAATCGAATCTTACCCGAGCTAATAATTGGTGTGCTCGGGAGAGGATCAAACACTATACTGTCAATGCTATGGAACGAGCCTCGCTTTACGAACCGTTTGTCCAGCTTGCCAGTCGACTGTATCCTCCTCAAACGAAGAGCAGCTTTCCGCAACTTCGTCAGTTGACCCAGAAGACCTCCAAAGTGGACAACAGTTAGTTGTTGAAAGTGTGTGAAATTTAGGCTTAACGTAAAAGAGGGAACCAAAAATTTGCTTGAGCTAAGGTTAACTTTGTGAATCGAAGCAAGAACCGGAATGCCTCAAGTTGCATTCCAATAGTGATCTTTCGCTGCAATCATCTGTATAGAGTATTACTTTTTCCCGTTATTCAGGAAACCCGCTAGACTACACTTTATTGCATAGGCAGAGATATCCAAAATGCACCTATTTTTTAAGTGCTAGATTTTTATTTTTTTATTATTTCTCGACATATGTGCCCCGCATTTTCTACACCAACCTTCTCCTTCTCACCAATCTAACACGGGACTCCCCCACCGTACTTACATTATTAAAAAAAAATATAATAATATGAAGCCCACCTCTTCTAGACAAAGTAACATCACATACAAACAAAATACATTTATTTTACTTCAAATATATAATATTTGTCCTTTTTCCTTTATCCCCCCCGCGCCAGACTCCTTCATCCCCCTAATCATAAACACTTTTCTATCAAAAGTATCATATTTTTTTTGTTCTCTTCCCCAAAAACCCTGTTTATCCCCCCTATGTGGGAATTTTGTTCCCACTTTTAAGCAACCTCCACTTTCCCCAAAATGGTGTTCCCACCTTCCCCAACCCCCCAACCCAAACCCGGAAAAAAAAAAAAGAAAATTAAAATAAACAGTTTTAAGAAAATTTCAAGGGAAATTCCACGATCACCAGATCAAAGTAACTGTTGGTGGTGGTGATTTTATCAGCTCTATAGGTTGCATACCATTAGGGAAAATCTGTCATGAGACAGTACCCAGCAAGAAAGGTTAGTCTAACATTAGTCTAACGTTAGTCGAACACGTTAGACTGTTCGTCGAACATTTTGTCTAACTTTCGTCTAATGTTAGACGTCTGTTAGACACATATGACACATTATGTTAGACGTTACTGGATTAAAAAGCTTACCAGTTAGTCTAACGATAGACTAAAATTAGGCGTAATTTAATACGGGTGTCTAGACCCCATTAGACTTGGTTTTGCAATCAAAGTTTTATGGTCGTTTGTTGACCCTCTGCTACACAAAACTTGACACTTTTGGCATACTAGCAGAGTGAAAACAAACGACCATAACACTTTGATTACTCACCTATTTTTTAGGCAGCATTCATCATTCTAAAAACCCGCTTCTCGCGTGTGCAGATTCAAACACCTTTGAGTTAAAAAAGAACGACATCTGCGACGTAATTCATTCGAGCTTTTGCTGCCAGCGTTGCCATAATTATTTTCAATTATCTTTATATTGTATCAAAAGAAATCTGATTACATATTTATTTCAATTTTTGAATTCCTAATTTGGCTCCTCTTTGGTCTGAGCAGGTTGATTAAAAAACCGGACTATACTACATTTACCGAGTCATCTTGTGAGTTGTTGCAAAATGTATAAACAAGTGGGTATAATTATTCAACTTATCATCATCATTTCAATTGTTTAATCAGTTTCTGGAACTCAATATTGTACCGGATGATTGGAGACGGGTGAGAGTTATTGCCATTCAAAAACCTGGTAAACCCGCGTCCGACCACAACTCCTATCGACCCATCGCGATGTTATCTTGTATTCAAAAGTTGTTGGAGAAAATGATCCTCTTCCGTCTGGACAAATGGGTTGAGACGAACAACCTGCTTTCAGATACTCAATATGGTTTTCGTAGGGGTAAGGGAACGAACGACTGTCTCGAGTTGCTTTCCACAGAGATTCAGTTAGCTTTTGCTAAAAAAAGAGCAAATGGCTTCTGTATTCTTGGCTATCAAGGGGGCTTTTGATTCAGTATCTGTTGAAGTTCTGTCAGATAAACTCGCTGTTAAATCTGTTGAAGTTCTGTCAGATAAACGCTTGTGGCTTTTCACCATTAATGAATATTTTTTTGTACAATTTGCTGTCAGAGAAACATATGAGCTTTTCTCATGGAACCTCTACAACTTCCCGATTTAGCTACATAGGTCTACCCCAGGGATCATGTTTAAGCCCCCTTTGTATAATTTTTATGTCAAAGATATTGACGGTTGACTAAGTGACAACTGTACGTTGAGACAACTTGCAGATGACGGCGTAGTGTCTGTCACGGGACCCAATGGGGTCGATCTGCAAGGACCCTTACAGGATACCTTAGACAATTTGTCTACTTGGGCTTTAGAGCTAGGTATCGAATTCTCTATGGAGAAAACTGAGTTGGTAGTTTTTTCTAGGAAGCATAACCCAGCACAACCGAAGCTTCAAATTTGGGGTAAGCGGATAACTCATTCTATGTCATTTAAATATCTTGGGGTTCGGTTCGATTTGAAGTGCACCTGGAGATCCCACATTGAGTATCTGAAGCGAAAATGCCAGCAGAGGATCAACTTTCTTCGAACAATTACTGGGACCTGGTGGGGAGCAGATCCGCAAGATCTTCTAACGTTGTACCGGACAACAATTTTGTCGGTTATAGAATACGGTAGTTTTTGTTTTCAGTCAGCGACTCGGTCGCACATCATCAAACTGGAACGTATTCAATATCGGTGTCTTCGTATCGCGTTAGGTTGCATGCACTTGACTAACACCATGAGTCTTGAAGTGCTGGCTGGCATGTTGCCACTCTCGGATCGGTTTTCAGAATTATCTCTCCGGCTCCTCAACAGGTGTGAAGTTATGAACCCTCATATAATCGGAAAATTTGAGAAGCTTCTTGAGTTGAACCCTCAAACTCGCTTCATGACGTTGTACCATTTGTACATAACACTGGATGTCAGCCCTTCGCCAAATATTCCCAATCATGTTTGCTTCTTCGACTTCGGCAGTTCGGTTCATTTTGATTTATCCATGAAGCAGGAGCTTCATGGAATCCCAGAGCATCATCGTCCTATGATTGCTCCGGTAATATTTGCTGCAAATTTTGGCCAAGTTGATTTCACTAAATCGTTCTTCAATGACGGATCATTGATAGAGGAGTCAGCAGGCTTTGGTATATTTAACGAAATTTATAGCGCCAATCGTAAACTTCAAGCTCCTTGTTCCGTATATGTCGCTGAATTAGCGGCAATACACTTCACGCTAGAAATTGTTGCCTCACTAACACCGGATCAGTACTTCATCTCCTTCAGCTCCTTGAGGCCGGTAAAGCACTCCTCGTATTTTCTCATGAAAATACAGGAGCTTCTAAGTGCTTTATCTTCGCGTTATTTTATCATCACCTTTGTATGAGTCCCTTCTCATTGTTCATTTTTGGGCAATGAGAGAGTGGACTCGCTTGCAAGAGTGGGCGCTACCGAAGGCGATATTTGTGATCGACAAATCGCCTTCAACGAATTTTTTCCTATTTTTCGTCAACAGTCACTCGTCAGCTGGCAGTATAAATGCAGTAAAGGAGATTTGGGGCGATGGCAACATTCTATCATCCCAAAGGTGTCGAAAAAATCCTGGTTTAGGGGGATGGATATGGGTCAAGACTTCATTCTTTTGATGTCTCGCCTCATGTCCAATCATTATTATTTGAACGCTCATTTTTACCGTGTTGGGCTGAGCGACAGCAATCTCTGTGAATGTGGACAAGGTTACCAGGACGCATATCACATTATTTGGTCATGTGCTGAGCATCGTGGAGTCAGATCTGAGCTTTATGATTCCCTTCGGGCTCAAGGTAGACAACCCAATGTACCAGTTCGAGATATTTTGGCTCTGCGTGACCTGGAGTTTATGAACCTCATTTATGTGTATAGTGTAGATTGTAGATTAGGGATGTACAATTACATCTCGGTTAATCGAACTAATTTTTTTTTATAAAATCGATTTTTATTTATATTTTTAAATCGAGAGGCACGTAATAATCTTGAATCGCACTATACTTGTTTTGAGTTTTTATTAATAACAGTTGAAATTTTTTCCCTAACCTCGACGAAGCCGCGAGTTTTTCGGCTTTCCAAAGCTAACCTAGTTAGTAAGTTATTGTCGTTGTAAAAAGGAAAAAAAAAACTCGGCTCCGTTATGCCTCATAAATAAACAAGTAAGTTAAAAAGTCGAAAATTTGAAATCAAATTCCATTCAGCATATTTTCAGCGCAAATTACTGGATTTTCAGTTTTTCTAATATTGTTGAGATCGATTTGGGCCCATTTGATTGTTGTTGTTTTTATGAGGGATTTTAACCCTTCGGGTCATTCTAACGGGTCCATTTGGTCATTTCGGGTACCTGAACTGGATAAAAAATGTCCAGTAAATTGGAAAATTTCCCAGATTTTCATTTGAGCAATCCTTTTTGGAAATGTTATTTCAAAATTAGAATTGATTCCATACACACTTAGAATTATACGCCGAGTCTCGGCTTTTCTAAACCGAGATCCTCAGAGCCGACCGATCTCGGCTTTTTTATGTTAACCGATAATCTCGGTTTGGGTCAAACTGAAAACTCATATAGTTAGCTGGGAATCTCGGCATGAGCACACTGATATATCGGTTAAAATTCAAAAGAAACAGAAATGAGGTTAACCGAGATTTCGGTTAAATTTTGTGTAAATATTCGAAATTTTGAATGAGATTTTCATCGATATATTGAATATTTCATGCCTATAGGCAATACCCTGCAAAGATGGTGTTTGCGTCAAACCCGGCTGGTACAAAATGGCGTGGAGCCCTCGATGGCGGATGACAGATAAAAAGCCGAGTCTCTGCTTACAACACTTCTAAACCGATATTTCGGCATGATAGGCAGCTGAGGTCGGTTGAAGTTTGGTTAACGTTTGTGCTCGGCTCCTAGTGTTGCCGAGAATCGGTATAATAATGAAGTTACCCGATATTTCACTTTCAAGTGATACTGAGACTCAGCTTCGTTCGATCTTTTGCCGAGTTATCAGTTAAATATGAAAATGCCGAGTGAATTCAGCTTAATGTTTAACCAAGCCCGTGAATAATTTTTAAGTGTGTGGACCAAAATATGTAGGATTTTTGAAGATTGTTTCAAATGTTTTAAGAAATTGAGTAAGTTTCTTTCAACACAGAGAACCACCGTAGAAATTTCGACCACAAGGATATAAATGTAATTTTAATGCCTTTTCTGAAACTTAGACACAGCAACCGTTCGCTAACTGGGTCAAGTGCACAGCCCTGTTAGCGGATGCTGTTCGGTAACTGGGCTGATATTTTAAATGTAAATAAATCTCGAGGGGGCTATCGATCAGATTTCGGTTGGGATGTTTCATTGCACAATACATAAATTAAATAATGTTTTATACGTTATTTCGATGTGGCTGATTGTGCACCCCATTGTTAAAAATATTTGACTCAGTTTGGGGAATCCAAAACAAAGCCAATCTGATAAGTATATGCTGAGCAGTGGGATTTTCAGTTTTTTGTATTGATTCGGGTCTATACGGGTTACGTTCAATTTTAAAATTTCATAAAGTGTTAATTACGGTATTCATAACATTAAGAACTGTTTCTTGTATTAGAGCTTGTACTTCAAACCAATACACGAGCCCGAGATATTACGTGCCTCTCGTAATAAATGTGTCTTACAAACATCCTGATTCGATCAAAAATCGCAAACTCTTATAACTTTGAACTTTCAATTTGAATTTAACATAAGTTTTCCTTTGTTTTAAGCAATAAGATATTTCAATTAAATATAACACTGAAGACAGCAAACGATTTGACGTAAACGTGCACTTTATCACACTTTTTCTGTTTTTGTCGGAGTCAAATTTTAACTGCAATCAGCAATAACTTGCCCAACACCCATAACCTGTGTTTTCACGAAAATGTTGTCGTGTTGTGCGCAGTGATGTCCGTTTCGTATCCTCTGTGTGGAGAAGGGAAGTGATACACTTTCCCCACACTATTCCTAACTCAACGAGAGCGTTTCTCTTTTGTTTATTTACACCACCGATCTCGCAAGTGTGTACACTGAGAAAAATTCAGTGGTTGTAAGGACAATTAAATCATGGTCAAGATGACTATCGCATATAATGGTTACAATAATCACGAAAACGGTCGAATTCCCCACGTTCATAGCATTATTGACAACCCGAGTAACACATCTTCATGCTTTTATGTTAAGCTCCTTTGTAACAAAATCTAGTTATATAAAAGTATTTTCAACCGTAATAAAACTTATGTGTTGCTTGGGTGTGGTCATGGTAACAAGGACTATTCCGACCTTATAGTAAATGTTAAACCGACTAATTTTGAAGGTTGTTTTGACCATGACACCCAATAATGGTAAAATTGACCATCAAATTTTTCTCAGAGTAGAGCATGAAGGATAAAGAAAATGAATCTTCTTTCGCACAACACAACGTTGATCTGGAGTGTAAATGAAGAACGCCCAAATTCACCGAGGCGAAAGGAGAGAGATTTACTGCAGAGCGCGCCCCAGAGCACATTCCGGTGCGCGCTCTCAAGTGTGAGCTCTGCTGTTGACTCTTGTGTAGTCAATACATACAACAACCAATAAGAAACTAGCAAATGTCAAAATAAGCAATGTAGTAAATTTAAGTTGTGGCAAATCAGAATATTAAGGTGTAACATTTCTTCCTCTCGTAAAAAGAAAGTTCATCGAGCACGTTACATAAACATTTCCATATTTATCTTGTTCGAGCCTTAACCACCTGGTTGAATGCATCAAACGTTGTGAGAAATCCTCAGCTAGAACAGATCTGACCCTGGTAACTGAAGAACCAACCTCTGATTCCGGATCAGGATCGGGCTGCGCTGGTCGTTGACCAACTTGCATCTCCGGAGTTCAGACGAGGAGCGAGGATAGGACATGCGTAGACGTTTCCCTGGCGAATTCAAGACAGCCTGCTCCTGACGTGGCCATCTCCTGACTGTACGGTTCCAAATTCCTGTTACAGCAATATTCGGTGAAGTGTCCGGAAGATGAACACCTACACAAACGGTATGATTGATGTGACGCTCCTAAAATCGCTCGTCATCCAATCCACCATACCAAAGTTTTCCAACTTTCCCAGCAATCTTCCCGAACACCCTTATAAATGTCTCGGACACGCACACGATCGCCGTTTTGATCTCTCGCACTACATGGTTCTTTGTATTACCGACCTCGTTCCTCGATAGCATCAGGTCAATCCTGGATCTAATCTGCCAACCGGACATCATCACCGCAGGTGACTGTCCGGTTGAAGGATGAAGCATCTTTCGGTATGTCAATAGTATATTGCAAAGTTCCACGTTCAGTTGCGCCTTCATGTACTTCAGCTTCTGCATCATAGTTTGCACGTAGCGCTAGGCCTGTCCATTTGTTGCAGGGTGATAGGGCGCTCCCATTTTGTGTACCATCTGCAGGAATCGTTGAAATTGCTGGGATGGAAACTGAACACCGTGGTCACTCACGTGTACTGAGAGCATCCCAAAAGTTCCAAAAATCTCACGATTCATCCGGATTGCAGTGTCAGCAGTGATGGAACTACCTATTCGAAACTGTAGCCATTTGGTATAGGCATCGACTAGGATAAAAAAAAAGTATGTATCCCTGAATGGTCCGGGAAGTGCCGGGGTCCCGGGACTCTTTGGAACGGTACAGCTCCCAGGTTATTTCCAGCAGTGTAACGAAATCTTCGCCGGTTCAGATCTCAGGGGTTTGGACAATCCATACACAAAATTTTGAAGGTCCATACAAAAAACGTGGACAAAGATGGGGGGTGGCTTATAATAAAAAGTCACTTTTTGCGTGACATAATTAATGAGCGTTCCCTTATCTGCATCAGCTAACTTCAGTTGAATCAGGAATAGAGCATCCGCATTGAAATTGTGACGTCAAGGATGATGCGCACCTATCATCGCTACACCTTGCGTAGATTGACGTTGTGACTTACAATTTGTGGTCTGACAATAGAATCACTGTTGTCTATGGTGTATTTTTCTGGCAATTTTGTTCACTATTACTCCGATTGAAGACCATCCCCACCGGTGGGTTCGTATCTGGGTAATATTTTGATGACAGAGAGCGTTCCTATTTTGATTTAGCCACCCACTTTCGCACCGGTCGTTCATAAAAAGGTAACACAATAAGACTCAAATTTATTCTCGCACCGGTTTCGTTTCGCTAAATATTTCGTGCAGTGTATAGTTTGAATACTCTTCCGTACAGGTTTTCGACGTTCTGGTTTGTCCCAAAGATTAGATCTTGGGAAACATCCAGCCAAGCCCTGCAAAGCACTTCGTTGTCTTATTGCGTCCAATTCCATCCACGGGGTTTTGATGCACTCATTTTTTTCACAACATATCACAATAAACGTGAAATTAGCAAATAACACTTTAAACACAAATTGGAAACACTCAAATTAAAATGAAAGTCTTCCAGATGAAGATGTTTATTAAACGTTTCAACTTGTTTTGCTTATTTTTCTTCAAATAGCAACGCTCGGCTCGGTTGGGTAGGGTTGTCAAATTTACGAACCGGCTGCTCACCGAGCGAGCAAATTGTCATTTTCAACCCCGTTTAGAAACCACCGGTGCGGTGTCGAGTTGTCAAACAGGGTAACAATATACCGATATTACCGTATTGGTGCGGTTGGTCTTATTCCTTAAGAATCACTAAATTTCACGAATTCTGTGATTTTTCCAACAATGTCATCACAAGAAAGTTTTGAAAACCTGCCGATAAAATGCCAGAAAATACTCCTGAATGAAGGAATCTCTGGAGGAGTGCCTACCAATTTCAGAAGAATACCTAAAGAAAAGCCAGAATATTTCAAGGAATGTCTATGAAATTTCGTTTCTTGGCCTTGGTGAGGCTCTCAAATTCGTTTTCGAATGCCGTGGACGCCTTTCGAAGCGCTCAGGTGTTCGACGTCTACGGAAAAACCTTTAAACGTGTCGGATTTTTTACGGTAAACCTCGGTGCAATACTGGTCCCACCATGGAGAAGGAGGTTTCCTGCGAAATGACGTTCCTGGAACCGGTCGAGTTTGAGCTTGAACCGCGCTATCCAAGATCAGGTTGGAAAGGAAGTTATATTCCTCCAGCGGTGAAAACCCTTCTACCGTCGTTATGGCTTCATCTATAGCTGTCCTAAATTTTGTTCTATCGATGTAACGGGTAATATCATACGCAACGTTGATGGATTCTGGAAGGACCAAACAAATATCTGAAAGTTGTTTTCAGTTAATTGAGGCTCTAGGAGAAATATATACAGAAGCAATGCAAAGGCTTTAATTTTTGATAACAGCCTGACAACTTCAATACTTGGAATTGGAGGAAAATTGACTCTATTGAAGGAGTAGCACTTTTTGATCCCCAAAAGTACTCCTCCTCCACGCGAATTCTCACGATCATGACGAATAATATTGAAACCATGAAAAGGAAGATCGGTTTCGGAAGAGAGCCATGTTTCACAAAAAGCAAATGCATCAAAACCGGTATTGTGAGCCAAAAATTTGAATGATTCCAATTTAGGAACAAGGTTGTTACTGATTCCACACTTGATCAGTATTCTAGATGAGAGCTCCCAGAAGCGGTACTGTAAGGGTTTTACTCCTGCCAGAACCTCCAGGCTCATATTATGCGTTGAATGCATACAGCCAAGGGCAATACGTAGACAACGATATTGAATGCATTCCAATTTGATGAGGTGGCTATTTCTTGCCGAGAGGAAACAAAAAGAGCCATATTCGAGAACTTTTTGTTATCAGTTGTTTTATGGAGTTTTAATAAGGTCTTCCGGGTGAGCACCCCAACATAGCCCGCACATTAGATCTGAGAAAATTGATCCTTTGTTGACATTTCTGTCGGAAAAACACAAAGTGATTACTCCAAGTGCATTTTGAATCAAACATGACTCCAAGGTATTTAAAGGTCAAAGATTGGGTAATGTCTCTTCCCAACAGCTTGAGACGCAGTTAGGCTGGGAACCGCTTTCTAGTAAACACTACCATTTCCGTATTATGTGTGAAAACTCGATCCCCAAATTTCTGGCCTAGATGGGATTGATTATCTAGGGAATTTTGCAATGGTCTTTGCAAGATTTCTTAAATGTGGACCTCTAAAGGAGATCGTCTGCAAGTTGTCTTAGCGTGCATCTATTTTCCAAGCACAAATCAAATATCTCCACCATACAACGGGAAAAGTGAAGGACTTAAACATGAGTCTCACGGCAATCACAAAATGCTAATTTCCGGAAGTTGTCAGTTGACCTGGATTGAAGGTCATTTGATTTCCTGACAGTAAATTGGCGGCTAAAAAGTTATTTAAAATTCCCGATAATTCACTACTGTGCAGACTATCTGCCAGTATATCAATGGAAACTGAATCAAATGCGCCCTTAATATCCAGAAATACTTAAGTTTCAAATTTCGCAAATTTTCTTGTGTGCAAAGGCCAGTTGTATATCAGATGAAAGCAACGCTAACCAATCGTTTGTTCCTTTGCTCTTTCTGAAACCAAATTGCGTATTTGATAGCTGGTTAGTTGATTCAACCCAACGGCCAAGTCTTGATACCCAAATAACACCACTTGTCATACTCATGTTAATAATACACGTTTTAGACCAAGCTAATGTTTTTTTTTTAACGACAATAACTTAATGTCATACACGCATATAACCGAAATAGCGCAATAAATGTAGTATTTGTTGAACATCTTTAAGGTCACACCAGATGTTTTGTAGAACATCCATAAGACAAATATTATGTTCTATGGATACTTCCAACAGCATGCCTATAACATAATGATATGTTCTGGTCAAAGCAAGCATGGTATGAATAAAGAAAAAATATAAAAACAAGATTTTTTACTACAGAAACTATATCGTAGCTAATGGTATTTTAAGCCTTTAAGATGATTGTTTATAAGTAAAAGCTTTACGCATGGAAGTTGTATCAAAATTGTATATGCGGCTTAAGGTTAGAAATGTAACTTTCCGTTTTACCTTCCCTAATTTCATGCGCCATTGATTGGATTGAAAAACGTAGAAGGTACCCTGAATAAATTATTGAATTTTAGTGAGATTTCTTTATGGTATTCACAAAAACCAACATGGCGATTTTCCAAGTCTACAGTCCTACAGTACAAGTCTACAGTACGGGTTAAAATATTAGTAACACATTTGATTTTCAAATGTTCGTTTTTGTTCTTTTCTGCGTTTTTTGCTGTGAAATTAAACCGAGTTATGTCAGTATGAATGAAAATACAAATATAATTTTTCTATTGCGTTGTGCGTAACTATATCTCAAAAGATTCCCCCACAAATTAAGCGCAACAATTCATAAAAAATACTAAACAATCTCCCAAACTGTTGCTTTATGTTACATTTGAATAAACCCTGACGCCCAATTTGGCTTCTATTTGAATCAGTGAGTGGCATCACAATCTTACAACCAGGTAGTGTTTTTTTTAATTCCAGTTTTTCAAATAAACATATTTTCAGCTGTCACTGTATTGGATTCACAATCTATTCTGAATAATTTCACTATTACATGAGGATGTTAAAAACATGTTTAAAATTCATCTTGAATGCAACCTATCACCATATTTCCAAACACTCCAAAATGAAGTACGTTTGACTCAAATCAGTCAAAAGCATGGATACTCTAAAGTGAGTAAAGATAGTTCGTAGTGGTAAGATGACAAACAGTCACCGATGTTTTCAAGAAGTAAAATTCTCCGTTGATCGCATAAAATTAGAACAAAAGTGTGTTTGCTGTTCTGGTTCCACGTTTGAACCGAATAAGGAAGGAAATAAATCCTCAAAACTTGTTCAAGACCAGACATGTTTGGTTTTTCATCCTCATGACTTTTTTACAACAAACTTCTTATATTCTTGTCAAAGAAGATGTTTCTGGTCATACTTGGGTAGGATCATTTTTTCTAACAATTTCCTTAAACATGATAGCATAGAGATCGGATGGTAAGAATTGTAATCAGACGCTAATTTCCCAGGCTTTTGAATAGCTATTACTTTAACCTGCCGCCATGCGGTGTTAAGAATTCGAATATTTGTGCACATCCCTACGAGTATAACAGATTTATCGATCTATACCATTACACAATACCTATATCTCTCTTATCACCCATCCGTCTGATATGTGAGCGAAAGATCGTATTATATAACCAGTATAGAATAGCCAGATCGAGTTAGTCAAATAAAGATCCTCAACCAGATCATACCGTCTATCATACCGTTGCGTCAAATAAATCGTTATCAGATACCGAGCCAATCTAGTTCTTATTTCGTACATAATAAATTGGTCCTTCGAGCCGGATCGATTGGCTTCGGTTTTATTGCATAATTGTCGGTTCGCGTCAGTGCCAAGTGCTTGCCGTGAAGAAATTCACATTGTAAATTTCACTAGTTGGTACATATGGTACATTCCGTTTCGCGCCGGTCGAAGTGAAGTACCGCCGTCGTTTGCGTACTATCGTGTCTGATGCGAGTGTCGTGGACATAGTGTGTGAGAACAAACTCACAGTGCATGCAAGTGAGCAATAAAAAGAACATATCGTACTATCAACGCCGCAAGTGATATCTATCGTTTACAACGGAACCGAAAAAATTGACAAAAAGTGCATAATCGTGAGTGTGACACCAAAGCGTGATCTGAGTCGACCGCGTGTTAAGAAGTCAGCGTGGCTTGGGTCTTCACAATAGGATCGGAGATAATAGCCATCGTCACAAAAGGCGCTATTCCAACGACCTTTGCATTGAAGCTAATTAATGAGGTAAGCGAGTAGAAGCATGCGACTAACCCTTTCGTAAATTGAATGCCATCGCGCTGCATAGAAAAGAAGGATTTGAGCATTTTGTGAGATTTGGAGCTGTGCGGTTGACGATTTGCGAAAGGAACTAACACGAGGTGGTGGAAGTATTTCCCGCGAGAAAATAAAGCTGTTGGTGGTTGAAAAACAACCAGGATTGATTTTTGCATCACACCGACGAATCAAACGTTGGTTGTGATCGGACGATTTTTGTGTTTCTTTCCGTGAAGTTTTACAATTGAAGTGGAACAATGGCTCCTACTTTGAGGGCGTTGAGCAAGCAAGAACGTTTCTGCTTCGATACTCTTAACAACGTGGCCAAGTTTATTGAAAGCTACGATGAATCTCGAGATAAGGGTCAGATCGCCGGGTGGATGGACCGTTTGGAGGGAATTTTCGAGAACTTTTTGAAGGTCCGTTTAGAAATCGACATGATGCAGGATGAAGAGTCGTCGACTGCTGACGATGACGAAAAGGCCAGTCGTACGTCACGGGATAAGTTTGAAAAAATCTACGTGTACGTGAAGGGGTTTCTAGTAAATGCCGAACGGAAAGCTAACCCATTACCAACCATCAGTCCGGTTGTAAACTCTGCTAGTTCGAGTTCCAATCGCACTAATCCAATGGCGCGAATAAAACTTCCCGAAGTTAAGCTTCCTTCTTTTGACGGATCAGTTACTGAGTGGCTGACTTTCCGAGACACATTCAAAAGTCTCATTGATTTGAATCCCAACCTATCCGATGTGGACAAGTTTTCCTATCTTGTCGCATCACTAACAAAAGAAGCAAAACGAGTAGTTGAGTCTATTGACATTACCGAGGCCAACTATACAATAGCGTGGCAATCACTGACAAGACGGTTTGACAATAAAAAGTTAGTGGTGAAAACCTACTTGGACACACTTCTTTCCGTGGAACCCTTGAAGCGGGAGAGTTATGAGTCTCTTTCTCGACTCATTGATGATTTCGAACGTAACCTGCAGATGATCGAGAAAATGAACATCGATACAAAGGGATGGAGTGTCTTATTGGCACACATTGTCTGCTCTCGCCTGGATATGTCAACACTGAGACAATGGGAAAATCATCATAGTTCAACAGACGTACCCAAGTACGAGCAGCTCATGGACTTTTTGCGTTCTCATTGCACCGTTCTTCAATCGATCACACCTGGCAAACCACGTGTCACTGAACTCCCCCGATCTGATCCTGGACGAATGCAGAAATCCAAGATTAGTAGTGTCCATTCCATCGTTAGCACCTCTTCGAAGCCATGCCTCTTTTGCAACCAGTCTGTCCATTCGCCATTCAAATGTGAGGTCTTCCGCAAGCAACCAGTTTCTGAAAGGTATGATTTAGTGAAGAGAAAGGCTCTCTGCATAAATTGCCTAGCCGTAGATCACCAGGTTAGAAACTGCCCTTCTGGTGCATGCCGTGTCTGTAGCCAAAAGCATCATACGATGCTCCACCAACAAACTTCAAATCGCAACCCAATCCAACCCCAAGCTACAAGACAGCATCCAAGCCAAACCGCCATCAATCAATCTCAATCTCAAATCGCTAGACCAACGTCGTCTGACATAACCAAGACTTCCTCGCAAATTCCTCTCGCCGAACCACAATCCTCATCTACGGGATCACTCAGTCATTGCTCCACCTCTTTGGTTACCAACGTTCGTCGAATTCCATCGACCGTTCTGCTACAGACGGCGCTCGTGAAAGTCATCGATTCATCCAGGAACATCATGTGGGCTAGAGCTTTGCTTGATCCCGCCTCGCAGCTGAATATCATCTCCGAGTGTTTAACCCAACGCTTGCAGGTGCAACTGGTCAAGGAACATCACACCATCGGAGGAATTGGGCAGTCATCTATCGCTTCCACCCAATCCATCCATGTTCAAATCCAGTCGCATTGCTGCAGTTTCCGTACCCAACTTAAGTTTCACGTGCTAAAGTCTGTCACACGTGAGCTGCCTTCGAATTGCATCGATGTCACCGAATGGAATTGGCCCTCAAACGTCGTACTAGCTGATCCCAACTTCAACAACCCAGCTGCAGTGGACATGATCATAGGAGTAGACGCTTATTATGACCTTCTTCTCGATGGATTCATTCGCCTTGGTCCTGGCGAACCTGTATTGCAGAACACTTTACTTGGATGGGTCGTATCCGGCAGGGTAGGCAGTCGACCAGATCCAGAAATCGTTAGCATTGTCCATGTGTGCAGTCTGGAAGAGCAACTATCCAGATTTTGGGAATTGGAGTCCTGTCAGTCCCCCAGTACCATGTCTGTGGAGGAATCAACTTGTGAGGCACATTTCGTAGCGACTACAACGAGAACTGACTCAGGTCGGTTCGTAGTCGAACTTCCAAAGAAACTGTCCGTTCTATCATTGATGGGTGACTCGTACGAAATCGCCAAACGCCGTTTTTTGTCGGTAGAACGCCGATTGCAAAGCAAACCCCAACTCAAGGTTGCCTATTCCGCTTTTATCGATGAGTATCGAGTATTACGGCACATGAAGGAAGTCACCGATATTTCACAACCCACCATGTATCAGCCATACTACCTCCCACACCACTGCATTGAGCGTCCCGATAGCGTTACCACTAAACTTCGGGTTGTTTTCGACGCGTCTTGTGTAACGGATAGCAACATTTCTCTCAATAACGCACTAATGGTGGGGCCCGTTGTACAAGGTGACCTGTTCTCCCTCATTCTGCGGTGGCGAACTCATCGGTACGTTATAGTGGCGGACATTGAAAAAATGTACCGTCAGATTCAGATGCACCCTTCCGATCAATGTCTTCAGAGAATTCTTTGGAGAGACGACCCGTCGGAGCCCATCCGTACGTTTGAGCTAACGACGGTGACCTACGGCACTTCTGCTGCGCCATACTTAGCCACTCGATGCCTGCAAGAAGTATCCAAGCTGGGTCACCATTCGCATCCTATGGCAGCCAAAGTTGTAGGAGAAGATTTTTACATGGACGATCTAATCACTGGAAGTAACACTGTCGAGTCTGGAAAAATTTTATGCACTCAGCTCCTTCAGCTCCTGAGTTCCGTTGGATTTCCACTACGTAAATGGTCATCGAATTCACCGGAAATTCTGAATCATATTCCTGAGTCACTCCGAGATGAACGGAACGTACTAGGTCTCGATCCAGGAGCTTCAATCAAAACTCTCGGATTGAAATGGGAACCCAGGTCCGATCGTTTTGGTTTCCACGTCCCAAAATGGAAAGAAAACGTCAGCGTCTCCAAGAGACAAATTGTATCCGATTCATCCAGTCTATTCGACCCATTAGGTTTTATCGGACCGGTGGTAGTAGTTGCAAAAATGTTTGTGCAGCAACTCTGGCGAAGCAACCGATCGTGGGACGAGCCCCTCGAAGATGAGCTTCAAAAAAGCTGGCTACAGTTTCGAACCGAGCTAGCGTTAATCGAATCGATTGACGTACTGCGTTGGGTTGTCCCTATAGTCAACCCGACATTTATTGAATTACACGGTTTTTGCGATGCTTCTGAGAAAGCCTATGGAGCCTGCGTCTACCTTCGTGCGGTGTCCTCGAGCGGCGAAATATCAGTGCATCTTTTAACCTCCAAATCCAAGCTCGCACCACTGGGAAATAGCAAGAAACAGAAAAAGGTATCTCTAGCTCGGCTGGAGCTTTCGTCGGCGTTACTATTGAGCCATCTGTTCCAGAAGGTCCAAGAAGCACTCAACCTACAAATGAAGTACATTTTTTGGACCGATTCTATGATTGTTCTCCATTGGATTTCGGCAGCTCCATCCCGCTGGAAGACTTTTGTGGCGAACAGAGTGTCGGAAGTACAGCACCTTACCGAAGGTGGGCTGTGGGCACACGTGCCTGGAATCGATAACCCGGCAGATATAATTTCCCGCGGAATGCTGCCCGCGGAACTGAAGGATTGTGTGCTCTGGTGGAATGGTCCACCGTGGCTCAGTCAGCCGAACCGATTTTGGCCTCCTTTAGTTCGCCCAACTTTCGAAGATTTGCCCGCAGAAGAACTCGAAGAACGATCCATTGCGCTTCCAATACAAGATCATGCTCCAAATCCGATCTTCAGCCTACGATCATCGTATGCTGGTCTAGTGTCTCTGGTGGCATACCTTCTAAGATTTTGCCATAATTGCAAACAACGAAACTCTAACGACCGGAAAACCGGTTCTCTCCAAGTTCGTGAATACAAGGAAGCGCTCGAGGTATTGGTCCGTCAAACACAGCAAGATTTGTTGAAGAAGGACATTGAAGACGTAGCTACCTGTGGCGAAGTTGGATCCAAATCTAGACTAAAATCTTTAGTGCCAATCTTACAAGATGGCATTCTGAAGGTTGGTGGTCGCTTACGTAATGCACCTGTTCCAGAATCCCGTAAACACCCAATGATTCTTCCATCAAACCATCCGTTCACGAAGATTATAGTTACGTACTACCATCAGAAGCTTCTGCACTGTGGTCCACAGTTATTGATTGCCAGCCTGCGGGAACACTTTTGGCCACTGAGAGTACGCAACTTAGCTCGGAAGGTGGTGCAAGACTGCATAAAATGTTATCGTTGCAAGCCAACCGTTCAAGAGCAGCTGATGGGTGACCTGCCTGCCGAACGCGTAACACCAACACATCCGTTTTTGAAAACCGGCGTGGACCTTTGTGGACCGCTCTTCTATCGGCATCTTGGACGCAAGACACCTCCGGTAAAATGTTACGTCGCAATTTTCGTGTGTCTTGTCACCAAAGCAGCTCACATCGAATTAGTTGCGGATCTTTCAACGAATTCCTTCATTTCCGCCCTGAAAAGGTTCATCGGTCGACGCTCCAAACCGGCGGTCATCGAGTGCGACAATGCGAAAAACTTTATAGGAGCTTCCCGAGCGTTAGCCGAGCTGCTAGCGCAATTCAAGTCGCAACAACATCAACACACCGTCACCTCATATTGCCTGGAAGAAGGTATTGAATTTAAGTTTATACCGCCACGCTCGCCAAATTTCGGGGGCCTCTGGGAGGCCGCCGTGAAGTCGTTTAAAAAACATCTCAAATCAACCATCGGTACTACAGTTCTCTACAAGGACGACCTCGAAACACTGCTCGTCCAAATTGAGAGTTGTCTAAACTCAAGGCCCTTGACACAGTTGTCCACTGATCCTGAAGACCTTGAGGTTCTTACACCGGGGCATTTTTTGGTCCACCGTCCGCTGATAGCTGCTGCTGAACCATCGAACGAAACCATACCCCAGAATCGTTTGGATCGCTACCAACAAACACAAGAATTTGTTCGACGAATTTGGAAACGCTGGAGCACGGATTACTTGTCCGGCTTGCACCCGCGTACCAAATGGACACGCCAACGTGATAATGTTGCGGTGGGAACATTAGTGCTACTGAAGGAGGAGAATTTACCACCACTGCGGTGGTGCCTTGGTCGTGTGATTCGTGTCTTCCACGGCGACGACGGAAACGTCCGTGTAGTTTCAGTAAAAACAAAGGGTGGTGAATTCAACCGTGCAATCAGCAAGGTTTGCGTTCTTCCCATCCAACGATCAACAGTCACTGATGAAGCTCACCCTAACACATAACGTTGCCTTAACCCCAACGGCGCGTATTGCGTCTTTTGTTTTGTGCCGTCCCCTTTTGTAAATTGCAAAACTAATGCTTACTATCGTTCCATGCTGACCTATTCCAATCGCCGAGATGTTGCGTTATGCTATTGTGGTCATCCGATCACTCCTGGTCCTTCAATCAACTCGCAACGATGACATCGACGATCCGGCCTCCACGTCCCATCGTCAACCGAACGAAAACTCAACACGACCGATTATCAATGACATCCACCGTCGTAATCGCTTAGTTCAGTCATCGTCAAAGCCGAAACCTATTCAATATTTCGTCAGCACCCGTGAATGATCGAACGTCCCATGAAAACGCCCATACTCGATGAGTACAGGAAGGATCAATGGCCCATTGACCGAGGAGAAGCCGAAGCAGTTGTCAACAAACCGAACCGTGATCGCCTATCCGATGAGTCACATGGTATGACCCGATACGTCACATGGTCAACGTTTCGGCAACCACATCTAACAGCGACTACGAGACCGAAAACACGAAGCATACATTGTTTAGCATATAAGAAATGAATTAGATTAGAAGATTCAATAAGCCGCCCCGTCTAAGATTAAAATTGAATTAGTATTGGTAGATTTGTATTGAAAATCACACTTTTCAACGGAGGCCGGCATGTTAAGAATTCGAATATTTGTGCACATCCCTACGAGTATAACAGATTTATCGATCTATACCATTACACAATGCCTATATCTCTCTTATCACCCGTCCGTCTGATATGTGAGCGAAAGATCGTTGCTAATAGTTCGGAAAACCAATCGGGATCTGTGCGTATTATATAACCAGTATAGAATAGCCAGATCGAGTTAGTCAAATAAAGATCCCCAACCAGATCATACCGTCTATCATACCGTTGCGTCAAATAAATCGTTATCAGATACCGAGCCAATCTAGTTCTTATTTCGTACAGAACACAAAAAAAAAAAACTCCCCCCACAAGTATTTTTTTTCTCCCCAAAAAAACCTATTTTATAATTTAAGCGCACTTTTTTTTTTTAACTCTTTATTTTCCCCCCCCCTTGCCTTTTTTTTTTTTTTTTTCCCCCCTTTTTTTTTAAAAAATCACCACCCCACCCACCACCGTTTTTTTCACCAAAAAAAAAAAAAAAAAAAAAATTTAATATAGTAAAAAAAACCCAAAAAATTTGTTTTTTTTTATAAAAAAAAAAAAAAAAAAAAAAAAAAAAAAAAAAAAAATTAATTGTCCTGCACTTTCAGCCATACTGTGAATTGCCGAAAATACAGCAGAATTATTTGATTTGATCTGCTGCTGATTTATCCAGCAAATTGTAAGCATTTTGCTGAAGGCTCAGCATAAGAGCTGTCACTTTTTTGAATATCTGTTTTGCTGCTTGATCAGCAATTTTTGTTTTGCTGTTTATATTGCTGAAATAGCAGCACAAAAAAATCAGCAAAACTTTGCTGTTTTCCAGCAATTAAATTTTGGTGTGCAGTCGGGTAAAATGGTACACGGAGAAAAAAGAGTTCCGTTTGAAACAACAAACCTGTTTGTTGACATGCAAACTAAAAAACTAGTTGTTTTAAAAATCCGTTTTCACCTAAAGATATTACAACAATACAATATAAAACTTGGTTGTTCTTAACGAATATTTTTTGTTGTTTCCACCTTGAAAGGGGTTTATTATTACCAAAATACAGGTTACGTTGACTCAGGGAAACAAATTAAAATTTAAGACTGATTCAATCAAAGCGGCGGTTAAATCAAATTGATTGTTTGGAGAAAAAATAACTAAATATTAAGTTTGAAGCAAACTATTTATTTTCCGCCTTCCGGTCAGCACAGCAAGCGCAGAAAAACAAAATAAATGTGAATTTGAGTTTTAAATGTTTATTTTCTACTTCGAAATAATGGGTAAACCGGATAAAAAAGATAATTAAAAAGTGCTTCTTCCAGTAAATAGATGGAACACAGTGAAACATGTCGCGAATTGAAAAACAGCGTCGATTCGGGCGAGAAGAAAAATTCGACCAAAAAACGACTTCTAGCTTACAGATTTCCAGTTGGATTCGCAGCAAAGGCGGCGGCAGCACCAGTGGTGAATATGAACAACGACCTCCAGATGCCCGAAGAAACAGCAACAAGAGTATTTTTGTATTTAATTTCGATCGTTGGCAAGGGCTTTGAAGGAGCAAAAAATGGAAGTTGGTAAGTAACTACCAATGCTGTCATGGCTGCTTAGTTTAAAAACGATTTTTCATTACGTATAACCTATTCTTTTTTATTATTATTAATAAAGATTACATATATAATAATAAAGGAGCTTTATATCGATTCCCTTGACCGTTGTATTTTCTAGAAACCAGATGATTGTCCTTTTAATGTTGAACAACTAACAAAACAACTAAGCGAAGTGAATTGACCTCTCGTTCAAATTCGAATGCACGCTGTATGAAAAATCGTCATCCCAAAGTGGAATGCGTATTGCATTGGAAAAGCCCTATAACGCAAATCATTTGAAATGAGGATGACAAACATTCCATTTTACCTCATTTGGTAAAAACCTATCAATCGCTATCAGAACTGGTACCATCATAAATAATGGATCGAAACCCGCTGGCTTTTTACGGAGTCTCGGATAAATATTTCCTGACTCCTTCAATTGTTGTGCTCTCGTTGCAATCTTTGCTCAACGGCTGCGGAAGTCTCGGCGGAAGTATTATGTGAAATATAATTATGTGGTTCAATTGTTTCAAATTATTCATAAATCGCCAATGATCTACACAGTTTTGAAACAAACATAATATTAAATTTGGTTGATAGTCACGAAACATGGATGATCGTCATACGGATCTAACCATAAGACAATCATCCGATATCCGAATGCTCTTCGTTAAAGGGCGCAATCAAATTACTTTTCAGACGATCTTGGGATGATGTTTGGGTTCAGTGTATGAAGAGGGAATTCCTTTATTTTCGAAATGGGTTTATTTTTAACCCATTTATGAATGCTTGTCTGTTTCAGTGTCTCAAACACAGAGGGACAATCCCTTCAAAGAAATGTTCAAGTAGATCGAAAGAGAAAGTAGATGTGCTTCATTTTTCACATATACAGAATAACGACAGTTCCTTACGGATTTTCTGTAGGAGCAAAGTGTCAAAATATGCTGTCAATGCCAATTCGTGATTCATTGAGTAATTTGTTTTGTTTACTCTGAACATTTTGCCCGTTTTCTGAATATTGTCTTGTTAAACTTGTAATAATCTGATAGGCTATTGGACATACAGTGATAAGTGATAACATAAGAAGTGTTGTTAGTTCTGCAGTGATATGTCATAAAGTGAAATTTTCTGCGTACATGTTCATATTTTGCAAAACTGTAACTAGCAGTGATACACCCAAATCTACGAAGGGACGATTATACTAAACAACTAAATAAATATAAACAAGCACCATACACGGAGAACACATTGTTTGGAAATGGATAACATTAATTATGTTGATGAATATCGCGAATTTTTGGAATATTTTAAAGCTCATGTAGATCCAAATGATCAACTACCGGTACGAGTTCCCGGCTACAATCTCCTGGAGTCGGAAATAGATGGAGAAGTTATCAACTGGGTACTACAATATTTACTGCAAATGTAAGTTACACCCATCTTCACATGTAAATAATCTCAAAGAGTAATTAAGGAAGGTCCATTAATTATATCACGCAGTAAGGGGGAAGGGGGGTTTGGTAAAACGTGACAATCCATGCAAACAATTTTGAAGGTCCATACAAAAAACGTGAAAAGGGGCGGGGGTGGGGGGGTTGCCGACATAGTTGTTGGACATAGAATCTATTTAAAACTAAGACTTGACGGTACTTGAATACTCACAACGCCACCTAGTGGTAAAAATCTGAAATCGATGTTATATTCACTAAAAAACAATGCACCTTATATTTAAGTTCCAGCCCCTATAGATTTGGGCAAAGTGCAAAGTGATTGCTCTGTATTGATGCGGCACTTATTTTTTATTTAATGTGGTCTATGAACCATATGTGCAATAAATGTATAGTCTTTAAGTGCAAGAGCTGAATAGAAATTAATTATAGTGTACATGGATTGCATTAACTTGTCCTAGCAAAAATTAAATGAGTTTTTTTATACGTTTTAAGGTGCATGGATTTTATTTTTTCATAAAAAGTTTAGCATTGGATTTTTTGTACTTTTCATGTAATAAAACGAAATGTGTGAATAAAAGAGGTTTTATTTGTACCATCATAAAAACTTCATCACTTTTTGAAGCTATCGCGTTCAGCAGCTCTTCTGCGGGAATGGCAAAAATGCTCGGCAGATCTGAAATATTCACAATAAACACCGTGAACATGGCAAAGAAGAACATCTATAGTAATTTATTACCTTCAAAAAATTCAGTGACTTCCGCTGGCAAACCAAGTACCTAAACCACCACACGGTAAACTTCACTTTGCTTCTCCATTTTTCAGTTTTTTTTCTTCTAGAACGATAAAGCAGCTGATTGTTTTTCGCGCACGGTTTTTTATTTCGTTTTAAGTGCGAAGATGGATAGAATGGGGCAAAGTGAAAACACACTTGAATGACATTTCTCGCTCCATTGAAAATTATTTGCGGACCATATATGTCTCATTGGAAACGAACCTGTGTATTAAGTGACGGGTGTTAAAAATTATGTGCGGCAAACGAAAATAATACTGGCTCACATGATTTCAACTCAAAGCATAAATTGACCGATTTAAGTGCCAATTTTATTAATAAAAATTATTGATTTATTTTCAGTCAATTGTCGATAGAACACAAATTCCTGTTTTCAGGGAAGTTACAAAATCTTAGTTGTTCAGTATAATGTAAGGCATTTGGCATAAGGGTCTATTGGCTATTTATCGCATAATTTTGTGTAGGTTTGGTTGTTTTTTAAATTGAACTGAAAAATGAGAGCGTTACGCTAAAGTTTAAGGTTTTTGAACGTTCGGCTGAACAGAATGACTTCATTCGTGATTAGAAAAACTTAAAAATTTTTGCATTAAAATGTGTAATAGGTCCCATTATTGTAAGTAGTTGAATGTTTCACTTAAAAATGACCTGGTTTTGCTCCCATAACAAATTCATATGACACAAGTTGAAAATTTTGTTTCCCCTATCAGGGTCCTCAAAAACGGGTTGGCAAATGGTTCAAATTGTCTTCTTCTTTTTGTTCATTAAGTTTCATTCCATGTTTAATACTGCAAATACTACAGTAGCCACACCCCTCAGCCGCAAAATAATTTTGCTTTGTTGCCGGTGTCTGATTTTATAATTGTGGCCCGGCCCCTCTTATTAATTTTGCTTCTTATTGCATTTCCGTGACTCTCTTCTTTCTTGGCTATGCTACCCTAATAAATTTCGTATGATTATTTTTCTTAACGACCTATTTGGGGTATCATCCAAACCATTAAAGAAATGGTTGGAGGATTTGACATATCGTTCGTTTAAGGTATTATTTTATTAGGGTATGAACGCTAGTATAAAGGTGCCGCCACACGGCGCTTCAAATCTGTTATAGTTCACTAAGATATAGCCGTTATAGATATCTATGTCATAGTTCTATGCGTTTCGAGAAACGGTTTGGCAAAAATATGAGCTAATAGTAGCTATGTAGTAGAAGCCTTTGACCCAGCGCTATCACATAACTTATTTCGGTGTTTACACGATTAAATTTCTTTGTGTTCGCATATATTCAGTTCTGAGCTTTCAAAAAATAAACTCCGGAAGTAATCATATAAAATTCTATGTCAGTTTAAAAAAATCGGGCGCAAACATATAGTTTCACGGATCGAGCTGACATTTTGCACAGTTACTTTTAGACCCAGAAGGAACCAAAACAGTTTTTCGGAGAAGGCATTTGCATTAGGCCTAAGCCTTTGTAACATGCAACCCATGATACAAATTATATGTACCATATAGAATGTTACGGTTATGCATATTCAGGTATAACAACTACACGGTCACACATATTCAAAAAAACATCTACTCAAATAAATAAGAATTTAGCAAAAAGACAGGTGTATCACCCTAATAGTTATACATACTATAATTGTTATGTTTTAATTCTCCATACGTGGAGTAACGATTGTGATGATGTAGAATGTTCTCTCATTACCATGAGGCTCCAAGAGTAGACAGTATTTTTGCTAGAACGAAAAATATGAAGAGAAAGTGTTGATAGTTCTGTTAGTGTACGGCAGGCTGTGAAAAATTGAATTGAAGTATTTGAAATTGAGCGGAAGGCATGTGGAATAGTGATTGAACCAAGCACACATTCTTTGACCATACTACCCACGTGCTGGCTAGGCAAGGGGGGGGGGGGGGTGTATCCCCTTGACTGGCAAAATAATGCGCGCCTGATCGTGCTCATGTACTACAATGGCATGTGATGGGTCTAGCGATTGTTTGTACACAATCTGCCTTGTTGCCTACATGGGCGAGAGAACTATCTCTCGACTGGGTTTATTTTAAGAATACAACGTCTAATTTTTACTCAATTTTCTTTCGTCTTACTTTGAATAAAAAACATAGTATAAAACATGAAGATGCAAAAATTATGGCATACACTATGAATTTTCTTGTGAAACCAAATTATATTTGATCTTTAACGGAATGAGTTTACTTCGGTATTTTTTGCATGATCCACACCGAAAAAAAACGGAAGTACCCAGCTTGGAGCTAGGGCCAAAGCATAAGATGAAAACAGTTCAAATTTTGTCCACGTCGTTTGTTTTAAAATAATTGTGAAATGTTTATGAAGGTATATAGTTTTTTGAAAAAATACGGATCATTAAAATAATTATGTTCAAAAAGAACATTTGTAAAATATGTTATTATAACTTGAAACCAAAAACGAAATCAATATGATAATAGAGATGTCAAATTTTCAGCCACATATATTCATAATTGACAGAGTTACAGAGGAATGAACGTGATGTTTGTTGGGATCAAAACTTTACCTACACACTTATAAATAATGAATTTCATACGAGACTTAATTCGTGTTTGTAAAAAGGTGGGGAACTTAAAGAAAGATTTCGTGGTGTGTACACAGTACCAAAATGTCATGTAAATTTCTGTCTCCTGAGACCGACACATGCAAGCGTCCTTTAGCACATAAGAATGAGTTGAAAGAGATGAGAAAATAAATTCAATCAAACACATCTTTTGTCGAATTACGTATGTGTCAGTTTCAGGAGACATAATTTTACACGAAATCTATCTCTACGTTCTCCGGCTTATTACAAACATGAATTACGTCTCGTGTATAATTCATAATTTCTAAGTGTGTGCCTTTTTTTTTGGTACTGAGTGTATTATATATCACCCTTTTACAATGATCTAAATAGTTGCAGATGAAAATCATGGCATATTTTGATCCAATATCTGACGCAACAATTTTAAAAATGACCCAGACTCTCTTGGACCATCTGTTGACTGCTAAGAGCCACTAACGAGTTGAAATATAAAATATCACCATTTATTTTTTTTCGAGATTTTAACAGATGAAACTCAACTCAGATGAAACTATTTTGGTTAAACATTCGAGACAAACGATTATATGAATGTTTCGGATACACCTAAGGTCTTTGTTCATCTGATATATCGAATAAAATTATTTTATTTAGATACAAACTGTTGCAGATTTAAATAAAGGTATACTTAGATCAAATATTCGACGCAAACAATTTAATTTCAATGTTCGACAATAGCTCTAAGCTGCTGGTTCGAACGAGGCTTTGCACTCCCGCCACAGTCCACCCGGGTGTAGTATGGGTGGGGTGACAAAGCAATGCCGGATAATGGGGAAGCTGCCGGTGTCCCTGGCTACCCACTGTAATGGTGCAATTTTGGGTCACTGAAAACCTCAAGGGTAGGAAACGTCGCTTCTGACAACTAGATTTTCAGAATCATCCCCAACCCCCGAGCATCTTGACAGATCAGCTTAGTTTCACGTACCCATCTACAAATTGTAAATGTCTCTACCATGCATAAACAAAAGGGCCATCCATTCTCGATAGTACTGCTTTTGAGCTTTGGAATACATGTTTTCGTTTCGTTATGTGTGGATTTTAAAAACAGTGCAAGAACAAATTTTTATTTAGGCGTAATGTTGATGTGGTTCTCTTTCCATTAATTTGATTTCAACTGTATCGAATATAAATCATCATTACTTGAGAATGGGGCTGAGGGAAAGTAAAACAGAGAGAGAAGAGCGTGAGAGAGGAAGAAAGAGAGAGAGAGAGAGAGAGAGAGAGAAATGGGAAATATAGAATGCAGAAGTGGAGATTATTTTTTATTTACTATATGAGTTACACTTCTCTCAGCACCAAGTACCAATTCATTGACCTTTCTGTTCAAGCACACAGCGATGAAAAAAAAACAAATCCATCATCAAAGAGAAACGAGAGCAAGTTCTAATGGTACCATTGCTCTACGGAGGAAAAACAGTCCCGTTAGAAATAACAAACTTGTTTGTTGACATCCAAACTAAAAAACCGGCAGGTTGGTTGTTTCTAACTAAAGATATTACCACAATAAAGGGTGATACGGTCAAAATTTGGTCAAGAAAAACGCGTGTAAATCGGTGAAATCGTTTATTTAAAAAATCAAATTAAATTTCTTTTTCAAGTTCAATTAGTATACAATTTAGGAAAAATATTCAGTTAGGCTTCCGCTTTTCCAAATCCGAATTGCCGGGCCTTACGCTTGACCCCTGCCATCAGATTTTGTACAGCCACCTTGTCCACCTTCTTCGCCGCAGAAAGCCAGTTTGCCTTGAACTGCTGCTCGTCCTTAGCAGTTTTTTTGGTCTTCTTTAGGTTCCGCTTGACAATAGCCCAGTATTTCTCAATTGGGCGGAGCTCTGGCGTGTTGGGAGGGTTCTTGTCCTTGGGAACCACCTGCACGTTGTTGGCGGCGTACCACTCCATGGCCTTTTTACCGTAATGGCAAGATGCCAAATCCGGCCAAAACAGTACGGAACAACCGTGTTTCTTCAGGAAAGGCAGCAGACGTTTATTCAAACACTCTTTCACGTAAATTTCTTGGTTGACAGTCCCGGAAGCTATGAAAATGCTGCTTTTCAAGCCACAGGTACAGATGGCTTGCCAAACCAGATATTTCTTTGCGAACTTTGACAGTTTCGTGTGCTTGAAAATATCTGCTACCTTTCCCCTTCCTTTTGCCGTATAAAACTCCTGTCCCGGAAGCTGCTTGTAGTCGGCTTTGACGTAGGTTTCGTCGTCCATTACCACGCAGTCAAACTTCGTCAGCATCGTCGTGTACAGCCTCCGGGATCGCGCTTTGGCCGTCGTATTTTGTTTATCATCGCGATTTGGAGTCACTACCTTCTTGTAAGTCGATAGTCCGGCTCGTTTTTTGGCTCGATGCACGGTTGTAGACGATACACCCAGCTTATTTGCGGCATCTCGGAGAGATAGGTTAGGGTTTCGCTTGAAACTACCGGCAACTCTCTTTGTCGTCTCAGCGGCTTCCGGTTTTCGATTTCCCCCCGATCCAGACTTCCTGGCTGTCGACAAACGTTCTCCAAACACTTTAATTACATTTGTAACGGTTGATTTGGCAACTTTTAGCGATTTTGCCAACTTTGCGTGCGAGTAGCTCGGATTTTCGCGATGCGCGAGCAAAATTTTGATACGCTGCTCTTCTTGCTTGGACGGCATTTTGACAACTGAAGAGTGAATTCCAAAATCAAAATAGGAGCAACATTCTACACACACACACCTTCAAAATGAGGGGTGTTCAGGTTTTTTAAATGCAAAATTGAAAGAAATACGTCAAGTTGATATTGACCAAATTTTGACCGTATCGCCCTTTACTACACAAATTATGGTTGTTCTAAACACATATTTTTATTGTTTCCACATTCAAAGGAATTCATTATTACCAAAACACAGGTTGCGTTGACTCAGGGGAACACATTAAAATTTTAGATTGATTTTAGCAAAGCGGCGGTTTAATCAAACTAATATTTTGTTTGGAGAAAAAATAACTAAAAATTTATTATAGTTTGAAACAAACTATTTGTTTTTGGTTATTTTATTTTCCGTCATCCAGTTATTTTATTTTTCGTCATCCAGACATTACATGCTCTGACGCTGTCACTCAACAATAGGTGAAAATTCAATATTTTACTTAAAAAAAACTGAAAATATTAGAAAGCCTCGCATTAACATTTGTAGATTTCTCTTAGACTGAGAGATGTCGATATATGTAAATGTGCACTTTTCTAATGTTTGTAAGCATTTTCTTCAAATAATTTAAATTAAAGAAGAAACGTTAGGTGATTGTAAATGGAAATGTTTGTTGTATTAACCGTTTTTGTTTGTTTGTTTCAAACTGCATTTCAATCATACTGAAATTTGTTTGAAACAAATCATAAGCGTTGTTAGAAACAACCAACAAACCCTCTTTTTTCTAGCTATCTTAATGAAACAACCAACATAATGGTAAATTCAAACGGATGTCAGTTGAACTTAACTGCTCAGTTCCCGAAACAATAACTCAAAATATTAGTTTCTTTAACCACCGTAGTTAGTCAAATCAAACTAATATGATTTTTGTGCCCAACTCAACGGGAAATTCCTGTTAATTGAAACAAGAATATGTTTACATTTATCAATACTTTTTCAAAGTTTCTTTTTTTTTTGCTGGCTTTTCATTGAGCTGAAGGTTTCAGAGTGTCACACATTGGGAAGTATATTTCGAAGTGTTTTTATAATTACGGTTTTTAAATTATTAATCTTTGGTAGTAGTCCTAGTCTCGAGTATGTTTATGCTTCTATATATTATCTGTAAGAAGGGTGAAAATATCCAACATATAACATTTAGGGAAAATCGTCTCCAACATATATGTGGTAATCGTCAGCATTATATTCATCAAGTACGAATATGAGCTCCACAGCATTGAAAATAGCAATCGATGTTAATACGTTCAATTGATTATTTGTTCTAGGATTCATTCGATTTGACAGAACCAGTGAGCCAAGATTATCGGGGTACATTGACTTTACTCTGGAGCTGTCAAGTTGTTACCGGGTTGATCATCCCATTTAATTTTCCGTCGGTTTTTCGTGGCGACGGGCACATTATGGTGTCCTGCTGCCCTCGAAAACCGGAGACAAGGCTTCGGACCCAACGTTTTAGGCTGCCGTAAAATGAGTTTCACTTATTCTTTCGTACATAGTTGTACTTTGGACCAAACACTAACCCACAAGTTGATGGCCCCTGGGCTGTAAATTCGGCCCATGTTTAATGTGTTTCAATGAACCTTTTTTTTCATGCTTTGCTTATTTGTGGATACGAAACAAAAGGGTGATATACAAATAGATGATATACAAAAGGGTGAGGCGATTGAGAAAGAAGAAGAAGCGGGATCGTGAGCCAGTACAGACTGTGAAATAAATTTACGAAAAACGCTAATGATGGTTGCTGTCAACCAGGCGTCAGTGCTGATACTGGCTCGGGTATCTTAGTTCCGAAACTAATAACAAAATAATAGTAATATCTTGTTATTATTTGGACACGCTCAATCATTAATTTATATTAAGTTTAGTTTCCGAGGAAGGAAATGGCATTCAATCTCATTACACTACCATTTCCCATCCAAATAGTTTGTTGTTTTCCCATAATCATATTAAGTGATAACGAACATACATTATCACATACATGCTCATACTTTCACAAGAACAAGAATACTGCACTCATGACGATTCCTGCTCAGGATTACCATAAGGTTATCAGACATCTGTAACTTGATGAAAGTAGGCTTTGCATATACAGCATTTTTATTTTTCTAGCCACAGTACGTACCCGAAAGATCTGGTCTCTTCTGCAATATTTGCTTCACCTTCGCGCCCTTCTGGTGGTTCCTGAGATCCCTTTTTGTTCCTCGCCCAGCCTTCCTGGCTGTAGTCAAACGTGTATCGAACGATTTAAGAACGTTATGGACAGTGCTTGCAGGAAAACCAAGCTTTTTTGCAAGTTTTCTTACTGACAGATCCGGATTTTCATTGCGATCGCACGCAATTGCTTTTCTCACTTGATCTTCTTTTGACGCCATATTCGATCTAAATGCATAAATGCGATCGCACGCAATTGCTTTTCGCACTTGCTCTTCTTTTGACGCCATCTTCGATCTAAAAGCTCACCCAAAATTGATTTTACACAATGAACAGACATACGTTCATCAGTCTGCGAAATATTTCACGCGTTGATGAAGTATTTCCAGAGATATACGTATTTAGGAGCGTCCAGATTTTGTCGCGAACAAGCCTTATCTAATACACATAAATGGAATGCTAGATTTGGCATACATTAATGGGATATATCATGTAATTGACGCCAGATATCGCCTTAGCGATTAGCTGTGTTGCAAACGATGTTCTATGGCATATGAATGATTTCCTTGTTTATGCTTGCTTTGGTTTGTAATTGAACATGGAGAAATTTAACGCGTCTGTTAAAATTCATCAATTTTTTCTGTGTGTACTCACATACGCAAATTTAAACATTTGAATATTAATCAACCATATGTGTTATGATGTGTATAAATAAGATGATACCATTAATACTATACACCAGAAAGTGTCGCAAGACAATCCCACAATACCGTTCAATTGGCCGAAGAGTTCAGCGGATTGATGTCCTTTTTCACGAATTGTACGTTATTTTTTGTCAATCACTATAGAACTGACTTGGCGTAGTGGGCGGAAGCCAAATCCGGCCAGAAGAGAGGAGGTGCCTTATACTTTCTGTACAGTGGTAGCAATCTCTTCATCAAACAGTCTTCCTCGTACACCTTGGCGTTAATTTTTATCTTCGTGAAGAAAAATCGACGACCGCAAACCACCGCTTGCCAGCCGTGCACCTTCTGCCCAAACTTTTCCTTCCCTACCGTGGTGTCAGTGTCGTCCAGGTCCTGGTCCACCGATTTCGTATAATACTGCGGTCCGGGCAGCGCGAATCTTCACTGGATAACTGAACTTTTCGATTATATTTTTGACACTGGTGTGGTTCACTTTCACCCGTTTTGCAATTTAAAGGGTGTCCACGATGAAATTGCCACACACAAAATTGATTCGCAAAATTCGAGTTTTCATCCGATTGCCATCAAATTTTCAGGGATTGAGAAATAACTATTAAACTTCATTTTACCATTTTACTCGTATTTTATTTACAGTCCATACGCAAATGCCCGCACCTTGGCCTTAACCCCGGCCATAAGATTCTGCACAACCTGTGAATCAACCGTTTTTTGCATGTAAACCCATACTTTCTTCAGTTCCTCGACTGTCTTCACTACCTTAGGTCGTTTAAGAAGGTGCTGCTTCATAATCGCCCAGTACTTCTCGATGGGGCGGAGCTCCGGAGTGTTGGGAGGGTTGAACATTTTCGGCACGAAATTGACCTTATTGTCCGCATACCACTTCAGCACGTCCTTGGAGTAGTGGCATGAGGCCAAATCCGGCCAGAAGATTGTTGGGACGTTGTGGGCCTTCAGGAGAGGAAGCAACCGCTTCTGTAGGCACTCTTTTATATACACCTGTCCGTTCATCGTGTCCTGGGTCACGAAAGGTGCACTCCGCTTCCCGCACGTGCAGATGGCTTGCCAAACCAGGAATTTCTTCGCAAATTTGGACATCTTCTGAGTGCGGACATGCTCCGGAACGCTGAACTTATCCTTGGCCGTGAAAAACAGGTTGCCGGGGATCTGTTTGAAGTCGGCCTTCACATATGTTTCGTCGTCCATGATGCAGCATTCAACTTTCGTCAGCATGTTGAGGTACAACTTCCTGGCACGGGTTTTGGCGGACTTGTTCTGCTTCTCGTCGCGATTAGGGGCCTTTTGTACCTTGAACGTTCGAAGCCCAGCCTTAGTTTTGGCCTTCTGGACAAAACTTCGGCTTAGGTGCAGCTTCTTAGCCACATCCCGAACGGAGGCGTTCGGATTTCGGTTGAAGGCCCCAACTACGCGGTTGTGATTTTTGATGTTGTACGGAATACTTTTTCCTTCACTTCTGGGCTTCCGATCGGTGGTCAACCGTTCCTCGAACCGCTTAATCACTCGCGACACCGTGGAATTCGCGATTCCCAACGTTTTAGCGATGGAACGATGCGAGAGATCCTTGTTCTCGTGATGAATGCGCAAGATTTTATCACGCACGAGCTGTTCTTTCGACTCCATTTCCGCGAGTTTTGATCACAGGACTTTAAAACTTGCAGGATGTAAATAATGCACTATGAACTAAATCCACCCAAATTTTCATTAAATTCTACCCAACGGTTAAAAAGTTAGAGCAATTTCATAGTGTGGCAATTTCATCGTGGACACCCTTTAGTTGCACGTGTTTTGTTTTTCCGAGTAGGTACCAAATTTGCAGAATTTTCTTTCGCGTGTCCAGATCAATTCGACTTATCTTTAAAACGATCCACTGAACTGAAACCAATCGATTGCACAACTGTTATTGACATGTAAATAAAAATTTCACCGCAAACACATTAAAAAAATTAAGCCATTTTAGAGTAATTATTGGTCCTCCCTGCTCAGTCGGTAAAGGCGCAGCTAGAAAACAACACCATGCTGGAGGTGGCTGGGTTCGATTCCCAGTCTGGTCAAGAAATTTTTGTATAGGAAACTTTCTCGACTCCCTGGGCATTTAGAACACTAAGTTGAGAGCAAGCAATACAGTAATTGTAAACTGCTTTTCGATACACTCTTTATATCCCTGATATAACCCACCTCTATTTTATTATTATCTTTTGTTATTTTCCCCTTTAGGTGCCATTGTGTAAGAGTTTGTAAATAATGTAAATGTTAATAATCTTACAAAGGATGGAGGAGGGGTTAGGAAATCTGAAAAAAAAAACGTATTAGCGTAATTAGTGTAAGTGCAGAGCATTTTTCGGCTTAAGCGAGGATCATATCAGCACACTCCTTCCGATTTCTTTAACGGCCAGAGCCCCTAGATACAAATTCCATACTCATACACATAAGGGAAATTATATATATCGACTTTGCTACACCCAACCCAATCGATTCCAAATCTGATCCTGGTGATTTTCCTGAAGTTTTAGCTCATTTGATTGCGAACTCGAACAGCATTTCTCGGTCAGTGGTCGGCACTAGATTGCAAAAGAGATGTCGTCTTTAAAATATGTAAACAAAAAGAAGATGCTTGTTATGTCTCTAGCCTTCCTCATCTATAAATGCTAACATTTTTGGAATGTCCTTTTATGTTTTCTAGGAAATGCCCACAAGTTTTATTGGCCCCTATAATCAATGAAGCAGTCCAGGAAACGAAAAAATCCTACACTAAAATCCCGAAGCAATGCGGTTTTGACGGCTATGGTAAATATCTCTACGATCGTAATCTTCAATTATATATGTAATTTTATTCTTTTAGCTTACAATCCACTAAAGCTCATTGCAATAGTTATTTCTCATACAAATGCCATCTGCGAAAGATTGTCAGATAACGTTGAACTGAACGAAATATTAACAAAGAGTTCTGCATCAGTATTATTGCATACCCCGCGACATTGCGTAAAAGCTGTGAAAAATACACGAAGAAAAATGGAAGACCGACACGTATGCATTAGAGATTTTAATGGAATTTTTGCCACTAATGATTCCGAGCCAACCAGCTTCTACGGTGTATTTGACGGTCATGGAGGACAAGATGCGGCCTTTTTTACTGCAGCCCACCTATGTTATAACATTGCCAAAAGTTCAAAGTATCCACACAAAATTGATGAAGCTATTAAAGAGTCTTTTTTGAAAACCGACGCGGCCTTCATAGATAAATCGGAAAAACACGTAAGTATCAATTCATACGCAGAGAGACCCTATAAAACGGTGCTATTTTGTATGCTGTTTGATTCATTACATTATACAACACCGTTGGAAACGTCCATAAAATACGTAACGCTGGAAATATTTAACCACCTTTTTGCCTCCATTGTCGGGCATTTTGTATGTACGACCAATAGTGTTTATATAGATCGTCACAGTTCCAGAATCTGGTAAAGCGGAACGTATTTTATTGATTAATATGATCTGACTAATTTTGTTTAGGGAAATCGCTTACTTGAAAACGATTTGACAGCACCCAATATGCTCTGTGCGAATAAAATGTAGTAAATATTTTTCTATCTATAGGCACTCTTTTGCGGAACTACGGCATTAGCGTGCCTCTATCGTGCAACTGAGAAACGTCTTTTGGTCGGGTGGGTTGGTGATTCACAGGCTCTGCTAGTGTGTGAAGGAAAAGTATGTCAAATTGTATCACCACATGTTCCATCGCTAGAAGTATGTCACCACTTGGTAAAGTAATCCGAGATTTTAATAATTTGAAAACATTTGCAGAGCGAGCGTGAACGAATCGAAAAAATGGGAGGAGTGGTCTTAAACTGGAATGGTTCCTGCCGTGTTAATGGACAGTTAGCGGTATCTAGAGCTATAGGTAAAGTAGAACGACAACAATGTCTATATTATGTGATATAAAGTAAGGAAGAGAGTATGAGGGTTTGAGGGTAAGATAGTCTTATGAGACAAGCAGAGCGTGTTGTCTAAATCACAATTATTGGGGTATATTCGTTAGAAATGTATAAAAATCACTTGTCTAATAACCGCCACATACGTTAAAATATGCTGAAAAAAGTACAGAGCAGTATTTATGGTGCAATATATAAATGTTGAAAAATAATGTCGTTTTCGGTTATTGCCAGTGCGGAACTGGGCTCGCCCTAGGTACGCCCTAACAGCTGTAAAAACGTTTTTTTTTATTCAATCGGGTCGGATTTGGATCCGCTCTGGATCCGACCCAACATCGATGAGGTTGGCTCTCAACTTTTTTCGAGGTCCAACCCCAGCTCACACGATTGCACTAATACCATCATACTGATTCGACTCTGGATCCGTTTTCGTTCGGTAATTGCGAGTCAGAGTCAGACCTAACCAAGGTTTTGAACCGGAAACGATAGAAGATTCAACTACTCTTATTTCAAATTTGTTCAAATTTTACCTGTACAGTAGAATAATTTAAACTTGTTGATTATTGTATGAAAGTACCACATTCAAATTATCCTATGATACCTTTTTTATTGATGTATAAGGGGGCATGGCGCAAAGTCACCAGTCTGAGTTCAAGAACTGAAGCCTTACATAATACACCAGGGATAGTTGAATAGGCTTCGCAACATATCTACCCCAGGGGTTTTGAATTTTGCGTGATAGAATTTTGCGTGATACAATATTAGTGCACACTAGAAGTGAACAATAATATTGCATCACTGCCCACGGGATTTGGGTAGGGTGGTGGAATTGCTGGTATGTAAGCTGTAGGAGCTGTAGCGTGTAGATTGATCGTCAATCAGTTTGGACGCACTTTTAAATCGCTCGCGACCACGCGCGTTTTGTTTTATTAATTTTTGCTAACATTTCGTTTTATTCTTGAGTGCTTTTTGCCGGTGCCGTATTCAAACATGAGTCAAATTAATTGTGAAGTGTGCTTATTGGACTCGTCTGTCGATTCCGTTATGTGGACGTGTATTGGATGCACTCGTAAGTTTCACGCCGCCTGTGTAGGTGTTACGGTTCCCCGAGGCTCACTTCGGAACCTAAAAAAAGACAGAAAAGTTGTTGATCCGTCGTCATTTGTGCTACCATGTTGTGGCTCATGCCAAACTCTGGTAACCGCAACATTTGAATTCAACGTTCTCACACAACAACAAAAGGTCCTGGCTAAGCAGATTAGTGAAAACACGGAGGTTATGCATCGACTTGCTCTCCACCAGGAAAAGCCAAATTTAGTTTCGGAAGCTATTGAGAGTATGGAAGTCATTCTCACTAGCATAAAGAATGAAAGAATGAGCTGTCTTCCATTCACAGAAACAGTAGTTTGACCGGAAGTACTACGATGCTGAAAAATCATTTAACTTCTCTAGTTGACACAGCAATGACTTCAACAATGCACACTCTAGCAGGTGATCTAAAAAAGGAGCTGCTAAATATCAACAATGAGATAAGTCAGCTCAATCAGCTGAGCATAGAAACGGCAGCCAGTTTTAATATGCAAAGCAACTCTATGCTAGAGCTCGATATCTTGGACGAGCTAAAAGCACTGACTGCGAACATAAACGCAATACCAAGACATGGGGAAGCACACACCAATGCACATTTAACTCCGTCACTCAATTTAAATCCCAGCCTGGCAAAAGAATTGAATCATAACAACAAACATGACACCGACGACTCAGGTTGGCGACTTTTGGGAATGAGGAAGGTTTGGAAAGCGGATTGGAGTGAATATGATGCTCGAAAATTGCGTCGTTTGAATCAGCAGAAATTGGCTGAAAAGGCTAAAAAGAAGCAGAAACAGTATCTAGCAAACCTAGCAAAAAATAGCAGTAACAACAACAACAACAACAACAACAACAACAACAACAACAGCAACAGCAACAGCAACAACAACAACAACAACAACAACAACAACAGCAACAACATCAACAATAGCAACCGTACACACTCAACTGTTTTCTACAATAAATGCAACAACAACAATAATCTCAACACCATCGGCTATCCACACAATCCACTACCACATGATCGAGACCTACTAGCCGCAGCGAAGTATCGTTTTTCCAGGCCGCCACCTAACTATCAACCTATACAATTTCAACGAGGCGAAATCCTACACCCTTACCCGGCATCTGATGAATCTTCACGCATAGCTCCTGCACATTCACCCAACTGGTTGGCTCCGGCGAGTTTTTCAGCAGCACCATGTGAGTCATGTTCATGCTCGCATGGGCATTCGAGTTTTCATCGGTAGTGACGAAACCCTTAGAGGAGGATAATGATTTTGAAGCGCACGACGATAACGAGAACTTGACGACATCTCTAGATCAGAGAGGGGTAATTAGTTTTAATAATTTTAATTTATCGACTAACTCGAGTCTGCAAACGCTTCCACCTAAAACACAATTAAGTACCGAAATAATAGTTTATTGCCAAAATTTTAACCGTATGAAAAGTGCGGTAAAAATTCAAGAAATTCATAATAAAATTTTGGGTTGCTCATTCCCAATAATAATGGGAACTGAAACCAGTTGGGATCAAAGCGTTAGGAGTGAAGAAGTCTTCGGAAATTCTTATAATGTTTTTAGAAATGACCGCAATTTGGAAATTTCTGAAAAGAAGTCAGGTGGGGGTGTTTTAATAGCTATTTCTACCAAATTTAATTCAGAAATCATTGATACATCTACAGTTAAGGAATTCGAACATGTATGGGTGAAAGTACACATGGCAGGTGAAATACATGTATTTGCCACTGTGTATTTTCCCCCAAATAACGCTCGCAAAGAAGCATATGACCATTTTTTTCAAACTGCTGATGAAATTATGTCTGAACTTTCCCCAGAAGTGAAAGTTCACATATACGGTGATTTTAATCAACGTAGTGCTGACTTCATTCTAGACAATGAAAACGAGTGCATCTTACTACCAGTCGTTGGGGAGAATGAAACATTGCAGCTTATTTTCGACAAAACTGCAGGCTTGGGGCTCAATCAAATTAACCATGTAAAAAACCAACAAAATTGCTATTTAGATTTTTTACTGACAAATATTCAGGAAGACTTCTGTGTAAGTAAATCTATTTTTCCATTATGGAAAAATGAAGCTTTTCACACAGCAATTGAGTTTTCCTTATTTGTTCATGAATACGAAAAACCCAACGACTATGAATATGAAGAGGTCTTTCAATATCATTTAGCAAATTATGATATCATAAGACACAAACTTAACGGAATTGATTGGCAAACGATCTTTAAGAATGAAGCAAATGTTGAAACTTCTGTTGAGGTTTTCTATAAATTATTGTTTGAAATAGTAGTTGAACAAGTACCACTCAAAAAAATTAGGCGACAAGGTAATTCGAACCACCCAGTTTGGTATAATAAAGAAATAAAAAAATTTAAAAATCGGAAGCAAAAGGCCCACAAAATGTATAAAAGGGATGGTAACAGTAATAATCTGACATACTATTTGAAGGTTTGCGATGAACTGAATCTTGCTATTAGTAATGCATATGATGAGCATAATTCAAAAACCGAACTTGAAATTAAGTCTTGTCCAAAAAAATTCTTCAATTATGTTAAAACTAAGCTGAAATCTGACAATTTCCCATCTAGAATGCATCTTAACTCAAATGTTGGTGATAACGCGGAAGAAATTTGCAATCTATTTGCAACATTCTTCCAAGAAATCTATACCACGTTTGATGAAGAAGATCGCGATTATGAATATTTCAATTTCTTCCCAGAATTTTCAAGGGACATTGGATTAAGTCAAGTCAAATTTCAAGACATCTTGGAAGGTTTGAATAAATTAGACGTTTCCAAAGGTTCTGGCCCTGATGGAATTCCACCCGTATTTATGAAGAACTTAGCATTAGAACTTACAGCACCTTTATTTTGGCTTTTTAATATGTCACTGGAATCTGGGATCTTCCCCAAACTTTGGAAAAGTTCCTATCTAGTACCTATTTTTAAAAGTGGAAAAAAATCGGACATTTGTAACTATCGTGGAATTGCCATTATTTCCTGCATTCCTAAACTTTTTGAAGCAATTATCAATGAAAAATTGTTTTCTCAAATCAAAAACAGACTGACTAATAAGCAACATGGATTCTTCAAAGGACGATCAACTAGCACAAATTTATTGGAATTCGTCAACTACTCACTGATAGCAATGGACAATGGTAACCATGTAGAAGCTCTTTATACAGACTTCAGCAAGGCTTTTGATCGCATTGACATACCCATGCTTCTATTCAAATTGCGAAAAATGGGAATTGAGGCAGGAATCCTCCGATGGCTCGAATCCTATCTTACTAACCGTCAACAAATAGTTAGATTCAAAGGGAAGAAATCAAATCCTATTAAGGTCACTTCTGGAGTCCCCCAAGGCTCTCACTTAGGTCCTCTTTTATTCATTTTGTATGTAAATGACATTTCCTTTATTCTCAAAAACATTAAATTTCTTATTTACGCTGATGACATGAAACTATTTTTAGAAATAAGAAACAAAGAAGATATCATGACATTCCAGAAAGAAATAAATGATTTCTATATTTGGTGCAACAAAAGTCTTTTACAGCTGAACGTAAAGAAATGTAATTCGATAGCTTTTAGTAGGAAACGAAACACCCCAGACATAACTATCAATCTAGGGAATCAGCCAGTTGAGAAATGTAAAAGAACAAGGGATTTAGGAGTTATCTTGGACTCGAAACTAACTTTCATTGAGCATTACAATACTATCATCAACAGAGCAAATAATATGCTTGGATTTATAAAACGTTTTTGTTACAATTTTCATGATCCGTACACAATAAAAACATTGTACATTGCATATGTGAGGTCAATACTGGAATATTGTAGCGTGGTTTGGTCACCATTTTCAGTCACCCATGAAGAACGACTAGAATCGGTACAGAAGCAATTTTTACTGTATGCACTTCGTAAATTAGGTTGGACAAGGTTTCCGCTTCCATCTTATGAAGCCCGCTGCATGCTCATCAGCATCCAATCATTAAAAGAGCGCCGTGAATTTGCATTAGTATCATTCGTAAATGACATTGTTTCGCAACGCGTTGATTCAGCAGAACTTTTGTCAAAACTTAATTTTTACATACCGTCGCGGCAACTACGAAATAGAAATATATTTATTACAAGCCATCATCGTACAAATTACGCCAAATTTGTACCTCTGAATCAGATGATCGCAACTTACAATAAGCATGGAGAAAATGTAGACTTTACTATGACCAAAACAAAACTAAAACAATACTTCAATTCAATTAGATAATGACGAACGATTCAAAACATTAAAAATGCAAATCTGATGTGTTAGTTTCCTAAGGCGTACTGTATATATAAGTGAAACATAAAATGTAAGTACTATTGTAACAAAACGGTCTACTATTGATTGACGACAAATAAATAAATAAAAAAAAAAAAAAAAAAAGACAACAAATATTAGAAAACCACAAAAAAAAGTAGCCATTTTATAAAAAATAAATTGTATGTACCAAAACGCGCCACCGCTAGACGCCCCCCCCCCCACAAAAGCGCCCGCACCTCCCTCTGAGGATCGCGGAGAAATACGAGCCCCCCCTTTATCCCCTTAATTACACACACTACGTCCTCCCCCACCCAGCAATAAATAGTAGAGGAGAAGAACGCCACACGCGAGAGAACGCCGCCACCCCACACGAGCGAAATGGGGCCATATAGAGACACACGGCACAGAAAAATCCATCTTCCAGAAGGAAAACGCCCCAGAGGGAAGCCGACCCCGCGAAAAAAGAGACACACTACCCCGCCCCCACCACCCCAACCTAATTTCCAAAACCCGAGCCACCCTCCCCCCGGAGAGTTTAGGGTATTGAAAGGGGAAGCAGGACTCCACCAGCCCCCTAACCGGAATTTACCACCAACCAAAGTGGCACGGTAATAAATCTAGGAACACGCACAGAAGATAACAGGACTCCGACCCCAACCCTTCAGGAAGTTGAGGAGGAAATTGGTCTGTTGAAAAACAACAAAGCCGCTGGTGTTGACCAACTCCCAAGCGAGCTATTAAAATACGGTGGTGAAGCACTGGCCAGAGCGCTGCACTGGGTAATTACCAAGATTTAGGAGGAGGAATGTTTACCGGAGGATTGGATGGAAGGAATAGTGTGTCCCATCTATAAAAAGGGTGACAAGCTGGATTGCTGCAATTATCGTGCGATCACGCTACTGAGCGCCGCCTACAAGTTGCTCTCCCAAATGTTATGCCGCCGCCTGTCACCAATTGCAAAGGAGTTCGTGGGGCAATACCAAGCGGAATTCATGGGTGCCCATGCTACTACGGACCAGATTTTCGCGATTCGGCAAGTACTGCAGAAATGTCGCGAATACAACGTTTTTTCATCGACTTCAAATCAGCATATGATACAATCGATCGAGACCAGCTATGGCAAATCATGCACGACGGAAAAACTGACGCGGTTGATCAAAGCAACAGTGGATCGAGTGATGTGTGTCGTCCGGTATCTGAGACTGCATAAGATCCCTTCGAATCTCGGAGAGAGGGTTACAGCAAGGTGATGGATTGTCGTGTTTGTTGTTTAACATTGCATTGGAGGGTGTAGTTAGATGAGCTGGGATAGACACGAGTGGCACGATCTTCAAGGAGATCTGGCAAACTATTTGGCTTCGCCGACGACGTTGATATCGCAGCACGTAACTTTGAGACGATGGCGGAAACGTACATCGAACTTAAGGTTGAAGCTGGTAGGATTGGGCTTGTGATTAATGCGTAAAAAACAAAATACATGAAGGGAAGAGGCTCACGAGAAGTCAATGTTAGCCTCCTAGCACAAGTTCAGATCGACGGTGATGAAATCGAGGTAGTGGACGAATTTGTGTATCTGGGCTCATTGGTGGCCGCCGATAACGACACCAGCAGAGAAATACAAAAGGCGCATTATGGCTGGCAATCGTGCCTACTTTGGACTCCGAAGGACGCTAAAATCGAATAAAGTTCGCCGAACCACAAAGTTGACCATCTACAAGACATTAATTAGACCGGTAGTTCTCTACGGCCACGAAACATGGACATTGCTAGTGGAGGACCAACGCGCCCTTGGAGTCTTTGAACGGAAGGTGCTGCGTACGATCTACGGTGGAGTGCAGATGGAAGACGGAACGTGGAGGAGGCGAATGAACCACGAATTGCACCAGTTGCTGAGAGAACCTCCCATCGTACACATCGCAAAAATCGGTCGACCACGATGGGCTGGGCAGGTCGTAAGAATGTCGGACGACAGCCCTGTGAAAATGGTTCTCGAAAACGAACCGACAGGTACAAGAAGAAGAGGCGCGCAACGAGCAAGGTGGATCGATCAAGTAGAAGGCGACCTACGGACCCTCCGCAGACAGCGAGGCTGTCGAGGAACAGCCATGGACCGATTGCAATGGAAACAACTTCTGAGCACAGCAGAGGCCACACCGGCCTAGTCTGATTGGTATGGTATGTATGTACCAGGATGTCTGCTCAGCTTGGAATAACTTCTGTTTAAAGCTTGTTCATTAGTTCCATCATTAGCATTTTGACTTATTCTTCCGTTCCGTTGATTGTTTCGTTAGTACATCCAGTTTCGTGGTTTTTATATTTTGAATTGTTCAGCAAAACCTATTCTTGATGATGTAGTCACATCGTCTATTACCAAGTCGTTCTCTAAATGCTGCACTTTTCTACAAAACTGTTGATCTAGAACTATACAAGCAAAAATCGCCTGACGATAAAAGACCGCCGATACAAGTATAGTATCTAGGAATTACCAATCCCATTTTCATCTCAAAACTTTGTAGTTGTAGAAGCTACTTGAAAAAATAAATAAATAAAATACGCATGACCATCCGATTTCTTATTTTTGATTTGATTTTATTTTTTTGTTGAAAGTAAGCAAACTTAATAACAAAAGGAATTAATTGATTACATTTCCGATGAGTATGAATAATGAAACAGCTCCCCTATGTAAAGGGTGTTCCGATCAAAATTTGGTCAAACAGTAATGTGTGTGAGTCGATCAAAGTTTTTATTAATAAGTCAAATTATATGTCTTTTTCAAGTTCAGTTAATACAGAATACAGGAGAAATATTCAGCTAAGCATCCATTTTACCGAATGCGAATTGCCGGGTCTTTCGTTTAACACCTGCCATAAGATTTTGTACAGTCTCCTTGTCAACTTTATTCGCCGCAGAACGCCAGTTTGCCTTGAACTGTTTCTCGCTCACAACAGCTTGTTGAGTCTTCTTAAGGTTCCGCTTGACGATGGCCCAATATTGTTCGATTGGACGGAGCTCTGGTGTGTTGGGAGGGTTCTTGTCCTTGGGCACCACTTGAACGTTGTTGGCAGCATACCATGGCCTTTTTACAGTAATGGCAAGATGCCAAATCCGGCCAAAATAGAACGGAACAATTGTGTCGCTTCAGTAAAGACAGTGGACGTTTTTGTAGGCACTCGCTCAGATAAATTTCCTGGTTGACGGCTCCGGTCGCAAGGTAAACGTTGCTCTTCAAGTCACAGGTACAGATGGCCCGCCACACCAGATATTTCTTCGCGAACTTTGACAGTTTAATGTGGTTGAAAATATCTGCCACCTTTCCCCGTCAGGTTGCCGTATAAAATTCCTGTCCAAGAAGCTGTTTAAAGTCTGCCTTGACGTACACTGATAGGCAAAATAAAGTGCCCACCTCATCGTTTTTTCAATTTCTCTCATTTACTTGGTTCAAATTAAAGTAAACACACTGTATTTTTTTATTATCTTATTTTTTATATTCTTTTTAAGTTTCACTTATGGAATACTGAAAAAAAGGAGTTTTACTTAAAGAAAAAAAAAATCAATTTGTGTTGAAAAAAAAAACAGTGACAAAATAAAGTGCCCACTTCATTTAGGCTACAGAAAACATAAATTAAAGTAAAATAAAAGCATTTCAATAATTGATGTGTCCTCCTTTGGCCTTCAGGACCTCCTGCAGGCGCTTCGACATGCTCTCGACCAGGTTCTTTAGGTGCTGTGGATCTAGCTCTTCCCAGGCGCGCTGCAGGGCTTCAAAATAGTTATTTTTATTGGTAACACCAGTTTTGTCAACCCTGGCATCGAGAATCGCCCACAAATTCTCGATGGGATTGAGGTCCGGGCTTTGTGGAGGCCATTCCAGCGGTTTGATCCGACAAGACCAGAAGAAAGACTTGGTCTTCTTGGCAGTATGCTTCGGGTCGTTGTCCTTCTGGAATACGAACTTCTCTTCAAGGCCCGTCTGGATCAGCGAAACCTCCAGATTTTCTCGCAGGATGTTGATGTAAGAATCTGCCGTCATTATCCCGTCGATTTTCACAATGCTTCCCACTCCACCCCACGAAAAACACCCCCAGACCATCACATTTCCTCTTCCATGCTTCATCGTGCCTTGGATGTGGCGCTCCTGTAAGCTCCTCTCCCGATCTGCACCAAACACGAACCCGCCGCTTTCGGTTAAACAGCTCGAATTTTGATTCGTCCGTCCAGAGAACCGTTTTCCAGAACTCTAGGGGCTTATCAGCATGCTCCTTAGCAAACTTAAGCCGTTTGGCTTTGTTTGCCTTGCTGATAAATGGGCGCTTCCGGGCAAGTTTGCTATTCAACCCCTGTGCTACGAGACGGCGACGAACAGTTCGACCGGAAACTGATAACTGAAGGGTTTCCTGGATCTCGCGGACAGTTACCTTCGGGTTCTTCTTGACTTCGCGCATGATCTTGGTGTCCGTTCTCGCATCCGTTTTCCGCTTCCTGCCTCTGCCAGGGCGATCCACCACTGATCCAAACGTTTTAAGCTTCAGAAGAATTTTGCCAACCGCTGCCTTACTGATACTGTACTTCTTAGCGACAGCCCGGTGCGATTCACCGTTTTGCACATCACGAACGACCAATTTTCGGATACACAAGGGAATTGCTTTCGAAAGCACTGCGTTCTCCATTTTTTTTTCAATTGAATCAAATGCGATCACGTATACAAATGCACCAGGTTGAGCCGTTTGCTTCAAAATATGTCAAAATATCAAAACATAAGCAATCGAGTGGTCTTCCAATGGAAACTTATCGAAAACATATCGATTTTTTAAGTGGGCACTTTATTTTGTCACTGTTTTTTTTTCAACACAAATTGATATTTTTTTTCTTTAAGTAAAACTCCTTTTTTTTCAGTATTCCATAAGTGAAACTTAAAAAGAATATAAAAAATAAGGTATTAAAAAAATAGTGTGTTTACTTTAATTTGAACCAAGTAAATGAGAGAAATTGAAAAAACGAAGAGGTGGGCACTTTATTTTGCCTATCAGTGTAAGTTTCATCGTCCTGTACCACGCAATCAAACTTCGTCAGTATAGTCGTGTACAACTTTCGCGATCGTCTTTTGGCCGACGTGTTTTTGTTTATCGTCGTGATTTGGAGTCACCGACTTTCTTGTAAGTCGACAACCCAGCTCGTTTTTTAGCTCTCCCCACGGTTGAAGCGCCGCTCCCATGCTTCTTTGCGATATCTCGGACGGAGAGGTTGGGGTTCCGCTCGAAACAGCAGACAGCTCTTTTTGTCGTCGCTGTGTCCTACGGATTTCGATTTCCCCCCGATCCAGCTTTCCTGGCTGTCGACAAACGTTCACCGAACACTTTGAACGCGTTGTTAAGAGTTGATTGTGCCACATTCAACAACTTCGCCAACTTGGCGTGAGGAGTAGGTTTGGATTTTCGCCATGCACGTGCAAAATTTTGATGCATTGCTTCTCTTCCTTTGACGACATTTTGATAACTGAAGGCCAGTATCGACTTAAAAAGTAGAGAGGTTACGGCATTTTGTTCAATATTATCAAGCGGAATTTTGACAATTTTTCTGCATGGAACGAAATGTCACCTTCACTTACGGAATAATCGAGCGGAATATTTTTCGGAAAGTAAAAGTGCCAGCTCCCGTTAGTTTGCGTGGAAACCTTACAAATTCCAATTTTATTTTTGATTCTTTTCAGGTGGATACTGCTGCAAAAATTTCTTTTCGATTCTTTATTTTTCCGTTTCAGTAAACGGAATTTAAGATGGGTTTGGGATAGAAAAAGAAATTTCTTTCGAACACGATACCGACCTTGAAGTGCTAATCTCAAAATCAAAATAAAAACGCGATGCTACACGCACACATCTTCAAAATGAGGGGTGTGAAATTTTTTTTTAATGCACGATGAAAGGAAATGCGTCAAGTTTAAGTCGACAAAATTTTGATCGAAACACCCTTTAGTAATGCTTTGCAAAAGCGTTCTGATTTATGATAAAAAACTATTTCAGCTTTTTCAACTGTGTTAATATGATCAAATGCAACATGCAACTATTCGCAAATACTGTGCTTAACCATTGATCACCATCTCAGAATTATATCGCCAAAAAAATCATATCAGCCAATCTTGGTAGGCATACCACAGCGCATCGCTGGTCGCTTATGGAGGCTGGTCGTACAGGATCATTCCAAGGCAGCCGGCGGTGCGCAAACCGAAGAAAGTTGCATTGAATTCGGTCAATTCGTTGACTATGGACGACATAGTATGGCGCCCACACAAGTACACCATATTCTAATATGCTACATACCAGCTATAAACGTCTTCAAACCGCTTCGTATTTTGTTTGACGAATCCAAGCACCGCGTACGCTTTAGCGGTCGTTGCTGTCAAGTGGTACACCGAAATCCCCCTTTACTGTGCTCATTCTAGCAATACTGGTTGTCTCCAATCCATAATCGGAGATGGTTGCATTCCTTATTCGATAGAATGTAATGACGTTACTTGCACTAGCCCAGCAATGCGTCGATGTCAGCTTGGATAAGAACAGCATTTAATTAACGATGAAACCACGCGGTAGAACTTTAGATCATCTGCGAACATTTTTTTAATTACGCTTCAGACGAAGATGATCAGGTTGTTACTTAGCACATCTTCGCACGGAGGACGAAAATAGGTTTGACGAGTCAAGTGGAGCTTCAGCTGTTGTTTCGTAGGAAACAGTCTATCAGGGCTGTCTCTTGCTCAGACGAGGCATTGATCGGCAAAAAAGGAGTTTATTCCTCCATCGTGCATCCAACGCAGGTTATTCTTGTGTAATGAGACCAGGTTTAAAACATTTTTGGTAGATACCATTTTATCTTCCTTTTTGTATTGATCGAATCATAACATCAAGTAAAAGAAAACAAAACATCGTCTACAGTTTGTCAGCAGGGCCAAGAACCAATTCGAAAAATGTCAGTCATAGGCCCTCCTAACTATGTTACTAGGATTATCAATGAAAACGAAAAAAAAAACAAATGATTGACCATTTCAACGTGGTGGTCTACTAAACGAAATTCGAAAAAATGTGGGTGAGGGGACTGTTCATTCTTCAGAGAGGGGCAGTGAAGGGCAAATTGACTCGTGTGAAAAGTGCCTTACAACACAGTGACATTCGAAACTTACACTATCTTCGGTTGCATCAGAAAACAGTTGACCAGGCGTACAGTGAATATAATGATTTTCAGAACTTGATTTATGCCCTGTCCCTCTCACTTGAAGAGCGACGAGCCGAGCAGGAAGCGAAAAACATTGAATTCGAGACGATGTACAACGACTTGTCGATTCGGTTGAGAATACTCAGGAACTCCAGGCTAAAGAAGTTGCCACGAAAAACGAAGTTGTGGCTGCGACCCCCGCTTCGATGACAGTTGGATCAGCTTTGCAATTCCTCCCTCCGCTTCGAGCGCCTCTACCGATCTTTGACGGGTCATACCAAAGATGGGTTTCGTTCAAATCGATGGTGACTACATGTTCATGGATCGGTACAAGCACGAACAACCGGCCATAAAACTTTACCATCTCCGTAATTCACTTGTTGATCCGGTGGCGGGAATCATAGACCAGAACAGTGTAAACAATAATAATTACGATGCTGCCTGACGATTCCTCACGGAGAGATTTGAAGATAAGAGACTTATGATAGACAAGCACATCGAGTGTTTGTTCAATTTGCCGAAGATCGCTAAGGACAACTCGGCAAATCTCCGAGAATTGCTAGACGTGTGCAACAAGAATATCAAAGCATTGAAGAACTTGAACCTTCAGCTGGAAGGACTCGGAGAACAAATGGTTGTGAACATGATTTCATCGCAAATGGATACATCTACGAGAGTCGCCTGGGGAACTCGCCAGGAGCCGACAATTTTGCCATATACGGAGACGATGAAATGCCTACAAGAACAGTGCAAATTGATCGAAAAATTTGAAATAAACAACAAAGTGGAAAGTGCGAAATCTAAAGCGGTGGCGAAGGCCCACACGCTAATAAACACAAGTGAACAAAAAAACGATACAAAAGGTGAGCTAAAGTGTGCTGTATGCAAAGCCAACCAAGAACTATGGAAATGTGAGAACTTTAAAGAAGAGATGACTGTGAGTGATAAATACGATACGGTGAAGAAGTCACGATGCTGCTTTAACTGCTGCTTGCAGAAAAGGTCACCGGACGAACGGATGTAATTCGACGCATAATTGTCGTGAGTGTGGTAAACTCCATGCAAGCAAATACGTTCCAGCTCCACGTCAACAGATTCGATCGCAGTAGTACAGAGCACTGCCGGTGAAAATACGCATCAATCTGGTAAGAAATCAGTTTCAAATAATCTTTTTGCTGAACCGTCTCGATCCGGCACCGCTACAACACTGTGTGCTAGTGTGAGTATGCCAAGTAAAGCAATCGTTGCTGTCTACCGCAGTGGTGCAAATCTGTGGTTCAAATTCGACCGTGTATCCCTGCAGAGTTTAGCTAGACTCCGCTTCTCAAGTCCATTTCGTTACGGGGCGTTTTTTTAACGAGAATGTCCAGAAGAAAGAACCTGTCGACTTTACCTGTGAGCAGATACCCCCGGCAGATTATTTTCAGACTTCGTCATAGAGTGCATTTGACTATCGAATCCCCGTGTAGGATATTTCTCGGCTGAATTGAAATTCCTCATCGCGCTCCGGATTACGGGCGACATTCCTGAAAGGTCGTTCAGTGCAGCCGGGTGCCCACCATTGAAAATATTAGCTGCCCCGGAGTTCAATAAAAGAGGACGTATCGACATACTTGTTGGTGCAGAAATCTTCAGGGATGTAGTGAAGGGTAGCCAGATCAAGTTGGGATCAAACCTATCAGTGCTCACTGACACGGAATTTGGTTGGGTGGCTGGAGGTATTATTTCGACCGACGTACCAGTGATCGCTAAGTCTTTCTGTCAAATTGCCGACGAAGATTTGAATGAACTTCTACGAAGCTTCTATAAACTGGAGGCATGTGATGAAATCCAGCACTCGAACAAAGCAGGTGAAGATCGCTGCATAGATCATTTCCGTGACACCCACCAACGAGATCATGAAGGGAGGTATTACGTGCGGCATCCGTTCAACGATATGATAAAGGAACTGGGCGATTCTCGAGCAATGGCAACAAGAAGATTTCTCTCGTTGGAGCGCCGACTGGACAGGGAACCAGAAATCAAGCAGCAGTATACCAGTTTTATGTGGGGTTCCAAAAAAGATGACCCAAGGGGACAAATGATTGAATCTATCATAAACGATCAACAGCTAATTCTTCTAAATGATGGATCCTCTACATTCATACATTCAGGAAATTCGAACACATCTTCATGCATCGACCTCACACTATGTTCCGCTGAATTAGCAAACAAACTAAACTGGTCAGTAGTGGACGACCAACACGGCAGCGATCATTTTCCAATCATAATAGGCACCGAAGAACACAACAAAAGGAACCGAATCGCCAGATGGAAGATTGAATTAGCCGACTGGAATACGTTCGAAGAGGAAATTGAAAAGCTCATACTCCCAAATGCTAATTATTCGATAGATGAACTAACAGAAGCCACAAAATTAGCAGCTTTACGATCAATACCAAAACATCAACAAAGGCACACCTCAAAGCCGTACCTTGGTGGAACTCAACAGTGGCAGACGCCATCAAACAAAGACAAAAAGCCCTAAGAAAAAAGCAAAACACTCATCCAGACGATCCGCTCTACCAAATCATCCATAAGAAATTTGTGCTCGCCAGGAACAACTGCCGCAAAATCATCAAAGAAGAGAAGCAAAAATCGTTAGAAGAATTCGCTTCATCAATCAACGAGAACACGCCAATGAAGAACATTTGGAACCGCGCATCCGATCAATATCTAAGAAAGGACAATCAACATCATCTAGAACATGGGCAATTGCCTCATCGAGCTGAGCACTTCAAAAAAGAATCCTCTAATGAAACCTATCCACCCAAATTCATGAACAAGAAGCTCAAAAAGAAAGCCGCCCTATAAACTTCAGAAACAGCCGGAACTCCAAATTATGCAAACCCTACTCAATGAATGAACTCCTACTACAACTGGATAAACTCATGGGAACTGGACAAAGTAAAAAAAAAATCCACAATGCAATGCTTAAGCTTTTACCGTTCTATATTAAAAAGAAATTGCTAGCAGAAAAACATCCTGACCAACTCTTCCCAGAATCATGGAGAAAGTCAATACTTGTCCCAATACCCAAACCAGGAAAATGCCCAAACACAGCCAATAATTTAAGACCAATTTGCCTATCCAGCTGTGTATTCAAGCTCTTCGAACGTATGGTCAATAAACGTCTGATGAATCACCTGGAAACAAACGGAACTCTCGGAAAATCCCAATACGGTTTTCGCAAAGGACACCAGACAATAGACGTCATTTCAAAAATAGACAATTTTGGCGAAGACGCCATCAGAAACAAAAAACACGCAGAAATAATATTTCTGGATCTAACGAAAGCCCACGACCGCACCTGGCGTCGACTAATACTACAAAGACTAGCAAAAGCGAAAGTATCCGGTCACATGGCCAACTTCTGCAAACTTTTCCTGGAACGAAGAGAATTTCAAGTACGATACGAAGACCAACTATCTGATACAAAAATACAAGAAAATGGTGTCCCACAAGGATCTGTTCTTGCAGTTACTTTCTTCCTACTAGCTGTTGACACCCAAAGACACTTTCCTAAAAATGTACGCGGACGACATCACCATCGCAGTCATCTCCAAATCAGCAAAATCGACCCGGTCAAAAACACAAAAAATCCAGAAAACATACAAAAATTGAGTGAATGGGCTTCCAGATCTCTGCATCAAAATTGGGAATTATGCACAAAGAAGAAAACTGCAGAACCAATCTCCCCCAGTACTAAATCATAAAGAAATAGCGCTCACCACCAATCAAAAACTCTTAGGAGTATGGATTGATCGCAATCTTAATTACAATTACCACATCAAAATGACATGAGACGAAGTCAAAAAACGACTTGGCATCATGAATTGACTGAGCAAAACTAGTTTCGGAGCAGACAGGAAAAGCCTACGTCACATCCTGCAGATGATCATACTTCCAAAACTACTCTATGGAGCCCCTATACTAACATGTGCAGACAGCAAAAATGTCCACAAAATAGAATCACTTTACCATCAAGGCATACGATTCACTACAGGAGCATTCCACTCAAGCCCTATAGAAAGCATTCTCTCGGAAAGCGGCCTTCCTCCACTACATCTCGTTATGATTAGAAAAACAATTAACTACTCCATAAGACAGTACGCAAGAGGAATACTAAACCCAGACCTACATATCATTAACGTAACAAAAAATCTGATGAATGAGTACTCCATTCCGTTTATAGACATAGAATATGAAAACCCCTCAAATGCATTAACTTAGGAAGACCAAATACAGACCAATTGAAAAACTGGTATCCCGGACAATCTCCCCCCGAAAGCAAAGCAAATTAAATTCAAGGAGCTGTGCAACACACACTACCCACACCACCGCCACATTTACACCGATGGCTCCAAAACACAGGACGGAGTAGGCTGCAGCGTACACTCCAACGACATAAACACAATTATTTCCCTTCCAACACACTTATCAATCTTCAGCGCTGAAGCATACGCCACCATCAAAGCATTGGAATACTGCATATAGGACTAAATGTTATATTCATTGATTCCAGAAGCGTCTTAGAAGCCAACAAGAATTCTTACCACCCTTGGATAATTAAAATTAGAAAAATGCTACATGCAAAACAAGGCAACACAGCACTGTGTTGGGTACCAGCACATATTAACATAACCGGCAACGAAAAAGCGGATAAATGAGCAAAAGAAGGTTCGTCTATAAGAAACCCAATTGAAATCAGAACTCCTTTCGAGGACTTCAGAGGACTAGTTAATTCTTGGATAATATCTACCTGCTGCGATACATGGAAGTGCAGCTCTAGTAAACTGAGACTCCTCAACCGCGTTATTACAAGGTTAAGAATCGGACATACCAGACTAACACATGATCATCGCGCAAGAATGGAAGATCCAGCCATGTGCACCTCCTGTGGAACAAGAATCACCGTAGATCATATAATGATAGACTGCCAACTGTATGACAAGGAAAGAAAAAAAACATCAACTGAGCACTTCGCTACAAGACATGCTAGGCGACGACATCAATACCTTGCAAAAAACCATCGACTTCTTAGTTGAAACAAAACTGCAAGGGCTTATTTAATCCGTTACACCACAAGCAACTTAATGCAAGGTAGCACTTTATCGACGAGTACGATGCCATATATTAAAAAAACGAAAGGATGAGTTATGTCAGTGACATAACTGCAAAGTTGACGTAGGACTGCTTGTTGATGTCAAGAAATTCATGTCATCGAATTGATGAATTTCTACTATATTTTATTCAGTCTAAAGAACCATGAAACCCTGTGCTGTTGGTGGTGATTGAAATATTCTTATCAGTTTTCTTGGGCTTCAGGACAGCCTGAATGTTTGGCGGCACGTGATACTACGATAAAAATAGGCATTTACACCGTCTTCAACTCGAGATTGTACAGACTGAAGATTGAACATATACCCAAAAGTTGAAAAGGTGGTAAAAAATGCAGGTGGTAAAAAATGCAGTTTATACTATCATATCTTGAGAAATCCGCATGATTCAGAAAAGGAAATGTTGCCCATTTTGATCCACAAAGCGTTTTATGGTACAAATGAAGCCATGCAAATGTGTGCAAGCGACTGGCAAGCAAAAATAGCTCGAGACAAATTTATCGCTGTAGGATCCTTATTCAATCATCACCAACATATCAATATACAATATGGATGAGTCGATATCACAAAATGCCGCAACGCTATTGGCCACTGTTGTATTGCCGCCGTCAAGTGTTCTATTTTTGTTCTCACTGATCATAGACAAAGCATTTTATGAAATAAACAATGCCATGGAAGTTTGTTGACGACAGGATGCACATAGCTTGGTGGAAAATATGTCCATTTGCTTCATTGCTGTACCCTGAATTCCTCGCCAAGTGAACTAACCGTAGGGTTTCTATTATACTACTCTTGCTTTATCAAAGTGGCTGAATGGTTGCCATGAAGAGCCGCCGCGCTAGGAGTCCTGGTCTGAATCTTGTCCTGTCGATCTTGTGAAATGTCCATTTTATTTTTGTGAGCCATCTGACATTCGGACACTCATCTTTACTTATCAACTAAATATCCACTGCGCACCACAACCCTCACGCACACGTTCAATTTTTCATTGCGAATTGCTGTTGCTGTTTTGCCCACAACTAATGTTAGATTTTTCATCCAAGTTACGATCAATTGCAAGAATGGAACAAAATCAAGCGAAATTGTATAACAATCTTACTTTTTTAGTTTGGGTGTAAAGCGAATAAATACTCTTTAATTGGTAAATTGATTTGGTCGTCCTGAAAAGGACAGATTTTAGTTGTTTTCGGAGGGATGATTTACGTCAGTGTCGACGTCGGGCTTCTTCCGCTTGCCTCGTCTAGCGGACGTGCCAGCCACGTCAGGCGCTACATCAGCGTCGGGCGTACAACTCGGAAAAGCACTTTTTATCACGAGAGCGGGATAAACACGTCTGAACGTGTCGATGATCCAATAACGAATGATGAATATGCTTCTTCTTCTTCTTTATTGTTTTAACGGAAATGCCAGGCCTGCTTTATATAATGGCGTACACCATTACATGACAAAAAGGGGTTCTCAACGAAGGCAATGCAAATCAAATTTTACAAAATGGGACGGGCCTCAGTTGTTACGCCAGACAGCAGCGTGGAAATGAAATCATTAGTTTTCATTCGAGCGACAGGGGTTTCGGAGGTTAAATTCGCATCTTTTCTACTCAGGCAACAGTAAAACGGCCCTTGTCAGGGCCTCAGAACCCTATCCCAAGAGAGTTGAGATTTAGACACACTTGCTTCTGAAACTGCAAAACAATAGTAACAATACAAACAATAGTTTGTAAACATTGGCCAGAAAAATTATCTCACATTTTAAAACTACCTGCAGCTAACCTAATCTATTATCTGCACCTAATCCACTATGAACCTATGTACAACAAGAACTACAATAAAGCTAACCTACCCCCTACACTGAATATGTGAAACACATAATTGGTCTGCCGTGTTGCAGTTCCGCTCAAATTAACTGTTAATATTTCGTTTGTTGAATGTACAACGTGCTTGCTAGTTTTAACATGGCAAATAGAGATTTATATATGGATACTAATAAAAAATGTTGCTCATTTTCTCCAGAACGTGGCTTTTCAAGCAACGCCATGTTGAGCCGGTGAGTGGTAATGAAAATTCGATGAGCTCAAGAGAAATTTCAATCAAACATACTCTTTAGTTGGCAAATTTATTTGTTCGTCCTGAAAAGACCGGGTTTTAGGTGTTAACGGAGGGAACATGGTTCGCGATTGAAATTTTCTTCTCGGTCTTCCAGGGCAGCAGGATGGCCTGAGTGTTTGGCAGCACGTAATACTACGATAAAAATTTACATTTGCAACGTCTTTCACTCGAGAGTGTACACACTGAACATTGACCATAGAGCTAATTACAACGAACAACTTAACCTAACACCCAGTGGATTTAACTGCTCACTTCATGGCAATGAACGACGGGCGACGCCGCTAACCACTTGACCACGAAGATGATGTGGGCGATTGATTTGGCCATTTTCTCCGAGACGCGGCTTTTTCAACGCCATATTGAGCCGGTGCGTGATAATGAAAATTTCGATGAGCTCACAAGAGAAATTTCTATCAAACATACTCTTTAGTTGGCAACTTGATTTGATTGTCCCGAAAAGGACGGATTTTAGTTGATAACATGGTTTCCAATGGGATTGAAATTTTCTTCAGTCTTCTTGGGCTGCAGGACACCACTCTGTGAAATGGTCACACCGGAGAAAAGTTTGTTCAGCTCCTCGTCGTTGCGGATGGCTAGCTGCAGGTGACGTGGATGATTCTTCATGATCTGGTCTTCTTGTTTCCACGGGCGGCGTTTTCTACCAACGTGCTCCGCAAATACGTGTGTCGCATGCGGATGCACAGCGAGAACTGATGATTGGTCGGTCGCCCCCACATGTTTGATATTCGCTAGCACGGTAACTGTGGCAGTATGAACCAATCGGAGCGAGGCGCAAACATGATGTCATTTTCGACCAATAGCGTTGTGCGTTTAGACATTTTTCTTTGAAGTACATATTAGTTAGTTTAAACAAACATTATGAATTAAGTTTGCAACAGGGATTCAGCTTTGATGTTCTACCTTGCGAATGAAATACTTATCGTAAAATTTCTGTGGGCCAGAGAGGAGATATTATCGTTCAAAGTCTCCAAACCCGCGTAACGTTTGCGATTTCAGAAATTCTAGAAAGGCGCCCCTATACAGGAATAGAAAAGAGAGACGTAAGTCCTACGTCAAAATAAACCAGTGATTTCCACAATCAATCATCAGTAAACTCAACCACACCAAACTCCTAAATGGGTAACGACGATTCGAAGCAAGCCAAGCAGAACGGAGACCAAGACGTCACCATCATCCAAACCCAAGAGGTACACACCGGTATACTGACAGATCACGACATGAAGCTGAATATCATCGCCATCATGGTTGGGATGCAACTATGCATCACCATAATAAAAACGATAAAAAAAACAATGGAAACTTCAGGCCATCAAAGCAGCCAGGGCATCAACCCAGTATAAATCAGGACGAAACGCAACACCCCTACTCAAGGATCCAACAAATCATATAAATCAAATACAAATAGACATAGGTACATAGGTACACACCAAATTAAATGAATACACAAACTCTGTTACTTTTTACCCGAATGGTTAAAAGGTCTTTAATAAAAAAACAAACAAAACAAAACCAGATTTATGCGAGAATACGAAGACCTCGGCCACATGAGAGCCATCACAATGATGATAGCGAAGCACCGAATACCGTTTACTACATACCTCATCACTGTGTAGTAAAACCCACGAGTACTTCTACAAAGCTGCGGGTCGTGTTTGACGGATCCGCACCGTCATCGTCAGGAGTGGCCATCAACGATGCTTCACTGAGTGACGAGGCCAAACGTGCAAAATGATTTATTCTGCATTCAACTGAACTATCGCAGTTACAAGTACGTCTTTACGGTGGACGTGGTGAAAATGTTTCGCCAGGTCGGTGTCCTACCTACGGATACCGTATTCCTACGAATAGTCTGGCGCTACGACCGGAACGAGTAACTGTCGGTATACGAGCTTTCGACAGTGACGTATGGTCTGGCATCATCTCCATTTCAAGCAACTATGGCGCTTCGACAGGCTTAGGAGGATCACCAGCACGAGTTTCCTCAAGCATCGATGGTAATTAAGAAGAGTACCTACATGGTAATGATGCGATATTCCTTCAACTGCACGGGTTTCGGTTTCCTCAGACGTGGCTTATGGGGCGTGCCTCACTCTCGGGTTGTCCAGAGAAATGGTTCGGTGACAATGTTTCTAATCTGCAGCAAATCACAGATTCTCCCAAAGAAGACAGGCAAGTGCAAGCCGATCACTACTTCTCGAGCTGAGCTGCTTGGTGCAGTGTTGCTGTCAAAACTAGTTGAAAAAGCAGTTGCTGCGATTGATGTTGAGTTCGAGTCGATAAATCTGCAAACCACCAGAGGTACTGCAGCTGTATGTTTCGAAGAGAGTGACAGAAATTCAACGAATTACAAGTGCGTATAAATGGCGATACGTTCCGAGTCAAGAAAATCCAGCGGATATTATTTCGCGTGGTGAGCTTCCCGTAAGCTGGTGGCTAATTCGATGTGGTGGGATGGACCACCCATGTTGAAAGTGACAACGGTTGAAGAAGTGCACCTAGTTCCGTTAGCGGATGAAGATTTACCTGAAATGAAAGCTGGTGTCTCGTTGGCTGTTACTTCTCCAGTGAAACGGTTGCTGATATTCGACAGGGTGAATGATTATGACAAGATTCTACGAGCAATGACCTACCTGGTTCATTTCGCAAAATACGTTGCTAGCAAAGGTGAGATGATCACCAAAGGACCGCTATCCGTTCCAGAACTGCGCACTGCGTTGGCGGTAACTGTGCGGTGTGTTCAGAAGGAAATGTTCCATCACGAGCTGCGAGCTATTAATGAAAGAGGAAATACTAAACATCGTTTGAGTGGTTTGAAACCGTTCGTCGATCCACAAGATGGAATTCTGCGTGTGGGAGGCAATATGTAAGTTTGGTCATATCGAGTTCAACCGGCACCGCCTTTTGCTTATACCGGTGTAGACTTTGCTGGCCCTGTTTTGATTAAATCGTTTACTTCAGGTCGTAGGCCATTAGTAACCAAGTCCTATGTCAGCTTGTTCGTCGAGCTCGTGTCTGACTTGACCACGGATGCATTTTTAGCTGCCTTGCGGCGGTTCACGAGTCGTCGAGGGTTGCCATTTAAGATGTATTCTGATAATGCAACGAACTTTGTTGGAGCTCAGAGCGAACTTGACCAGCTAGCGCGGCTTTTTGCCGATCAACAGCAATCGAAGCAGATTACTGATTATTGCACCAGTCAATGAATCGAATGGTCTTTCATATCGCCACGAAGCCCTCACTTCGGTAGCATATGGGAGGCCGGAGTGAAGCTGGTGAAGCACCACCTGGCGCGGATTGTTTGCGGTTGTAAGCTGTCGTACGAGGAGTTATACTGCACATTAACTCAGATCGAAGCTGTGCTGAACTCGAGGCCATTGGCGTTCTGTTCCGACGATCCATGTGATCTTACTGTTTTAGTAAGTTCAGTTTTCACACTTCCAGAATCATAAATGGAAATTCTTGATCCTGGCGTGTATATAGTAAAGGTATATTTTTGATAATATAAAACGACCTCACCAATGTTCCTTATCTTATGCTGGAAAGCTAATCCGGATGCGGGGCACTAAAAAACAAAAAATGCGAAAAAACTACCGACGCACATTCCATTTAAAAACGACCATAAAACACTATGAGAGGTATTCCATTTACAACATCCTACGCAAAGCACTCGGAGAAACTATAATTTCAACATTTATTTTAGTTGAATGGAGGAATTTGATTGATTTTATTTCCGCGAAAACGACGCAGCAAAAGCAAAACACCTCAATCTAACCTCAATCGTATGTACTAAAACTAGGCTTTAAACGAAAGTAAAAGATTTCTCCTATTCTATGCACCATAATTGGTGGGCTACTTAAAGTGTCAATATTAATTATTTCTGCTTGTGGAAGCGCTTCAAGTGCTGTGAAAGCCATGTAATGGTCGTCAAGTAATCCTGATCCACATATATTTACTACAAAAAAATATTCGTCATTTTCCTGAATAATGTCTAGTACTTGGAACAAACTTACACAGGTGCTGCTAATCATCGTTACAAAGTTTCCGGCCTTATAACTTGTGCCTTTATAAATTATTGCTTTAGAAATAGCAACATCAAACCCATTTCTAATTATCATAGGTTTGGTAACTGAGCAAACGGTCACTGGTTACAAAATTTCCATGTACTTCAATCTTTGAAAAAATCCCATTCAGTAAATGGTAAGAGAATTGCAAGGAAGCTTTTCTAATCTAATCTAATCTAATCTTATCTACTACAAACGCATCCAGTACGAGAAAGCATCCTGGAAATAATTGGCTTAGATGACGCCCAATTATTTTTTTTGTCAATATTAATGCTTGCAGCACATCAAAGAAATGATACAAGTGTCAAAGCGGTCAGGCCTACTGCGTTGCATAAAGATGATTCTGTAAAAGTTTGATTTGAATCACAACGCAATTTGTGAATCTACAGGGGAGGAAGGATGCGTGGACATACCGTACCATACGCTCCGAGGTAAGAATAATAAACTCATATTTAAATAATGAAAATCCGAGTAATGAAAATATGGTAATGATTATAATAAAAATGTTAAATCAAAATGCAATGTCATATAGAATAGTTCATAAAATATAGTGAAGGGAATATTCCTTCGTAACGTAACGTAATAACGTAATATGATAATAATAATTACACATGTCTGCACATTGTTGTCCTGCTGCAAAAGTAGAAGGATTTGCGTATTTATTATGAACCTAAAAGTTTATACAATATATCATAGCTACGAGAAAAAAGTTGAAAGTTATTTAACAAAACTTGAAAACTCCATGGATGACCTGAATTTATACACACAGAATAGTTCATCTAAAATGTCGATGTGCTGTTCCGATTCCTTGTACCAATTTACTCATTTGTAGTGGATCTCATTGTTTTAAATGATGACATCCACTGGTTGGTCAATGATCTAATCTAATCTAATCTAATACAAACGTAGCAAAATAGAACAGCATTTATGAATATAAAAATTAAATAAAATTATATTCGCTGATCTAAATTAATACAAAAATACTTTATGATACGAGGCAATAACATATCTATACAACCTGGAATCAACTTCCTTGAAACTTTGGCGTAGTTAAAATTTCTTTATTATTGTTATTATTATTTTCCAAATGAAAATAATAATGATATGCAATTAATTATAAGATGCAGCTATATATCTCAACCAGTAGTTAATGAATGTATACTGAAACGTTAAGGTCAAACTATGCAATAATATGAAGAAGAAAAAAACCACCGGAGCACCCAACGATGACATCAATTGATGCTGGAGACAATCTTCAACCTAAACATGAATTTATGTATGTGAAAACTTGTATGTATCCTATTATAAGAGAATTGCAAAGAAGCTTTTACGCATAAAGTAAAACAAATATTCTTACGTGATGACATGATGTGAGCATATTGCTTAAAACTTTTGTGCATTGCTTCTTTCTCACATCATCTTTTCTATTGGCCCGGAAGTTCGTATCAAAGTTGGATAGTGCACGACGAAATGATGCTTAGGCTTCAACTCCTTATTAAACAGATGTTTATACAGTTCATGATGTGTTGCGATAGCTTGCTTAAGATATCGGAAAATAATGAATCATTGAGCGCATTTCACTAGACGTTAGTTTGAATGATACAGACTTCCTTTTCTTTTTACTATTATACGAATTGGAAATATCGGGCATCCTTTGTAACTCACTATCCAAGCAATTCTTACTAAATGCTTTCCTCTGATCACTGAAATCTTGAACAGTAAAATATGTTTTCTCGTATATACCCCAGAACTTCAACTTGCATACTTGCAAATGCCACCACTGAAGAGGTCATGCATCGCATCTACACTCTTATTCTCCGTCACATGAAATGTTGGTAACTCGTTAAAAATTGATTTTTCAGCCTTTTTGAATCTGCTTGTTAATTTAAACGTCCTCGTCGTAATCGTTTCTTCTGCGTATGCAGTCTGGCATGTTCTTTAACATCTTCTTTGAGTAGTTCTTTTGATCTACGACAAAACCGACAATAAAACGTGGCGTTGAATCCACTGGAAAATTGCAACATCGTGTGATGATGATGATGTGAACTACCATCTAATGTAGCAACACAACTGCCTATAGCACTGGACAGTTTTAATTAAACGGTTTGATCAAGGTTACATTGTGGTAAATGTTTCATCATGTCCCTTCGTATCCAAATCGCTTCAACCGGGTGCTCTGATGGTCCCTCCATTTATACCAGCATATGGTGTTATATAAATATATGCAAAATTTAGAGAAATAATATGATTTTCTTACCTTGATTTTGAAATCATCTTACCTTGAAGCTTGTGTTAGAAAATTTGGCTGGTAAAATTGGTTAGGGTTATATACCGTTCCCCACTTAGTGCTTCAACCTCCCTTTGCTGTAGGGTCGTCTCGATGTTTCTGCTTTTGAAGAGCTGACTTCAGTAGCGCATATCGAGACTCACAATGTGTCATATGGCGACCAACTCGGCAGAACGCGCCCATACCCCTTTCTGAACCGAAGGGCAGGGGGAAATTGCAACATTGTGTGTACACCTAAATTACCTCCCTGCAATAAGCACAATAAAATTCTTAAATTTACAAATTTTCCTTTGACTTCTAATTGTGTTCCTTTCTCTTCCATAGATTTGAAGGTTTCTATCATTACAGTTAGTTTGTTGATGCCAGTATCTTTCATATAAACTTTCTTGATCATCCCTGCTACAAATATATGCGAAAGCTTCGCGACAAACTGGTCGCGTATGGTTGGAAAATTATAATAAATATCGCATACTGAGTGTCTATTAGAATAAGAACTTTGTGAGTCGTTTACTTCGAACTCGTCGGCATAAAGGCAAAGTGGAATAATTATGTCTCCTTCATATTTTTCACTTATTTGTTTCCATTTAGATCCATTAACGAAAGTCTGAGTTTTGCAGCTTTACAGTATGTTCCTAAATTATATATTGTATTATTTGATTTCAAGAAAGATTTTATTTGAAATTCAACAGGCATCATTATTATATAACTTTTGTTGTTTTCTATTTCTTGATCATCTTCAATATCTATTTATCTGGATACGAGATCTTCGTTTTTATCTATGGTTATTATAGACGGTAAGTCTAGACCTTCATTTTTCATCAAGTGATTAAATAGCTTACAGTCGGAACTGATGGACTTATTCATTTTTGATATGTAATTTTCGAAATAAAACTGTGATTCTGCATTATGTGCAATCATTTGAAGCTCTTGCAACTGATTGGCTATCTCAGTGAACATAAAGTTTATTCCGCCTTGAATATCATAAACGTCTTTTCTGCTAACATTAGCTTTCATATGTAAACTTAAGGTAAATGCTGTAGCTGATTTTTCGATTTGATTCAATTTTTCTGACGATCCTCCTCCGCTGTAACCTTCTACGCTGCTTTTCAGCCGTTTAATTTGGCGATCCTCATTCTCGGTCGTCTCTCGATCGATATCCAGATCTAATGCATTACATTCCGTGGTATTTGATTGATCTGCACTTTCTGGGCTGGTGTACCGATAATGTGTTTTTTGTATGGATATAATTTAGAGAAAACTTGACCGCATAACGGCACGATGCATCTATAGCGATAGTTCACAGGAGTCCTATGATGATTTCTTAAATGATCAAAATATACGACAGTGGTCTCGAAAGACACGTTGCGTGTTCAAACATGCATTTAATCATGTTTCAATCAAGGGGACTCTTCAGTTTTAATCAGGAAGTTGTGTAGGCGATTTACATTTGCGTATGACTCATGGTGCTCAATGTCGTAGATTGAGCGGCTGATGAAGTGATACTGCTTTCATATCTTCGAGTAAGGTAAACCAAAAAAGTGTGTGGTTTTAATTAGTACTTCGATTTCCCTTGTACATGATGTTAATCCGAAGCAAAAGTCCGGATAGTATACATAAAAACGTTCCGTTAAGTTTTCCAGATCTGTTACTTCGGCAATTAGTTTCGGAGAAATCGGTAGCTTTTTGTCGACATACGATGTGTAAATCGACTGAATCTGCAGAAAGAGTTGATCTTTAGATTCCACAAATATGATCGTATCCTCTTGAGTAACACAAATGGTTTAAATTTCGAACTGGCAACGTTAGGCGGAAGTATGGTATTCAAGCCAAGTAGAAAAGCACACAATTTCGTATCTGCAAAGGAAAAATATGGAATAAATTTCTTTGAACTGTTTGCATTCATTTATAGTTACCTTGGTTTACGTTACTACTTGTTAAATATTTTAGCAGTTTTACAGCTGAAGGATGCGTGGCTTTCTTGGCTATAGATAAAATTATTGCAGTCGTTGCCGATTCAAGCTTCCGCAATCCATCCAAGGAACCAATGCTCAACAATTTGCAATCAAAATCAACCTTTTAAGAGAAAAACGTATAGAAGATATCGTAAAAATATTGCCCATCTCATAACAAACATAATTTTGTGGACGTTCACTATTTATGGAAGGGTCTAGAATTTGTGACAGTTTATGTATATAAAAATGCGTAGGAGTAACTTAAAAACAAAGTTGCCTACTAGTAATAATATCCAGATCAGTCACTCACTAATTGATATCCATGATGAGTCTTGTAGTCGAATAGTAGTGCGAATATTTTGAAAACAGGATCGGCAATGATTCCGTGTTTTGAAGATATTTTCTTCTGATCGGGAAACTGTATGTCCACCTTTCAAGCACAACTGACCAAGGTTCCTGATTCAAGGCCAACCATTCAGCTGCTTCGATAGAAGCCTGATCAGACGATGCGTCGATGTCTGCTGCCACTTTAGCTTGCTTACAGTGTTCCTTTTCTTTCACGTCTGTTTTTTGTTTCTTTTGCTTGAGGTTCGAAATTTTGTTGGCGATTTTGCCTCCATGGTTACGCCGCTCCTGCAGATGAAATAATTTTCCCATGGTAATATAGATATTTACGATTAAAATATCTCTGACGCACACTTTATGCACGCATATTACCTTTCATTCGAACTTGAAGAGACTTGTTATAGCTAGCGAGTAACTTTCCAGATCCTCCGTGCGCAGAATGTTTTTGTGTTTCAGGTGAAATCGAACGATGGTTCCGGCATGCTGAACTTAATTATATTCCAATAATTCGCAAATTTGTACCTTCTCAATAATCTCTTTCCCTTCCTCGGTACTATTCAGGAGACACCGGAGCAGATTTGGCGTAAGCTCGATGATCTTCTCCGTATAACCTGTAGCTTCATCTGGATCATTTATTTCTTCCTTGGAATGCTCTTGTCGGTTCAGTCCATCCGTGTTCTAATCAGTCTCAATCAGTGAGTTGCATGTTTCAGCTATGTTCTCGCAGATTTCATCGCCGAGTTCAAAATGTGGCCCTTCTGCTTGGGATTGTTGATTCGTATTGGACGTTATTCTTTCATGCGTAGACGTCGAGGATGTCTGAGCGCAGGCTAGTGGAGCCCTGGCTAGCAGTTGATTCCTCCTCAATGCACAAGTTGGGTGCTAGCGCTCGAACAATAGTAGACTTCTGAAAAACATAAATTAAGAACGATATTGAAGATTAATGGTTTACGTCTAACATTAAGCACCAGAAAACACACATTACGTTATCTCCAGGCATCAATGTGCTCGCACTTGATGGAAACAGTTCAAATTTTGTCCACATCATTTTCATTATTTTTTTAGGCTATGATGAAATTTTGAGTATGTTACCTAAATTTTTCATAGAAATACGGATTTTTGAAATTGGTATGTCCAAAAATGACTTTTTTCACATATGTTATGAAAACTTAAAATTTATAAATATTATCAGCATGAAATTTTGGTCACATAAGGTTTATACATTGGTTATAATTTTGTCAAATGTTCAGCCAAAAATATTGATAATTGACAAAGTAACAGAAGGTTGAACATGGCATTTTTTGGAAGAAAAATTTTGCTCGGCTTTATTTTGCTACTGAGTGTAGGTTACTCAAAAACTGTTTGGTCTTAAAAAAAAAAACAGTCTTGGTATATTTGATCAGCCCAACTTGGTCCGTCATATCTATTTGGAATTAATCCCTCCCATTGCTCATTGTAATTTTACGTAACATGCTGTCCATAGTCATCCCATGCAATTTTTTTTTGTATATAGTGACGGACACGAAGTTCCAATTGTCTTTCATTTTCCCGTGAAGTAATTTGGCTGGACTTTTGGCTATAGTCTACCCGCATAATCACAAACCATTCCTGGACCATTTCCCTTATTGTTGATGACCGTTTCCGTTATTGTTACGACATTTACCCTTGTAGTTGACAACTATAAACTAAAAATCTTCTATACAGTTTTAACAATATGTCAGATGGTAAAAGGCCAAATAACAATATGCTGAATAGGCGGTTGGGTTAGGTTACCATAAAAAAATGGCAATTTTCACGAGCAAAATTTTTGCTGTACTCTATGCCAAAAAGTTGGTGTATAATCCAGACCGAGTGCAGACAATAAAAAATTCGAATTTCTTACATTCGAAATACAGTTTTGACTATATAGCAAATTTCTTTTCGTTATGCGGGTAGAAATAGCCTGAAATTTAATCTCTTACAAATTCATAATTTTGATTTCATTACCTTAGGAATTGCTACTTACGGCAAAAAAAAATAAGATCAACTTTTGTTTAATTAATCAATTAAAACTTTTGGTTCTATCATTACTGCACATTACCAAAGATAAACTTTTTTTCTAATTAAATTGATTACGTTCCATTCATTTTTTGATTCCATTCAAAACTGGTCTTAGCAAAGAGTCGAAGGAAAGCATTGTCAAATCCGCCATCGTCAGGATTCTTTTTTTTTTAAATTTCCCGCACAGTTGTGACCTTCTTCTTGTTCTTCTTTTATTTTTGAGAGGGACTTTAACAGTCACAACTGACAGTTGTGACCTGATGACACAAGCTGTACTTGTGCTGTATCGTCTCGATGACAGCGCCGAAGTGCAAGTAACAACCACTTTCTCATTCACGATTATCCTCAAAATAAACTTTCGATATTCATTAGATTGCCACCAGAAATCAGTATAAAATTCATTAATTTGCCTTGTGAAATATAATGATGTTGAAAAAACGAAAGGGTGAGTTATGTCAGTGGCATAACTGCAAAGTTGACGTAGGACTGCTTGTTGATGTGAAGAAATTGATGTCATCGAATTAATAAATTTATTCTATTCAGTCTATAGAACCATGAAACCCTATGCTATTGGTGTGTGAGGCTCCGGTTCTTCTTCTGCTATAGGTTCTCCACGAAAATTTGTAGAAACTGCAGTTCGGCTCGAATTTACTGTAAATGATATTTTGTTTGTTAAATCAGCGCCAACATTAGATTCGCCCTAATTTGCTTTTGTAAACAATGGCTTTCGTAGTCATTTGCTCTTGAACAGAAGGTCACAAATACAAATTCGGCACTCTTTAAGGAAGAAGAGCTTTATTTCTATCCGCTGATATATTCAATTTGAAGAAATTGTATTCAACTTCCGATAAATTAGCAGACAAAGTGTTTGTTTACAATAGCAGATTCGCTCTAATCAAATGTTGGCGCTAAAATGTCCAACGTGCTGTAAGTGTGAAATGGATCCTGTGTTTACGAAGGGAACATGGTTCGCGATTGAAATGTTCTTATCAGTTTTCTTGGGCTGCAGGACAGCCTGAGTGTTTGGCGGAACGTGATACTACGATAAAAATAGGCTTTCACACCGTCTTCAACTCGAGATTTTACAGACTGAAGATTGAACATACACCCAAAAGTTGAAAAGGTGGCAAACAATGCAATTGCAGTTTTGCAATCATATCTTGAGAAATCCGCATGATTCAGAAAGAGCAATTTTGCCCATTTTGATCCACAAAGCGTTTTATGGTACAAATGAAGCCATGCAAGTGTGTGCAAGCGACTGGCAAGCAAAAATAGCTCGAGACAAATTTATCGCTGTAGGATCCTTATTCAATCATCATCAACATATCAATATACAATATGGATGAGTCGATATCACAAAATGCCGCCACGCTATTGGCCACTGTTGTATTGCCGCCGTCAAGTGTTCTATTTTTGTCCTCACTGATCATCGAGAAAGCGTTTTATGAAATAAACAATGCCATGCAAGTTTGTTAGCGACAGGATACACATAGCTTGGTAGAAAATATGTCCATTTGCTTCATTGGTGTACCCTGAATTCCTCGCCAAGTGAACTAACTGTAGGGTTTCTACTCCCTATCTCTTAGTTTGTCAATGTGGCTGAATGGTTGCCATCAAGAGCCGCCGCGCTGACGGTCACGGTTCGTATCCTGATCTCAATATCGGTACATTATATTTTGGTGAGCCACCGGACTTTCAGGACACACATCTCTTACTCATCAACTAAACATCACTGCGCACAACCTTAATTTTTCATTGCGAATTGCTGTTGCTGTTTTGCCCACAACTAATGTTAGATTTTTCATCCAAGTTACGATAAATAGCAAGAATGGAACAGAATCAAACGAAATTGTCTTACAATCTTACTTTCTTAGTTTGGGTGTACAGCGAATTACGAACAACTTAACCTAACACCAAGTAGACCAGTTTGGACATTTTCGTTTTGCAAAAAGTTCCACAGGCTGAAGCGGGATTCGAACCCTCAACTTCATGACGACAACCACTTGAACGACGGGCGACGCCGCTGACCACTTGACCACGATCATCTTGATGGGGCGATTGATTTGGCCATTTTCTCCGGGACGCTGCAGTTTAAGCAACGCCATGTTGAGCCGGTGCGTGCTAATAAACATTTTGATGAGCTCAAGAGAAATTTCAATGGGGGCGACCCCGGCGTAGTGGTTAACATCCATACCTCTCACGCCAAAGTCACGAGTTCAAATCTCACCCCCGGACAAGTTACGAAAATACCTAAAAAGAGGTATTTGAGTGACTACGACGGGAGATGAACCAGTCCGAGGCTGAAAATCTCGATAATCCAGACAAAAAAAAAAAAAGAAATTTCAATCAAACATACTCTTTAGTTGGCAAATTGATTTGGTCGTCCTGAAAAGGACAGATTTTAGTTGTTTACGGAAGGATGATTAACGTCAGCGTCGACGTCGGGCTTCTTCCGCTTGCCTCGTCTAGCGGACGTACCAGCCACATCAGGGGGCGTCCACTCGATCTCCAGCAGCCGGGCGGAAAACTCGGAAAAGCGTTTTTTTATCACGAGAGCGGGATACACACACGTCTGAACGTGTCGATGATCCAAGACCGAATGATAGCTGTTCGCCATGCCAAGCCTGTTTTATATAATGGCATATACCATTACATAACAGGAAGGGGATTCTCAACGAAGATAATGCGAATCAAATTTTACAAAAGGGGACGGGCCTCAGTTGTCACGCCAGACAGCAGCGTGGAAATGAAATCATTAGTTTTCATTAGAGCGACAGGCGTTTCGGAGGTTAAATTCGCATCTTTTCTACTCAGGCATCAGAAAAACGGCCCTTGTCAGGGCCTCAGAACCCCATCCAAAGAGAGTTGAGATTTAGACACACTTGCTTCTGAAACTGCAAAACAGTAGAGTTTTTAAATATTGGCCAGAAAAATTATAACTCACATTTTAAAACTACCTGCAACTAACCTTATCTATTATCTGCACCTAATCCACTATGAACATATGTACAACAAGAACTGCAATGAAGCTAACCTACCCCCTACACTGAATATGTGAAACACATAATTGGTCTGCCGTGTTACAGTTCGGCTCAAATTAACTGTTAATATTCGTTTGTTGAATATCCAACGTGCTTGCTAGTTTTAACCTGGCAATAGAGATTTATAAATGGATACTAATAAAAAAATTTTGCTCATTTTCTCCAGAAAGTGGCTTTTCAAGCAACGCCATGTTGAGCCGGTGCGTGGTAATGAAAATTCGATGAGCTCAAAAGAAATTTCAATCAAACATACTCTTTAGTTGGCAAATTTATTTGTTCGTCCTTAAATGACCGGCTTTTAGTTGTTAACGGAGGTAACATGGTTCGCGATTAAAATTTTCTTCTCGGTCTTCTTGGGCAGCAGGATGGCCTGAGTGTTTGGCAGCACGTAATACTACGATAAAAATTGACATTTGCAACGTCTTCCACTCGAGATTGTACACACTGAACATTGACCATAGAGCGAATTACAACGAACAACTTAACCTAACACCCAGTGGATTAGACTGGACATTTTCGTTTTGCAAAAAGTTCCACAGGCTGTAGCGGGAATCGAACCCTCACTTCATGACAATGAACGACGGGCGACGCCGCTAACCACTTGACTACGAAGATGATGTGGGCGATTGATTTGGCCATTTTCTCCGAGACGCGGCTTTTTCAACGCCATATTGAGCCGGTGCGTGGTAATGAAAATTTCGATGAGCTAAAGAGAAATTTCTATCAAACATACTCTTTAGTTGGCAACTTGATTTGATTGTCCTGAAAAGGACGGATTTTAGTTGATAACATGGTTCACGATTGAAATTTTCTTCAGTCTTCTTGGGCTGCAGGACACCACTCTGTGAAATGGTCACACCGGAGAAAAGTTTGTTCAGCTCCTCGTCGTTGCGGATGGCTAGCTGCAGGTGACGTGGATGATTCTTCTTGGTCGGGTTATCTTGTTTTCACGGGCGGCGTTTTCAACCAACGTGCTCCGCAAAACGTCTGTCGCATACGGATGCACAGCGAGAACTGATGATTGGTCGGTCGTCCCCTCATGTTTGATATTCGTTGGCACGGTTACTGTGGCAGTATGAACCAATCAGAGCGTGGCGCAAATATGATGTCATTTTCGACCAATAGCGTTGTGCATGTAAACATTTTTCTTTAAAGTACTTTTTAATTAGTTTAAACAAATGTAATGAATGTAGTTATCAACCGGGATTCAGCTTTGTTGTTCTACCTTTCGAAAGAAATACTTATCGTAAAATTTCTGCAGGCAAGAGAGGAGATATTATCGTTCAAAGTCTCCAAACCCGCGTATTTTAGAACGGCGCCCTTATACAGGAATAGAAAAGAGAGAGCTACGTCCTATGTCCTACGTCAAAACTACAAGGGACAGCCCAATGGGGTTGTACGCAAAGGTGACGTAGGAATATGTAGCAATGTGAATGAATGTTATTATTTTTAAATAGCCTGTGTTAAAAGCGAGGCGACATTGATCGATTGGAAGAAGTGATTATCTGTAAAAAGCTTGCCAAAAGTCAGTGTGGTTGTGTATAACACAATTCTAATGGGATGTTGGATCGGCATAAATAAGTAAGTATGTTTAAAAATCATTTAACCCTAGAGAGGGATGTGTGGTTTGAATCTTGGTATGATGAAGGGGCAACGGTTGTGTTGGCAATGATGATTGTGTTGATATGATCGACCAGCTGGAGACCATTGTCCTTATCGCGTTGTAGATGGTTGAGGGTCTGTTTAGGAATTCGAAGTCAAATATTAATAATATTTTTGAAAATTGATTTGACAGTCGCAAAAATATCCAATTGATTGAAGCGAACGATCAAAAATCTACTACTGAATTGAAGAAAATCTATAGAGAAATGATAAAATTATTTACGTGTGAATTATTCGTGACGGCTGCTATTTTTCAAGTTTTCATCTGATCCCTACGCTTGCCGACAGACCTAGTCTAGGTCAAAATAGCGCGGATGTGGTCCTAATGAAACGTTAGACCGGCATTAGAAAGTAATTATGTGCGAAAATTGTTTTGTTCATTCTTCAGAAAGAATTTGTTGGCCATTTGCTACGTATGGTGTATTTGCTACGATGGTTGAGAGGCCCCTATCATTATGGCATGGAAGATAGGTGAGGATCTGTTAAGGAATATAATTTCAATAATTAATTATAGTCTTGCACATTGTTATAATGATAATGGTGTTCAGTACTAGTTGTTTCATCTTTGAAAATCAAAAACATTGGACAGTGATTTATGAAAAATACAAGATATATCATGCATTGCAAACCGAGTTCACAGCAGCAGTTCACGTCCAACGCTTCGGCGGACGCTCTGCTTGCTGCTCCTTTGCACGCTGAGCGATTCACGCATATACTGCCATGTGCTGCGACATTTCACTTTCACTTTCAAACACTTTCTCAAAATATTACACTGAAAATGAATTTTAGTTTATATTACAAAATCACAGGTAGCACTTACGAATCCATTCGTTGTTTTCTGCAACGAAACAGGATTGTACGTTCTAGGAAGCTTCCTTCGTACTTAATGCCACATGCGCTACTGTCTATAGCACGAAGCATTTGTTGAAAAAGAAAGTACATTCGGTCATTGCGCAAAAACAATACAAAGAGTTACGCAATATTCCACTACAAATTAAGAAAGAAACGTCTCTCTGGTGTAGGTGCAAGAAGGACGGATAGATCTCCTTTATTGACTCGAAATGTAATTGAAAAAAAAAAACGCAACCGCGAGGAGTTCTCCTGCGTTTTTCTTTTAATGTTGTGGCAAGGCATTTGATCCCAATTTTTTAAAGAACTGTTGTTGAATCCATGGCTGATCTCACTAGGCCATGGTGACACATGAGAAGATCCTTGATTAATGAATATGAAGTTATAACTCTCGGCAGCGCTTTAATTTTGTTGTTGGGATAAATAAATTAATAATAGATAAAGAAGCAGCGATTGGCTGGTCTTCATGAAATCCATTTCGTGCACTCTACAAAAAGGTGTTATGATAGCATTTCACCAGTTAAAAAGCAATATGAATGTTTCATACAAAATACGAAACATTTGTTCTATGTACAAAATCCATGTTTACGAAACGAATGAAAACTTTTTTACGAAAATAAATTTTCAGTGTAGTAATTTTCAATACCGAAACAATGTTATGAAATATTTGGTATTTATCGAGCAGAAATCTTTCAAAATTCAGAGTTAGCCAGGATTTACGAATTAGGTAGGCGTCATGCTCATACAATGAGCAAACTCTTATAAGAATTCAGTATAACACTCTTTCAAATTCAAAATAGAAACCCTGAAAAGAGCCTTTTGTGTGAAAGACATCATTTGATGATTATTGGTATTCTGTCGAAATTTGGAGACCGTGGCGCTACAGTAAACGAAACACAGATGGTTCTACTCCGAATGAATACCCTTCTGTCTGTATAGACATAGTAATTGCGGGTTTTTTACACTTAACGTTACGTCATATGTAAAAATGGCTACCAAATGGATATAGCTCCTCGTGGTTGCGCCAACCGGCTGACTATGAATTCTCCACGGGCTTAGTCAACCGACTGCATAACACAATGTAATATAATTATAAATCAATTTATAACAAACATTGCATAAATTATATAATTATATGATTGATTTATAAATAACATTGCATAAATAAATGGCTGCCTAGTTAGCCGCTTGCTAGCAACAGCCAGCTGAGTCATCAGCTACCTGGCTGAATGCTCGCCTACGCACCAACCAGGGCACTTGGCACCGCCAGCTGCCAATACACCACTGGCTGGGTCAACCGATTGCATAACCAATGGCTGCCTAGCAACGGTTGCCTAGCTAACGACTTGCTAGCAACAACCTGCTAAACCATCAACTACTTATCCAATGGTTGCTCGCCAGTGCACCCTCCTCCACCAGCTACCAATCCAAAACTGGCCCATTGCCGCTCCGCACAGCTGAGACCTCCCTTACTTACATTTGATAGGAAAATACTGAGCATTTAGTAACTTATTTACTCTGCAAAACGCAATTATAAGACATCACCTTATATTTGTATAATTTTCAATAGTTTAATGCTAAAAATCAATAGTTTCAAATATTGCAATCCAAGCGTAGAAAAGTGTCCCGATCAATTGGTGCAATCATATAATTTTGGAAATGGATTGTGAAATGAGGTTAGTTATTGACTTTCAAGACCTAAACACTTTTCGTGACGCTCCAACTTTTCGTAATTCGAACGTGTACCCCAGTATTATTAAAAACACAGACGTAGTAATACGTCAAAAAATGAAGCAACTTGGAATCGAACTTTAAATGTTAACGTTACGGCTCGACAACTTCTCTATATCAACGTAACTTGTAAACAGCAAAGCCTAATGGCGTACATTAACAACACCGTGTAGAACTAAATCCATCGGTTAGTTACGCTTTAGAAATTTATAAGTATCGTTCATAAGTTGTGCACGGCTAAAAATCTACATATATGTATTGGCTCAAATCCATGTGAGATTCCACTTAATATTCATTTGCGTGTTCACACATAAACAGAACCCTTTGAGAATCACATATGAAGTTTATGTGGCAAATGAAAAAAGTATGTGTGGCCACACATAGTGGTTATTTTGTGGTTACAAATAGATATCATTTGTTGATCAAATTGCAAAATATCATGTGTGGGACACATAGATATTATCATTGCTTTTTTATCAGTGTGCATTGGGTATGAAATTCCTGTGTCCTTTATTTGCCTGTGCTTGGAAAGCTGACTTCTTTGTTTTTCGAAGAGATTTTCGTATAATTTCTCGCCAACTTATGCAAAACGACGTATCTGATTTCATAAACAAAGAGGGGAAGTAAGATTCAAACGGTAAATTCTCGAAAGCCTTAGCGCTTTCACGCAAACTAGGGCCACCAATACAACGAAAAACATTTCCGTGGGGGTTCTGACAGTTTTGAGAAATTTACGTGTGAATCTTAAAGAGGGGACTTTGAGTACAAAATCAAATACGTCGTTTTGAGATAAGTTGTCGAAATTTATCTTCGTACGTTAGGTTGTTCCTTTCCATCTTCGGACCTTCTATGTGTATGAGCCTGTGCGCGCTGCTATAATTGTTTTGTCTTTTTGACTTTTTTTACTGTGAGCCGTGTTTTGGTGTTGTCTCACGCACTCTGGCAGGACGCTTGAGAACATGGCTCACAGTAAAAGTCAAAATTTGTATAACGAATGAGTTTAGTTGGGTGCAAAAAGGTAATTCATGCGCTTGCTTTATCAGATTTAAATTTGCTTCAGAGTTCAAGAAAAGGCATCTGATACGCTCTAACTTTCCAGATGAAGTTACAATCACGCTGCTATCAGCGTAAGCTACTACCAAGTCATCAACATAAAATCAGCCTTATTCAAGGTTTGGTCTTACATCATTTTAGTAAGATTTGAATTTCATTTTTTCTAGGGGAACTGCCCCCATATTAATCTCATTGTTCCTATATTCATTCTACGATGAATCAAACAATTGGGCAGTTGAAGGATTAGTTAGTAATGTTTGTTGTAGTTATTTAACGTAAGCAAACATTATTAGAAAACGAAACCGATCCTTCAACTGCCCAATTGATTGATTCATCGTAGGATGAATATGGAAACAATGAGATTAATATGGGGGCAGTTTCCCTAAGTGGTGCGAAGCTCCACTCTATTTTGACGAATAGAAACTATTTTGTTCAGTTTTATAATGCAGATTGAAACCAAATCCCATCGTAGAAGCATTTTATTTCATTAGACTAAAGCAATTTGTATATTTTAATTTGCTCTGGAGCTCCGATTTATTGTCCTTGTTTAATGACTTTGAACATTAATTTAAGACAAAATTAACATCTTTTAACGACCACTATGATTACAAGCAGCGCTTTATATTTTTTTAAATGAATGAAAGTTGTGGGAAGGAAAAGGTTAAATGCTTTGTTATTGTCTTCTTTCTTTTTTACTCGCCCAGATTGAAAGATGAAAAAGAGCAACACTCTACCAAATGATTAAACGACTCAACTTGACCCTCTCCGATTTGGACGAAACCTTGCACATGTTATTGGTATGAGAATTCATGTATTTTTCACATGCTTGCCAATGTTTTGGCTCAAGACTAATTTTTCGTAAGGAATGTGTTTTTTTTTATGAAGGTTTACTGGCGGGACTCTGAATAGAGTAGAAACCTCAGCGCCAGGCCTTTGATAATATCGTTGCGTATATCCTTTCGAATCATTTTGCCAGCCGTACACGGAACATGTCGTCCAAGAAGACGCTGTTGCAAACTACTCGGAAGGAGCAACGTTTGAGAATTTTGAGTCATTTTGTCTGTTTTTTTTTCAATTGTTTTCTTTTTGTTATTTTGTTAGTCAATACTAACAAAACGCGACGCGAGACAAGACCGACGGTTGTAATTGTAAGAACGATAAGTGTTGTGTCTTGTCTCGTGTCGCGTTTTGTTAGTGTCGTGTAGTTCTTACGTCGGCATAAAACGTCTTCTTACGTCGGCATAACAATAAGTTGTTAGTCAATGTTACGTTAGCAAGTTTATTTATTTCGTTACGTCATTTCTTCAGTCTTTTGTAGTTCAGTCCGTGAAGTGTGTCATTTATGTGTTTTAAGAGTCTTTCTCGAATCAAAAATATTTATTTATTTATTTATTTATTTATTTATTTCGTAAAGCAATGTAGGCTACATACAATGGTTACAATGTTTTACTTACATGCTAAACATTATTTCTGTTGTCTTTTAGACGAGATTTTACTTGTTCCTTAGACATAGTGATACCAATGATTTCGCAATGTAAGCTATACTGGCGCATCATTCGATTAACGGGGCCATTTTTTGCATAATTTGTTCTGTATGATTTTTCTAAGAATAATTTCCGTGTTCTAAGATGCCGGCTGGGAGTATAAAAGTTCAATTGCGAGAGTAGTACTTCTGATTTTATACGATGTGAAATAATGTCATTGATGTAGACAAGCATTGCGAATGCGCGGCGTTCCTTGTGTCTGCAAATTGATAAGCATGCAGCGTGCTTCATAAGATGGCAGTGGAAATACAGTTCAATTCAATTTCCTTAGGGCATATACAAGAAATTGTTTTTGGACGGATTCTATGCGTTCTTCATGTATGGCACAGTACGGCAATATTCCATACTAGGTTGCAGTATTCCAAAATTGGCCTTATATATGTAATGTATAATAATTTAATGGTGTATGGATCTTGAAAATTGTGGCTGAACTTCTTAATGAAGCCCAGCATGCTATTTGCTTTACTTATACTAGTGTTGTAATGCTATGTAATGAGTTTAGAGTCTAGGATAATGCCTTAGTCCCTTACTATTTAGCATGTTTCTACTTTTTGGTTTCCTAAAAATATTTCCGTACGAGGTGTTTAAATTTTTCTGCTAAATGCTATTGAGTTACATTTTTTCACGTTAAGTTGAAGTAAGCTTTTGCTTGGCACCCCCGAGGTGACAGAGATGGGGTCTGAAAATTTATTTTGAAAACGAACAATTTGTTTGCGATGCGTTAAATATGACTGCAGCCAATTCATCAGTCCTGGTTCCATTCCGATTTTTTGCAATTTGAAGATTAATAATGGTATGTCGATTCGGTCAAATGCTTTAATGAAGTCAGTGTAAAGGGCTTCTACGTGCTTGCCATTGTCCATTGCATTCAAATTAAAAGTTACAAATTCAAGAAGATTAGAAGTAGTTGAGCGACCTTTGAAAAAGACGTGTTGATTTACAGATATATTGTTGGAAAATTCAGGAATGAATGCTAAGAAGTCGCGATCACGGTCTTCTTCGGAGAATGTAGTGTATACTTCTTGGAAGAAATTTACAAAAAGCTGGCAGATTTCAGAAGGATTATCACCTACATTTCCGTCAAAATGTATTCGTGGGAGAAAATTGCTATTTTTCAATTTCGTTTTTACATAATTGAAGAAATTCTTGGGGCATGATTTGACTTCAGTTTCGACTTTACGATTATATTCTTCATGTGCAGAATTAAGGGCTGTGTTAAGTTGGTTGCATATGTCATAATAATATTGCAAATTTGTGCTAGAGTTTTGCTTTTTATATAATTTGTGTGCTTTTTGTTTTTTGTTCTTTGAATGTTTCAAATGTGGATTGAACCACACTGGTAATTTATTGTTTTGAGTTCGCCTTCTTCTTTTCATTGATACAGTTTCTGAAATAAGGTACTGAATACTTGAATGAAATCTTTCCTTCAATACTTATTACACACTGAGAAAATTTTACAGTATTCTGTAATTTTTTACCGAACTTTGAACAGCTGAATGTTCGGTAATCCGATTTAACGCATTTCGGTCAAATTTGACAAGTTCCGGTAAATTTTTTGCTACCGAACGTTCAGCTGTTCAGCTGTTGAAAGTTCGGTAAAATATTACCGAATACTCTAAAATTTTCTAAGTGTTTATGTTTGGCTTCTTCGTAATTTGCTTTATGATATTCCGGCACTTCCTCGAATTCCAAGTCGCTGGAGAAGGGAGTATTATGTACTGCTATTATATGTATGATTGAATATTCAATTGCTGTGTGAAATACTTCATTTTTCCATAAAGGTGACAATGAAGTATTCACACAGAAGTCTTCTGTGCAGTTCGAAAATAAGAGGCCTAAATATGCATTTCTTCTCTTTCTGATTCTTTATATGATTAATTTGGTGTAAGCCAAAATGTGATACTTGGTCGAATAGAAATGTATGTATGTATGTATGTATGGTAGCCACCATCCCTTCATGCCCTTGGCTTGGATGCAGCTCCACTTAATAGCAAGATCAAATTGAGCCACCGATCTGAATTCACAATATCGCTGTATGAAGGGCCAAAAACGGAGGGGTGGACCCGTAAGCAGAGACACTCACGCGAAATCCACGGGAAATTAAGAATCTCCTTCCAACGATACGATCCAACAATTCGAATAACCCAATTCGCAATACTTATTAAGCTTTCTACAGGATGGCTTGTTAAGAAGGGCGCGTCACTCTCACTGAAACTGTTGGAGTAGAATTCGCAGGATCGCAATCGAATCGGTAGGATAAAGAAAATGATAATGCTCGTTCCCTCCTAGACTCAGGCAGTCAATCAAACCATCGTCCAATTTCAGCTTGAATGATACCCTGATGCTCCTTCCCAACCCAGTATTTATTATATATAATGTACATAATATGTCATAATATGCAATAAATGTAGTATGTAATAGAGCAATGAAATATACTATAATATTTAATTAAAATATGCCATGGTTGGAATTCGTCATCCTGTAATTTAAATATGGTTATAAATAAAATAATATGATGAAATAGTTAAAATTGTAATAATAGGCATATGATAATCATATGCAGCTTGGTGCATCTTTACAGCTCAATCAGTGGCAGATGAATATAACTCTGGAATGTGAAGGTCTTATTGCAACTAAATAAAATATAAACCATTTAATTATACATGAATCAAAAAAATATGTATTTATTCATGACATATAGATATACATAATCAGCAGAATTGAAGAGCATTTATTAATTTTAATAATATTCAATGATTTAAATTCATAGAAAAACACCTTTACATACAATGAAATAAAATATCTGTACATACTATCTGGAATCAATTTCCTTGTAAACTTGAAGCAAATGAAATTTAATTATTATTATTAATCTTTTAGTAAATATTTTCAATATGATATACTAATATATATAATGATGATATGATGAAAACAATACGATGTTGTAATAGTATACACATAAAAATTAAATGCACCTATTTGTCTTTTCTGCTGTGATGTTAGATGATTGAAACTCTGAAATGGCGAAAATTTCCAAAGTGGTATAATGAAAGAAAGTTGATCACCGGGCAGCCAAGCAGAATAGCAAAGAAAATTTAAGCAAACAATTAGCCGAAATAACTTTCATATGATTATGATTACTGCCCAAAAACGGAAGCTTAATAAATCCACAAAAAAGAAAAAAAAACAGAGAGAAAAAGAAAAATGAAATTTGAATTCTCCGATAACTCTTGCTTTCTACTGGGCCCATAAATAATTCTTTATATCTGTGCAATAGAAAATGAGAGATCATAAACAATTTTAGTTTTTGAATTATTAAACTTTTCTTGAAATTTTATTTAGTAGAATTTGTCGTATGATCCTTTCTAAACAAAAACGTCAAAAACCATCCTATCTTTTCAAATACATATCGTGGGTTAGGTCGGCTAAAACTTACGACGATGCATAAATGCGAACCTGAAAATAGCTTTAAAAATATTGTGAAGGGATGTTATAATATAAAATGATAGTAACAATTATATTTGTACTGTCTGCATGTCTGTAGACTGATGTCCAGCTGCAATTGTAGACGTACTTGCATTATCATTGCCACGAAGGAAACAAAAAAATTAAAATTATTAAACAACACTTGGGAATTCCATAGATGATCTGAAATTATACACCGTATAAAGAATACTTCCATTTTTTGTGGTAGGGTAAGATTTCAGCATGCCACCTTCCTACATCGCGTTGGTGGAACTGCTTCCTAAGGTATAGCTGACGCGATACAGCGTTTATTACTCAACCGCTGGATGCCAGGAGCTGTTTGAGCTGCACCTCCTTGGTGGACAGACGCTCGGAACGCACCTCCTCAATCTAGCTGAAGTCAGAAGGACAACAGTGCCCAGGCTGCACTACCAGCTAAGTACGCAACCCTTAGCTGGCGGTCTTTGTCATCTCTTGACCCGTGGAAGCATGAGGTAGGAACTTGTGAGGACCAGTGCTATGTTGCGGGGACGTACGCTCCATCCCAGTTGTCTACTCACCATTTTGCAGCCCAACCCTCCTGCTAACCTTTCCCCAACTGTCCAACATCCCAGTGATTTCTCGTGGAAGTGCAGAGGATTTCTCGGCTTCCTTCAAAGCGAGTATCATGTCAACACGTTCCTTCCCATTCCCTACTTGACCAGCATCGGTATTGCTTTATGATGGGTTACCAATTTTTACACATTGAAGATGTATATTAGTCCCAAACATCATCCATTGGTTCTTTGTGCAAATACAGCTGATCTGACAATAACGGAATAGCAACCGTGGGCGGTCAATCATGCTCATGCTCATGGTCATGTTCGGGTGGGAAATACACAGATGCTATTGTGTGTTTTATCAGCAATGAGTGCTTTAACCCAGCCATGCTCAAATTCTTTGTGCTTGATAGTTTTTCGTACTTGAGAAGTAAAGTCTGCATTGATGGCAATGAGAACTCCACCTCCAGACTTTTTATTGCTATGTTGCAAATTAAGTTCATGCCGGAATACATTAAAATTATTTCCAAAAATTTCTTCGCTTTTGACGCTTTCATCCCAGCTTGTTTCGGTTGCCAGAATAACGTTGAAAGAAGAAGCTAGAAGTGTGTTTTTGTATTAGCAAAATAACTTTTTCCACAAGTGTCGAATCGCTTTGCGATCTTCGAAGAAAAGTTTCCTTGGGAGATTACCAGAGATTTATTGTATTGAATTATTTTTAGAGGACAATGGGTCACCTCGCCAGATTTTTCTTTTGAAAAGTAAGTTTCCTCATAGAAAATCCTATGGAAAATTAAAACCGAGGGCGCTAAAATATAGTTTCACCGATCGAGCTGAAATTTTGCACAGAGCGGAGATTTTTTTCTTTCATATGTCCGTGTCCCAGGCTACTGAGCATAGGTGGATGCATTGAAACAGCTGATTGCTGCGTCATGCTTACGCTGAGCGGTGGGCGCATAGTGTAAAATGACCGGTCAGGTGTAGAATTCAATTCCCGATGTGTTGATGTGTCGGTAATTTCGATTGTGCCTGCTTCAGTATGTCGTTGTGTCTGATTTTCTGTTCTGTATGGGTTGATTGTTTCACCTTTTTTTAAGTTGATGAATTTTGATACCGAGAGGGCTGCAATTGGGTGGTCAGTGGACGTTGGTGGGCAGGCAAATTGCACTTTTGCATCAGCCAGTAGTTCTTTGTCATATTTTTTTGTGTGCTCTTCATTTCCTTGAAAGTTGTTATTGGGTTTGTTGTCATAGTCTGGATGTCTTGTGTGGGTGAATTGTTGTTTGTTACGTTTTCTGATGCGTTAGGCTTTTTCAGCAGCTCTTTCCTGTAGCCTACGAGCCCGATGTTTGGCGTCTACTTTGGACCAGTCTTGTTTCCAATGCCATTTATGATCTTAAAATCGCCATCCAGGAGATGTATGCTCATGTTTTGAAAGGACAGTATTATATACTGAAGGTCTTGCTGCTAATTCTTCTTCCAGGGTCTTCTGATGTGGCTCTGTATTTTTGGTTGCATTGATCTGAAGACTAGAAACAGCCCCAGACACCAATTTTAATTCTTCCAGAACTTCCCAAAGCTTTGAGTCATCATAGTAGAGTGAGGTGATGACGATTCGACATCTTTCAATAAAAGTTCCATGTCATTTGATAGCCGTTCGTCAAAATGTTCTTTTATTTGTTTGCGCCATCATGGAATTCGATTCGTTGATGCCGGCCGTTTTCGTGTGTATATGTAGGACTCAAATGCACCATAAATGCGGTGATGAAATGCTCACGTTGTCGTTGTACACCGACGCAGGCAGCATGGTATTTTTTGTTACAAAAATCGCACTTCCATAGAAAGCGGTCGTCGCTAATGCTGCACGATTTAACACCGCACGGCATGATTAGTTCTTTTGTAAAATGTTCTACGCGATACGATTTACAAAGGTCAGCAAGACCTGCGCGAGACGTTGTCAAAAGGTAAAAAAAGGTTATAAATATACAAATTAATTGCGGAGCGAAATGCAAACGCGTCCGCACCCGAAGACTGTTCGTGGCGAACAGTTTGGTTCTGAGAGTCTTCTGAAGCAGTTTTCTCGAACCAAAAATAAGAAGCTATTGTATTGTCCCTTGTACGTTAGAATGATATAATTTAACTCCTATTGAAGCATTTCACCAGCCGTGCAAGGATCATGTCGTCCATCGAGACGCTGTTGACACTGCCTTAAAAGGTGTTGCATTTTCAAGTTTGCTTCCCCTTTCTCTCAGTCATGTTCATGTTCACTGTTTTGTATGGTGTCGTTTCGTCTTCTTGTTATTTAGGTTGTAGGTGTTTTCTTCAGTCTTTTGTAGTTTTGTTCATTTATGTGCTGCGGAAGTCTTTTTGAGCAGTTTTCTCGAATCAATAATAAGTTGTAATTATGTCGTCGAGATATTTGAATTCTACCAGTTTTAGTAAAGTCTGATGTTACAAGTCTCAGTAGTCCCAACGGTATAATTTTTATGGTTTACTGATGGGACTCATGAGAGAAAAGTTTCTTTTAAAAGAGTTTGGGGGGTGGTTGCGTCTCTTTATGTTATTTAATTAGTCAATCCGAAATCTCCTTTATATGTTCAAAAGGGAATCTTCAGTCGTTTATAATTTAGTTAGTAAATGTCTAGTTCTTATGTGCTCTGAAAGTCATCGATGCAAGCCTCGTCTTACCACGTCTAATTCACCTATCACTTTGTCCGCCTTAGTTAGTTCTTGTCTTCTGCGTTATTCATTTAAATTCTATAGTTCTATTGTAGAAAAGTTTACGTTTACCTGTCCGTTCATCGCCGTCTTTTTTTTCTAATCCTAATCTCTAAGTCGTTTAATCGTTTCAAAGTCTTACATTCATGTGCAGCCTAATTCCCTACGAATGTCAATAATCTTGAACACATTGTCTATCAATATATATTTGTCTAGCTAGATTTAGAGTCAAGCGTGGCTACGGCTCATCATCTCAGGGAACGCATAAGAAAGATTTTGCAGCCAGGAAGAGCCCCACCTGACTGCACCAGCATTCAAGGCTCCAGGACAGGATGTCCGTTGGATCACATGTGTAAAATTAGTGCATCAATGCCAGATATGTGACGCGACATTTAATATAAATGGTCAACATGTGATACCGCCACTACAGGATATATCTTTGGTTGCCATCTCAGTGCTAATGGTGTAGGCCCACCCATCGCGACCAGATCACATATCCGAGAGGAGGGCGAAAGGACGCATGTGTTTTCATATGTTCAATCTACAAAATATCATAAATCGTAAACCGTTGATAACAATAAAATTGTGTCTCAGAAAATGCTATCGAAAATCAATGAAGCTTTGTAAAAAAAAACTATGCACTTCAAAAGAATTCTTTTTTATTTAAATTTGAAAATGGTGAATGCCTGTGTTTGAAATGTAAGATTTTTATGCCCGTGAACTAATTTAGCGGGAATTTTGGCTACATTCTCGAAATAACCTGAATTTTCACCTGCATTGACTTCTTTTTTTTTCATTTGCCATTTTAGAAGCTATACACAGCTCGAAAAATTAGCGTGAATTTCTGTTCAATATCATGCACATAAATGGAGCGTCACAAAATATAAAATAATACATTATTCATCGTGTAATGTTCTGAGAAATTTAACACATTGCCGATAATATTGCATGCAAAAACTCGTCTTTGATAGAACTACTTCATGCAAGTTGCTGCTTCGTGTGGAATGAAATGAAATTTTACGTGCTCCGATATTTACATCACAATGAAAATTCAGATTTTTTTTCTGTGTAAAGAGTTAGGATAACTTTAAATCGAATGGTCTATATTTATAAATGGTGCATCTATTTGTTGTCAGACTTATTGCAACTCACGTAAACTCAGTTATACTAGATTGCCAATGCAGACCAGGTTTTTTCTGATCCTCCGAATATTTTTTTTTTAAGTTTTTGTTTAAAATTGAGGTATACTTTAGGGTTCAGTGATTTTGAGAAAGCACATTTGTTTTGTAGAATATCAGAATAGCAATTTGAAAGTGGTGGTAACTAAGTCGGGTCAGCTATGTAGCTCATTTCAGAGGGTGAATGTCAAAAAAATGATATATGATAAATTCACAGCTCTTGGTGCCACCTACAACTTATTCAAACGATGCGCTGTTCTAACTTTCATATGTATCCCAAAAAAATAAGTTCATTTTTCTTGCAATCGCCCTAAGATTCGCAGTGAGTTCCCTGTTTGACGAAGTTGTTGTTTGAATGAATAGCTAAAAATTTTGTCATACACAATTTTAAGATAAATAGTTTCAGAAATGAGCTATCGGTCAACGAATCTTACTGGAGTCAGATTGAGTGTCGGCAACCCTGTTTACTGCCAAACAAATGGCAACAAAAATACTTTCCTCTAAGAAAAGTGATTGCAAGATTACAGCAGAATAAAATCTTGTGATCATCATAGTAAGAGAAACATTAAAGCAGCCATTTTTGAGCCATTCGTACAACAAGAATGGTCAAATCTAAGCCAATGGAGCATATGTGGCTCTGCGGCGAGTGTTATCAGCCTCTGTGAAAAAAATAAAAACCGTTGCCAAATTGTTCGATCAAATTTCTGCACATCTCATACTATCAGGATCATTACCTAGATAACTAAAATGCTCGTATATTTAAAGTTGTTTTCGTGATACACAAACATATATGTAAACAAACATATCATATGGAATGTTGAAATATGGTTAATAAATGCAAAAAGGGGAGGCCATATAGTGCAAATTTCATTGTTTTCTTAAACGAGATGATTTGACATCGTCTGCGATTCAATCTGTAATAACAAATTCGTTTTGAAAAGTCTTACGATGTAATCCAAATTATTATTATTTTTTCTTGATTATCGAGATTTTCATTTCCCGCCGTAGTCTCTCAAACACCATTTTGGGTATTTTCGTAATTTGTACGGGGGGAGATTCTAACTCGTAACTTTGGCGTGAGAGGTGTGGATGGTTACCACTATGCAGGGGTCGCCCCCTAATTCAAATTAGTTTGTGAGGCACTACGATGGAAAAATAACATTTCATATGTAAGTCAAATATTTGCACTTTTTACGATTTTAATACGACGAAGGCAACATTTATATGCGATTTTGACATAACATGATAATGACATACACTGATAGGCAAAATAAAGTGCCCACCTTTTCGTTTTTTCAATTTCTCTCATTTACTTGGTTCAAATTAAAGTAAACAGTGTAGTTTTTTTTTCTTATTTTATTTTTTATATTCTTTTTAAGTTTCACTTATGGAATACTGAAAAAAAGGAGTTTTACTTAAAGAAAAAAAAAATCAAATTGTGTTGAAAAAAAAACAGTGACAAAATAAAGTGCCCACTTCAAGAATCGATATGTTTTCGATAAGTTTCCATTGGAAGACCCCTCGATTGTTTATGTTTTGATATTTTGACATGTTTTGAAGCAAACGGCTCAACCTGGTGCATTTGTATACGTGATCGCATTTGATTCAATTGAAAAAATGGAGAACGCAGTGCTTTCGAAAGCAATTCCCTTGTGTATCCGAAAATTGGTCGTTCGTGATGTGCAAAACGGTGAATCGCACCGGGCTGTCGCTAAGAAGTACAGTATCAGTAAGGCAGCGGTTGGCAAAATTCTTCTGAAGCTTAAAACGTTTGGATCAGTGGTGGATCGCCCTGGCAGAGGCAGGAAGCGGAAAACGGATGCGAGAACGGACACCAAGATCATGCGCGAAGTCAAGAAGAACCCGAAGGTAACTGTCCGCGAGATCCAGGAAACCCTTCAGTTATCAGTTTCCGGTCGAACTGTTCGTCGCCGTCTTCGTCGCCGGTTGAATAGCAAACTTGCCCGGAAGCGCCCATTTATCAGCAAGGCAAACAAAGCCAAACGGCTTAAGTTTGCTAAGGAGCATGCTGATAAGCCCCTAGAGTTCTGGAAAACGGTTCTCTGGACGGACGAATCAAAATTCGAGCTGTTTAAGCGAAAGCGGCGGGTTCGTGTTTGGTGCAGATCGGGAGAGGAGCTTACAGGAGCGCCACATCCAAGGCACGATGAAGCATGGAGGAGGAAATGTGATGGTCTGGGGGTGTTTTTCGTGGGGTGGAGTGGGAAGCATTGTGAAAATCGACGGGATAATGACGGCAGATTCTTACATCAACATCCTGCGAGAAAATCTGGAGGTTTCGCTGATCCAGACGGGCCTTGAAGAGAAGTTCGTATTCCAGAAGGACAACGACCCGAAGCATACTGCCAAGAAGACCAAGTCTTTCTTCTGGTCTTGTCGGATCAAACCGCTGGAATGGCCTCCACAAAGTCCGGACCTCAATCCCATCGAGAATTTGTGGGCGATTCTCGATGCCAGGGTTGACAAAACTGGTGTTACCAATAAAAATAACTATTTTGAAGCCCTGGAGCGCGCCTGGGAAGAGCTAGATCCACAGCACCTAAAGAACCTGGTCGAGAGCATGTCGAAGCGCCTGCAGGAGGTCCTGAAGGCCAAAGGAGAACACATCAATTATTGAAATGCTTTTATTTTACTTTAATTTATGTTTTCTGTAGACTAAATGAAGTGGGCACTTTATTTTGTCACTGTTTTTTTTTTTCAACACAAATTGATTTTTTTTCTTTCTTTAAGTAAAACTCCTTTTTTCATTCCATAAGTGAAACTTAAAAAGAATATAAAAAATAAGATAATAAAACAAAATACAGTGTGTTTACTTTAATTTGAACCAAGTAAATGAGAGAAATTGAAAAAACGATGAGGTGGGCACTTTATTTTGCCTATCAGTGTAGAATAAACTGATATACGACTTCTGGTTAGCCGGGTAATAGAAACTAAATTTGATATCAAGTTTGACAATTGCATTCAATTGCCCAGTTGAATTGTTTTTTTTTATTTGATGGTAACATTGAAATTAGTTTTCGAATTACTACTTTTAAGATGTTAGAAATGACTCAAGATGCCAAAATAAACAGTAAAGGCTCGTTTACGCTGATGCTCTCTATGATCCAACAGTAGATCAATTTTTTTCTCACCTTTATCCTACCCTCCCGTTAGGTTTGTAGGAACGTGGGAGGCACAAATCTCGCTTTTGTTGAGAAACGTAATACCTAAACAAAAGTTCTGATGCTGGAGCTGAAAATTCTTCACGGGGACCATTGTTTAGAGCAGAACTGTTCATCGTTGTAGATTTGAAAATTTCCACTGTAGACACTACCGCTGATATACGCAGACGTGGACGATTAACAGCCCTGTTTTAAAGCATAATGGGCCTTGGTTAGGAAGCTAACAGAACATGAATGGCTTTGTTAGTTGTTATGCCCTTAAGTTCACCGAGCCACTATTACACAGACGATATGAATACCTAGAAATGATGCTCATTGTATGTCCTTTATTTGTAATTTGCCATTTTAGTAAATCTTGATCTAACATTATAACCTTGAACAAACCTTTTTTTGTAGGTGACGCTCAACTTAAACCGTTTATAACGAGTGAACCTGACACATCAATAATTCGTCTTGAAGGTACAGAAGACTTTCTGATAATTGCAAGTGATGGTTTGTGGGAATCACTCACTGAAGATTACATCGCTTTATTTATCTACCGAAAAATTGCAGAAAATCCAGGTAAGTGCATCCGACTTTTCAGTTTTGTATTATTAAAAACTTAAATAATATGATGAAGCGGATCATCAGAATAAAAATATGTTTGAATCGTAAGGACAGCGTTCGAAAATTCTTTTGCAAATCTCATTTATTGAGCTTTCTCAAGATTCGTTAGAGCTTTACACTGTAACCGGCCAGTACCCATTAATGGGTAAAATATCACCCATTTCGAACTTAAGTGGGTTAACTCCTTTAATGGGTAAAACGATTTAACCCATTGCTAAAGAGCCTATCGGGTATTTTTTACCCATTTTTTAAAATGTTTGTTATTTAAGAAATGGGTATGAAATACATTTTCAAACGTTTGTTATTTGGGAAATGAGTATGATATACCCATTTTCAAAATGTTTGTTATTTGCAAAATGGGTATGAAATACCCATTTTCGTGATTTGTTTTAGTTGTGATATTGAATAATGAGCATTAGCACAAACATAATAGATCGCAATTACTGTATTTGACACATCACATCGAAAATTGGTTATTGCTTCAGAATCACAATCAACTAGCTATTTACTAGAAAACGAATCGAGCATTCCGGAATCAACCCCCTAACCGTCATCCTTGTCCATAACCTCATTCAGAGCAGTGGAAATGCAGGAATTAGGTTGTTCCTCTTCCGAGTGGTTCTGTACTATATGACGTTTCAACCGCTTGAATGTAGTACATCATGATGTACAAATACGGCATTCTTTGAACTGATGTTCAGTTTATGAAATTCCTTTACATGGAATTTCAGCTCGAAACATAACCATAAATGAAAGCCCCGCATTTTGAAACCGGACACTGCAATTTCTTTAAAGGATTTTCACATGTTATATGATTATATTGGAAAATATACATAACATCAGTCAAATTGTGCTTCTTGAATAAATTTGTTCAAACGATGCGTCTAACAACCAACCTATCAAACTACCGGAAGCTCTGGTTTAAACTTATCAATGTTCCGCGCAAAGATACTCGGAAGTACGATTCTGCTGATGAAATTGAAGTAAAAAAATATTATTATCATTTAAACTATTGACGTACCTCTCAGTTTTTGGAAGCCTTCGCTATCCAATTTAGCCTTCAGTTCTTCCATATTTAACGCGTTTTCGTGGACTGGATTCCGACGCAATTTATTTTTTATTTTTCGAACTTTCAACTATACAAAGCGAGCCAGGAGAATGCCAAGATATTTTTTACACATTAAAAAATAAACATCTTTTGGTCTCTCATTGAAAATAAGATATGGGTGTTAGTATGCATTTTTTTGATTTTATAAGTACCCATTTTTTTACAGCGCTTCATGTACTATAAAAATGTGCTCATTTTTACGCATTAATGGGTACTGGCCGGTTACAGTGAACGCAAAAAAACTTCAAGGGGCAGCCCAATGGGTTGTACGCAAATGTGACGTAGGACTATGTAGCAATGTGTAATGCATGTTATTATTTTTAAACAGCCTGCATTAGAAAAGAGGGTGACATGATCAATTGGGACAAGCGATTGTCTGTCAAAGCCTTGCAAAAAACTATTCCAATCGAGAAGGAGACCAGTCAAATGGATGAGATCTCGCCTTTTCGCGATTCCCGGTTCGGTCTAGGAATTTATCTTTAAGGAATTTTTTTCGATTCCCTAAGGCGTAGCATATGATTGTACTTGACACACAATCATACTAATGAAAAAATGGTCCTTGGCATCGAAAGCTCCTAATTGATAACTGTGGGAGTGCATTTAGAACACTAAGTTGAGAGCAAGTAATAAGCTATTTGTGGAAGCAGTAAGCTTTAAATGCTAAAAGAAAAAAAAAGTACTTTATAAATCGATGAATAATGTTTCATTTGCTTTAAAAGGAATTGATCGTCATGATGTCAACATGATTTTAAATGTTCGCTGAATTTTTAACGTAAACGAAACCGATCCTTCAACTGCCCAATTGTTTGATTCATCGTAGGATGAATATACGAAACAATGAGATTAATATGGGGGCAGTTCCCCTATGTGGAGATAAACAAATTAGCCCACCTCAGCAGCAACACAAACATCTGCTGATACTATAGAAGAAGAGCAGGGATTTTGGCTGGTCCGCAGGAGATTCATTTCGTACATTGCATGAGAAAGGTGTTATGATGGTATTTTGTGAGATGATGAGGCAATACGAATGTTTAATACAATTTATAAAGCACGTGTTTTATGTAGGAAAATTATGTTTATAAAACGAGCGTAAAGCAGAATTTACGAACAAAAAAAACTTCAAGGGACAGCCCAATGGAGTTTTACGCGAAGGTGACGTAGGACTACTAATGAATAATATGATCATTTCTTTTTCCTCAATACTTCGTAACGGTCGCCATTTGTAATGTTTCTGCAGACACTGTTTGCTAACTGGGTGCTTTTTCATTGGGCTGCTTTTTTAACTGGGCGTTCGCTAACAGGGCTATAGCCCAGTTAAAACCAGATAAACTTAAAAAATCAGCATTTGACATTTTGTTGTCAAAATGAGCGAGGGGCATGTAAAAGGCATATAAGGTTCGTGGAGGAGTGAAAAATTGCCAAATTTTACGAAATTGAGTCGTAATCCCATACAAACTGATACAATTTTCTTTTGCACAATTAGGTGCACAGTATGCTACAATAACGTATAAAGCATAACAACATTATTTAATTCATGTATTGCGCAATGAAATATGCCAACCAAAATCTTTTCTAGAGCCCCCTCGAAATTTATTTAAATTTGAAATGTCAGCCCAGTTACCGAGCTGTATCCGCTAACTAGGCTGTGCACTTAGCCCAGTTAGCGAACGGTTGCTGTATTTGGTATGCTGCTCTTGCCATAAGCTTGCCTGCTTAGCTTAAAGACCATTTAAATTTCCGAGCTGTGTTTGAAAATGTACACAAGATTAAAAGTAGTTGAAACTATTTCGATCACCGCTGGCTGCCAATTGACAAGAATTTAGAACGGTTTTATAGATAAATTCCAATCAAACAACTCTTTAGCTGGTAAAATCAAATTAGTCGTCCTAAAAAGGACGGATTTTCAAAGAATCCATGTTTGATCGATCTTCTTTGGACCTGTCGTAAGGCCCATTCACATCTTTATTAATATTGTGCGATAATTCATTATCCAATAGTACTAGCGTCATATTAGCAACAGTTGTTAACAGATAATTGAAATAAATTATCTGCTTATTACTTGTAACATGCTAATGTTGCTATCTAATGCTGTTGGGGGAGGGGGTATTTTTTCTTCTCTAATCTCGACAGCAAACACAATTTTGCGAAGTGTAGGCTTCAAGCTTAAAATTGGAGGCATTTACTAGAATCACAGGTAATTAGGCTTAGCTATATTTTTAGGTTTACTTACAATTTTAGTGTCGTAGCAAAAGCAGAAGAATCCCCTTCGACCCACGTAATATTAAGTTAGCTGTAATTCATAAGTTAGTTTTTAAGTTCAAATGTTTACATTTAATTCCACTTACAGTAGTTAGCGTGATAAATATGGAAACTTCACTAACTTTAGCTAACTTTTAACAAGATTTAAGAACTAATAGTGTGAGAAATGGTTTAATTACTCTCGATGACAATAACAAAGGCGTGTGTAGCTAAAAAAGGCGTGTGTAGTTTAGCTCGATCCGTCCTCTGATCCATTGGTTCCTTCCAGTGCCATTCAAAACGAGTATAAGATCATCCACCTCATCACTCATCAAATGCTGTACCGATAGCTGACTTCACAGACTTCCGTAGAGCCTCGTTCCTCGCCGCTACCCCTCCACCCCCTGGTAGATGCTGATTCGCACCTTTGAAACTGGTGCCGTTATCTGAGTAAAATACTACCGGTGATCCGCGTCGACACACGAATCTCCGGATAGCCATAACGCACGACTCCATAGACAGACTGTGCACTACTTTCATGTGCACGGCGTGAACGGTTAGGCAGGTAAATAGGGCGATCCAACGTTTTATCTGGCAGCGACCCGCCTTGACTAGCACCGGTCCTAAATAATCGACGTACGAAAGGCTGCAGTCTTGTCTCAGGTAAAGGTGCCATTGCTGGTGCTATTGGGACGTGCTTTAGAGGTTCGACACCCTGTGCAATCCCTTGCCACTCTCTGTACGAGAGATCTCACGTTTGCGACTTCGTTGCGCTGTCGCATTTCAGTGACCACGGTTTCGCGGTTTGCGTGACGAAAATGTCAATGATACCAGGTCCGTGATGTTGCTTGGGGAAAATAACTGGAAATTTTGTTTCGAATGGTAGGAAGTGTGCCGCTCCGATGCGGCCTCGCATTCGCAGAATACTATGTTCGTCCATAAATGGTTTAGGTTTTGTAGATACAGCTAGATTTCAAAACGATATGATGCTTCGCTTCTGGGGAACCACGTGTTTCCTCAAGTGCTCTCTCTTCCGGGTAGGCAGGTTTAGGTTTTGTAGATACAGCTAGATTTCAAAATGATATGATGCTTTGCTTCTGGGGAACCACGTGTTTTCTCAAGTGCTCTCTCTTCCGGGTAGGATTCAGCTTGCACCATCTTCGAAAGAAGAAACTCTGCACGTGCGAATTCGGATTTGGTGAGTATCTCCTTCCGTAGATTTCGTCCCACATTCTTTCAACGCAAGCTGTCAGTGAAGCGGATGACGTACGCTGTTGCACGCTGCAGGTTCGTTAAGTGGCTGAAGCTGAGGAAATTGATTAGCGGCAGTGGCTTCCAGTGCTCATAGACGCGTCGTATTTCTTCGAGAGTTGTAGTCATAGTTGGTTCTTCTGGCGACAAATCTTCCCCATCACGAAGAAACTCGGGTCCTTTCAACCAAGGGCCGCTGGAGTCCAAAATAAGTCCTTCTCTTCCACTTCGTGGCATCGTCGGACATGTTTGCTTTGGGTTTCACCCATTGCTACTCCTGCGGATCGCTCAAGGTCAGTATTTCGTCAACTTGGACTGACACGAACTTGTGGAATTTTCGATGATCAGATCGGATCTACGCCAACACCGTCGTACCATCGCTCCAGAAGAATCGCTGAGATACTGGAAGAGAATGGTATTCTAAACCAGCCGTTAGGTATTACACTCCCAGGCCTGTAGCTCAAGCCTTGGAGTTGACAATGTCTTGAGAGGTGCCACTTTACTCTTAGCGCCCACTAAGATCATCTGGACACAGCCAATATGCACCAGCCGGAAATACCCCGCACATGAATAGGCGATGTCTCTGGTGCCTACGAAAGTATGAACCTGCAGGTCGTCAAGGTTGGCCGGAAAGGGCGAGAAATAACATCTTGAGATTCTCAGTTTATCATGCTCTAGGAATAATGACACCCCATTGTCGCCATTTTTTGAACAGCTCGACGTTGATTGGTTCATCCCAACCTTGTTCCAGATGCCCAGGTTTCTTGGATGATAACCTGCCCGTGGATGAGAAAGTGCGAAACGAGTCCTAGTGGGTCGAAGAGACTCATTACTACCTTGAGAACTTCTCGTTTAGTAGGAACGTGAACTTTCTCGAGGATCGGACGAAGATCATCTCGAGCACTGACACTGGTGTTGTACCCACCGCGTTGCGTGTTAGTCTGGAAGCACGAAGTCAAAGTGGTGAATTTAATACACGCGCTAGCGCGATAAAATGTAGCTCGGCGTGCAGTGTAGTGTTTGGACATGGCTGACGTAGACTTCGATGGGATGACAGTCTGTTTCGAGAGGAAAGCACTGGGCCAGACGATCTTGGATGCGGATTAGGAGTTGGTGAAACATTTCCTTAGTATCACCACAGACGGCTATCGGAAACTGACGGGAACGGCTTAGAACTGCTGGTAGAGGCGTCAATAGATCGGGCTCCTTCAGAAGTTTAGAATCGAAGGAGACTCCATTCACCGTCGCCGCTGCGTTTCAAACTAACCTCACCTTGTTCGATTTCTTGGGATGAACCACGACTCTCAACGGTAGAAACCATGTACGTTTGCAATCCGCGTTCCTCAGCTCTGACTCAGTTATCTTGTGCGCGTAGCCCTTTTTTACGTACTCCGCAATTTGTTCACGGACCCGCTCTTGCAGTGACGGATCCTTTGCAAGCTTTCTCTCCAGGGACTTCAGACTGCTCGTTGCGTTAATATATCAGAGATACAGCCAAAGATGCCTCAACCAAGGCGGCTCTTCGCTGCAATCGGGTCCATGGGTCCACCTTCGCGCTACTTCAAAGGCACAGTGAGACTAAGATTGTCTAATCCAATCAGTAACTTTGGTTGAATTAGTCATACTCTTCTACAGGAAGCTCGCGCAAATGTGGATATCGTTTGCCGAGTTCCTCGTACTTCATCGCTTGGGAAAGCAATATTAAAGAACTAATCGTCCTAAATCCCCCAAACTTATGCTGGTTTCGACGACCTCTCTCAGAAATCTCCAGCTGCACTCGCTGCGACCTTGGTTCTTCACGAGTTACCTTTTCCATCCACTGCAAAGTCAATGGTTCCCCCGGTCCGGATACACCCAATCGATCAGCCGTAGCTTGCTCCAGGAGTGTGGTCGATGACTTCCATCAATGAAAGCGAATACAACCTCTCTCCTCCGCGCCCCCGCATATAAAACTACTGGAATCACTCGAAACATGTGGCAAAGAGTGTTATTCTGCGTAAGATGGTTTGCGGAAATATTCAGAGAAAATGAGACAGGAGAAGAGTGGAGGAGTGTGTGGTGTTTTTGGCGGCAACTCACAATCCCACATCCTTGCCAAGACTTGCAAGGCCATTTGCCGTGGTTATTTAGGCATGTACGAAACAAGCTTTTTTGGTGAACAATTTTCCACCGTTCATCGATGCCCTTTGACTTGAACTGGTGGCAGTCTGCCACCTGTTCACATGTTGCGCATGGCTTACCTTGTTTTTTTTCTGGTTTGCTGGTGTATTTGAAGCCACCGGGGAAGACAAAGGAGTCAATGAATGGGCGTGATTCTTGCCTTTTTCCTTGGACTTTCGCTGACCAACCTTGAAATTTCGGCTTAAGCTTGGTAGCCTAAACGACACATGATTTGCTGCTGACACCAAACATGACATGAAGTCGCCGAACGTTGCCAATGTTGCGTATAGTTGCTTACTCATGTAGACAGCCCAGTCCATTTTTAGAGAACTAGAAAGCTTCTCCACGAGTTCCTGCATGAGAGCCGGGTTGACCAGGTGTGTGAACTGTTTGGACGGTTAGCCCGAATTCCATCACAGTCTCTAGACGGTCATGCCGAGGGGCTGGAGTGCGGTGTACCTTTTCAATAAGCTATCGGATGAGAAGTCCTGGTCTGCCGTACAGGGTACGCAGCGTATTGATAACATGCGGAACGCTTGCAGGAAGAAGAAGTCGGCACCGCACTGATTCAAGCGCTGATCCTTTCAGGCATCGTTGTAGCCTAATTAGATTTTCTGCGTCCGTGTACCCACAAGTCCCACTCAGTGACGTGAGAAATGCAGCTCCTTGATGTAAGTTCCAGAGTTGACCCATGGGGATACTGCCTGCAGACGTATGCCTGGCTTTTTTTTATTGAATCATCTACTCCCGCGCATCCATAATGTTCCCAGAGCATACATTTATCGCAGGCGACCCATCTCTCCACATCGTTATCTGGTTGGGTACAGGATTGGCAACTGTATCCCGCGGATTGTCGATGTTCTTCCACCTCGATCCCCGTAATAAAATTCTTGAAGATTTTGTTGGGGGGAGGGATATTTTTTTCACTAATCTCGACAGCAAAGACGAAGACAAAGCAAATCGTAGTGTGGGCTTCAAGCTACAAATTGAGGCATTTATTAGAATCACATAATTACACAGATAAAAAGAAACATTGAATTTTTTTCGTTATCTAATGCACATAAAGGGAATGCTAGATTTGGCAGAACATAATGGGATATTACATGTAAATTTAAGCCAGATAACGCCTGAATTTTGCCTATTGTATGAAAGATTGCAATCATTGTTGTATGGCGCATGACAGATGGCAAACAATTTCTTGGAAACGAGGGGAAATCTTACGCGCCTGTTAAAATTCATTATTTTTTTCTGTGTAGGCTAAGCTATATTTTTAGGTTTACTTACAGTGTCGTAGTTCTTTTAGTGTCGTAGTTAAAAAAAGCAGAAGAATCCTATCTTCGACCCTCGTAATTTTAGGTTAACTGTAATTTATAGTTTGTAAGTTAGTTTTTGAGTTCAAATGTTTACATTTAATTCCACTTACAGTAGTTAGCGCGATAAATATGCTAATTTCACTAACCTTTGCTTACTTTTAACTCGATTTAAGAACTAATAGTGTGGGAAATGGTTTAATTACTCTCGATGGCAATTACAAAGGCGCATGTTGCTAATAACGATGACTGTCGATTCAGCAGATTTCTTTACTTCTCGATGGTTTTACGTTTATCCCCGTTCGCAGTCATATGTGTTAGACCGTTCGGGGTTGAGTTGAAAGAGTGCCTAGAAGTATGTCGACACCGTCGCCGTAACGAGGGGTGTTGTCACAAATGCATTTTCCGCATTAGCGGTTATGATGGTGGCTGGTTTATACCGTTTATACCAGTCAACGTATCGCATTACCGAATGATGGCTGCCAACCAAACACAAACACCTTGTGGTTGCGCCAACCGGCAGGCTACAAATTCACCACTGCCCATCACACAACTACATAACCAATGGCTGCCTAGCAACAAGTGTCTAGCCAAAGGCGATAGAGGCATCAGCTGCCTGGCCAAGAGTTGTCGCCAGTGCACCCTCCAGGATGCTTGTCACCGCCATCTGCCAATTCAATGCTGGCTCATGCCGCTCCGTACAGCTTTGTTACTGCTGAACGAATGAAGCATTTGGCGAAGGTATCCCCCTTATCTATCGTTCATTGCTGCATATGAGACCTCCCTTACTTACATTTGAAGTCTGTGTATGTATGATATGTACTACCACCCATTGTAGCACGGAAACTAAGTCCGACAGCAATGGGCTCTCCTCTCTGTTAGACTTGATCAAGCTTTAATAACCACTGATTATCCTAATCATGCCGTTTTATGAAGGGCCACAAAGGGATTGGGTGGATCGATATGCAACATCACTTATACGTATCCACATGGATATAGAGAATCTCCTTCCAACACCAAGACTGAACAATTGGTCAAAAGAGCAAGCTATCTAACATGAGGATGCCCCAATGGGCGGGGAGAAGAGCCCGCCCTCTATTCACAAACTGTTAGCAATGGGGAGTTGGCATTCCCACTCTCCCCATCCAGAGTGCTTCAATCGGGTGCCCCTCCCTTTCCCAAGAAATATTTATGTAATGGTGTATATATTTATGTAAATGAAAAATACTACAAGCATTCGATTGATCCTGAAATGCAAGAAATGTTGTAAAATATTAAAGTGTAGCGCTCTGAGATTCACGCTTAAACACGTTTTCGTTCGTTTTCAGTGATAGCAGCATTTCACCAAAATCTTGACTTTAAGTATCCTGAAAAAGTTTATTAAATCTATTGAAACTTTACAAAGCTAACATTTATACATTTTAATTTACTGTTGCCATGGTCATAATTTTCTACTTGATGCTGATTTTATAACAGAAATTTGCTTTTATTTATGCTGACCTAATAGTTATTGCTACCGAGTTAGAAATGGGAAGATTTAACTGGAACGTAGTTAAAGATAAATGGGCAAAAAAACAATAAGTAATATTTAAATCATCTATAAAGTAAAATCAATAAAACAATATTGCCAAACATAATGATGGTGTAAGTTATGATGAAGCAATGACAAAGAATGAAATGTAAAATCAAACACTAGCCAAATGGCACACAGCGAATCAGATCAGCTCAGAATTGGTAAAAAGTCCATTTGCAAACCGGAAATGAAAAATACATTCAGCAATAAGTGCAAAAACCTACCACAGATTCCGTAATTTTCAAAAGCCTACCACAGCAGTAATTTTCTGCGTTTTAAAATGGACATATATGCAACGCTAGATGTCATAAATTGAAGGTATGTTTCGTGTTTAAGCCAGATACCACCTAAATCAGGTTTGTTGTATGAAAATGTGAAGGTAATGATATGATGGAAATAATACGATGTTGTAAAGAAATACTACATAATGTACATATAATAATAATTCAATGCCGCTATTTGCCTCTTCCGCTGCGATGTTAGATGATTGAAACTCTAAAATAGAGAAAATTCCAATGTGATATTATGAAATAAAGTTGATCACCTGGAAGCCTAGCAAAATAGCAAAGAAAATTTAACCAAAAAAATAAGCGAAATAAATTTCATATGAGTAATCATACCGAAAACGGAAACTCAATAAATCCAAAACGAAAAAAATTAAAAATAAATGACAGAAAATTCTTCCATAAATCGTTTTTCCTACTGGACCCATAAATGATTCTTTATGTCTGTAAAATAGAAAATGTAGGATGATAAACAATGTTAGTTTTTGAATTTATTATTTTGGACGAAGAATTTTTTGTTTTTGTTTGGTACTCACAAAATAGGATAGTGGTTTACACGTTCCAAGATATGGTGGCACAATGAGTATGGCGAACCAATAGCATAGATAATACTTAATTATGATCCCCACCACCTGCTCACCACATCCGGGAAGTAGATTTGTTGTTTTTTTTATGTTTTACTAGATCCTTCATGCCACCGGACAATAGATAACCAAAACAATAGACAACGCGCTATACCTTATAGTAAAATAGTGCACAACAAAGTTATCTATTCTGGTCCATTTAAAGTTAAGATTGAAGGATTTGATGAAATTAGAGTCCCTAGAAGCATTTCGTGCCTACTGACAACTTTATTGTTCTAAAGATTTCCAAGCTCATCGGTTTTGCACCAACCGGGAGAAGTCTGTAAGTCACAGACAAAATAGGCCTATCTGTAAAAAGATAAGCTTTCTATAGTGGAATTTTACGGAATTTGCTCGCGTTTGCTAGTGATAGTTTAAAAAAGTGTTCCAGGTTTTAATTTTTTATTTTTTTAAAATGTGATCAAGTGAAGTGTTAATTTAAATTTTCCTAGTTTGCCAATAACAACCGTTCTACTAATACGCTCGTAAAAGTGTGTTTTAAAAAGTATTTAAAAAAAGTGAAATATTAAATAGTTTGACTTATGAGTGGTTATTATCGTTGCTTACTATAGGATTCCATACAACGTTATATTAATGCAGTAATTAGCATAACAAACACAACATTATGTTTCACGTGTGGGAAAACCATCGGCCTTAACAGCGTAATTGTTTCGCCGTTGGTAGAAAACAGAACAAAAATGTGATGACATTTTTGCCGATTCTTTTCCAACACATACACAGTCAGTAATTAAAGGCATCCTGGAAAATACCATAACTAGTATTTTTCGTAGCAACATTAATATTTGTGGCATATTTTGAAAAGAACTAAAATAATAAAACGACTAGGCCTACTGTGTAGCGTTGGGGGTAAAAGAAGATAAAGGGTAATTAAATTATCCATTTGATGAATAAGTTAATTAAAGAATATTTTCGGATCGCAGGAAAGAGGAAACGGGGACCAGTAAGTGAACGGTGTGTGGAAATTAGTAAAATGTCACGTATGAAATCTTAAAACACAGTACTCTTACTATCACTAATCCAATATATATTTTAAAGATGTTTTCCATCATTTTTTTATAAGAGACAGTAATTTTTTACTGGGTTTTTAAACAGAAGATATTATATGTTTCCATCAACAATTAATTTTTAAACAACCATACAATATATTTTTTTTTATAAAATCTCGTATGCGGTATAAAAAGCGAATAAAGCCTGTCCACGTTAAATTTCGGATACATTTCTTTCAGTGTAAATTTTTAATTATTTCACGGATCGCTGAAACGTTTCACTTATATGACAGCCGAAACTCTCCACTTTAATTCGTGGTACAACATGTTTACATTCTTGTTACATTCAGTAAAATGGCGTCGAATCAAGTGGAAGTGCGCAAACGCATTTTGTACGAACGGCAGCAAAATCCGAATTTATCGGTACGCGATTTTGCCAAGAAACTAGAACTACCGAAAAGTACCATGTTTTTTGTTTGCAAATCATTTGACCAGCGCTTGACTGTGGATCGAAAGGTTGGAAGTGGAAAAAATCGAAAAGTATGCGCCCGACAAATGGACAAGAAGGTGGTAGCCATTATTGAGAAAAATCCCAATCTTTCTGTGCGAAATGTGGCACGCAAAGTTAGGATGTCAAAATCGTACGTACAAAAAGTGAAGCAGAGGCAAGGACTGAAAGCGTACAAAGTGAAAAAGGTGCCCAACCGTCATGACAAGCAAAATTTCACTGCAAAAAGTTGTGCTAAGGAGCTTGACACCAATTTTTGCAAACATTGTCTTGTATCATAATAGACGACGAAACATACGTACTCGAAGACTTTAAACAGCTTCCGGGTCTGGCTTTTACATCGCAATGTAAAGAAACGCTGTTGCCAAGCATTTCCGGACAAAAAATGGTGTCAACATTCCCGAAGAAGTATTTGATTTGGTAGGCCATAAGTAGTTGTGTGTGTGTGTGTGTGTGTGTGTGTGTGTGTGTGTGTGTGTGTGTGTGTGTGTGTGTGTGTGTGTGTGTGTGTGTGTGTGTGTGTGTGTGTGTGTGTGTGTGTGTGTGTGTGTGTGTATACAATCCAACGCCCACCGTCCGGCGGTGTTTTTATGGAAGAAAAATGTTTGCAGTTAAACGAACTGTTGTCGAATCGACAAACACTTTTAGCCCGGGAGTTGGAAGGTGATAGCTCTGTTGGGTTCCAGTGACCCATTTCAGAATGCCTGGTTACTCACGTCCATTCCGAGGTCACTTTCACTTACAACAAGCCCCGCATAGACACAGTACAAACATCAAATGGATATAGGTACTGTGCATACACTTCCATAATCAAATCTTACTGTTTTGAGGATGGCACGTATTTAGCAGTATCGTTCAAATTTAGTTATAATCAGATAGACCTCACCGGATTTTGTTGCTGATATACAGTCTTTCATTTGACGGCTTCCCTCCTGTGATGCTTAAGGAGGCTTTTATGTCTCTACACTCCGTTACTCGGCAAATATTTTCACATCATCCTTTTCGAATGGAACAGCCCGAATTCAAACTTCAAACTTCACAGCCTTCCATCTATACATCTGAAAGTATATGCCAGTCACTCACGCACGCATGCGCGTTATCTTCGTTCTTTGCTTCGGACCAGCAAATGGCCGTTTGCTACTTGGCACTGGTTTTCTTTTTTTCTCTCCACACTCTGTCAATAATAAAAATCCGCCACTATGGGGCGACTTTATATCGTCTTCTAAACTGCTTATAATCATCAATTCACTCGCGACAAAGCGGAAAAATACTCTAATTCAATAATTTTTCTCCGCGTGGCACAATATTAACCGCACTAACTAACACAATTAAGCTGATATTAACTCTTCCTCCGGGTGCGGGTACACGGTGTTCAATAAGTCTTTCGGATACACTTTCAAAATTTGTTAAAAAATGAAAACATGTTTTTTTATTTTTTTGATTTATGTTATTGAAAAGCTATGTTTACAAGGAACGTTTACAACATTTCCCTTGGAATGACCCCCCCTTTGTACTCCTTAACGAGCTTCAAACGTTTCTCGAACGCGTCGCAGGCGGCACGCACGGACTGCATGGGCATTTCGTCCCAGATTTTGAGAATTACCGTCTTGAAATGATCCAAAGTGCTGACCTTGTATTCGTTCAGCTTCGCCATCATATAGGACCAAAGGAAAAGTCGAGAGGATTCAAGTCCGGGGAGCTGGGAGGCCACAAAGTTTTGTCCATGAAAGTCGGTTAAATTGTCCCGACACCAGGCTTGAACCACATTTGCCGTATGGGCTGGTGCACCGTCCTGCTGGAACACGTAGTGCTCATCGCCGTAGAGGCTTCGGAGACTGGGGGCAACAACCTTTTCCAAAACCTCAGTTTTGTAGTACGCCGCGTTGATTTTAACGTTTTTTTCAATAAACACCAAGAGTAGCTTACCACGTTTGCATACTGCCCCCCAAACCATCACCGACGCGGCACTTTGGAACCGAGGGATGTTTATATTGGATTCAGGAATGCTGTCCCTCGATGGCGCCTAATACCCGGTCATTTTGCACATTGTGCGGCTGCTGCAGCACGAACAGTTTCTCGTCCGAAAAAACAAACTCCTGACCAGCGTGCCGAGAGAGGATCCTCTTTAGCTCGATCCAACCGCTTTTTGCTGGTAGCCTCCGAAACGCCATGGACCTTACGTTTTTTGTAAGGCCTGAAACCAAGGTCCTTGGTGAGTATGGTGTGAGCGGTTCCAATGGAAACGTTGAGATCTGCAGCCGTTTTCCGGATTGAGCGGTTCTTTTTGCGCCGAATTCGCTCCCTCACGATCTTGATGACCCGTGGCGTCCTCGCTGAACGCGGCCGACCGGATCTCGCACGGTCATTGGTCGAGGACGTCTCCCGGTATCGCCTGATGGTCGTGTAGACAAAGTTCCGCTTGACCCCATGCGATTTCAGCATTTGGAATATATCGCCGGGTCGCTCACCGTTCAAAAAACGCTTAATTACGAAGTCCCGATACTCTTTCATCGCCAGTAACAAACAAACAACAACTAACAGAATGTCAACACCGCGCACATTCGGTAGCGTATGAATGAAGCTAAAGCTGACACCAATACCAATGCAGAATATGTACATGGCGCATACCTACGCAATGATGAAAACTTGTATTCGAACTTATTGAACACCGTGTAAGTCTTTCAATTAGAAGAAAGTTCGGCGATATTTGGGTTTTATTTTATAAGTTTCTCCATAGACACCTTGTACTGTCTTCCTATTTTTAAATGCGTTTAGAATTAAAACCACAAGTGATAACTAAAAGTGATTCAGCAGCCAATGTGCTTAATCAGGTCATTTAACAAATTTGTAGAACGTTGCTGAATCTGAAAACTGAAAATTTAACCTCTCAACTTCAGGAATCATTGTCAAAACCTAATATAAAATCTTCTCCAAAGGCGTCGCACACATCAAGCTTACGGACCAAGGTGCAAACATTTCTGTGTTCCATTTTTGAGCACAACTCTCGATCAAATGTTACGCCTATGTGATAAATGGGTGTTTCTTTTTAACGAATTCAAATTAAAATTCGCCGTTCACTGCACACCCATCTAATATAAACAGATTTAACTTGTCATTCAAAATGCGCTTTCTTTTGCCGCTCAACATCTTCGGCTTCTTTATTGAACCTTTTACTGGAAAAGAAACGAAATACATAATTTGGCTGTAAATATAGCGTTGTGAGAAAATCTATTTTTCATTGAAGTTTATATCTTTAGTAATAAATTAAATAACAGTATTGTAACGTGATCCCATGTTTCTCAGAGGGAAGTAAAAAAATAAGAGGAGAAGAGGGTATTTACAAGTAAATAGAACTTGAAATACGATTTGGGAGCTTATTTCGCTTATACCTACGTTATGCTCGAATGCCTTAAAAATCTAAACCCACAGATGTTCACGCTGGTTGCATCCATGCGGTTGGTTGATCACTTCTTCGTGCTATTCTTTCAACAATATTGCACTTGTCTTTCGTTTAATAGGTTTTCTTTGATGAAACTTTCGAGATTTGAATTTTGGAATATTATTGCATTTCCCACAAATTATATGTAACCCATCAAGACACTAGAATGCAGAATACTTGTATTAGACGGTGCACATTTCTACTTTTTCATGAAGTGTGGGTAGTATTTTTTGTTTTTTGTTTTAAATTTGGTGAATCGAAGCGATACAATATGGTGATGTTTTTGGCTTTCTCCTACTTTTCTTTTTTTTTCACCTCTAGCTCATATACTCGTTAAACTTTCGAATGATTTTGCTTTCATTATAACTGCAACCGTTTTCTGGTACAATTATTATTTTCCCCTCCGCTGAGCGCAATCTAAAGCAGCGGACTGCGCGAGAACACTGAATAGAGCACTTTGCTCGTCGATCGGTAAAAGTTTGATGAGACGGTGATGGTACACCGCATTTTCAATTCGGATTGTCTGTGAGCGGTGTGTCATGGTTGACTTGCGTGCTTTTTTGTGATTGTATGATTAGTTTTCCTTTTAAAACTAAGGAAGGGATTTCGTCAAAATTGTCGCTATTAATGTGGTTAATTGTAGTATTTGTGTATTGAAGCACTGCAAAGGGGAAAACAATAGAACAAATAGCAGTACAGTTTTTGAAAAAAAAAAATTAAATGACATATGATGAAAACTCAAACCACGCAATCACATTTCATTTAATTATCAATGATTTTTTTACAATTCAATTACATAAATACTTCAAATTGAACAACATAAATTCAATCTCTGCCATGTCGTTGATATTTCTATGTTGTCTGACATAGATTTCAATTGCTCACCTCTATTGCAAAACTCCATATAAAGGGTGTATTCGATAAAAATGGCACACACATATATACTCATCAAAATTAAACTGATTATCGGATTTTCTTGAAATTTTCAGGGAATGAAGAACTACTAATGAGTTTTGATTTACAACATTTGTTTTATTCAATTTCGTCTCCCATCCCGAATGCCCGCACCTTCCTTTTCACTTCACCCATCAAATTTTGTACAACCGATTTTCCCAGTGTTTTTGTTGTTTTTACCCAAATTTTCTTCAATTCTAGCTCTGTTTTTATAGTTTTGGGATGTTTGCGAAGTTCCGTTTTCATAATTGCCCAGAATTTTTCAATTGGACGAAGTTCCGGTGAATTTGGTGGGTTCATATCCTTTGGCACAAAATTGACTCCATTGGCTCGGTACCACTCCAATACGTTTCGAGCGTAGTGGCAGGATGCTAGATCAGGCCAAAACAGAGTTGATCCTTTGTGCTTCTTAATGAATGGCAAGAGACGCTTCTTAAGGCACTCTTCCGTGTAAATCCGCACTGTTTATTGTTCCGGAAGTGATGAAGGGAGCACTTATTTCACCACATCCGCAAATCGCCTGCCAGATTAGAAACTTCTTTGCAAATTTCGATAGTTTCTTCTTTCGAACATCCTCCGGAACATCGAACTTCGACTTGGCAACGAAATATTCTTGCCCAGGAAGTTGACGGAAGTCGGCCTTGACGTATGTTTCGTCATCCATCACGATGCAACCGGATTTGGTGAGCAGCTTCGTGTAAAGTTTCCGGGCGCGGGTTTTCGCAGTGATGTTTTGTTTTTCATTCCGGTTTGGGGCTTTTTGCACTTTGTAAACATGTAACCCAGCACGCTTCATGGTTTTCTGCACAAAACCGACTGACACCTTAGACTTTTTAGCGACATCTCGAATTGACATGTTTGGACGGTTCTTGAATTGTTGTACGACTTTCCTGGCCATTTTACTGTCCATTGGACCACTTTTACGACCACTCCCTTCCTTCCTTTGGACACTCAGACGCTCCTTGAAGGTTCTTATTACACGAGACACAGTTGTATTTGCAATTCCAAGCCTTTTAGCAATCCACCGGTGGGACGCCCCTGGATTTTGATTGTGAGTGCACACAATTTTCTCACGGACAATTTCTTGTTTCGACGACATGACTGGAACTACTGAATGTATAACTATGAAACTTGGCAGATGTAAATAACACACTATGGATAAGATCTACTCAGAATTTTGAAATTTTTCATCATACGATTCAAAAGTTACAGAAGATTTTCTGTGTGCCATTTTTTATCGAATACACCCTTTGTACAGGCTCAATTGAATCAACTTTACAGAGCCAAGTTTTCATATTTATATACATCAATTATCTTAAAACTAATGTTAAGGGGATAGAACCGATTACTCGCGGCCGTCTCGAGGTTAATAGGAATAACAATTGTATGGATGGGAAGATAGGCGGGAATTTGAAGTGTGGTTTACAAAGCACGTTTATTTTAAATTCGGAATTGGATAAAAACTTATAACTATACACCTTTAGGTTTTCTTTTGACTTTAACATTTTTGAGAATGAAAAAAAACACACACAAACACAGAAAAAAAAACTTATAGTAAACATACAGGTTAAACTAACTACAATCTTAGGCTAATGTTAGTCAAAAACACATAAATGAGTTTCATAAACTCCAGATCACGTACAGCCAAAATATCTCGAACCGGTACATTGGGTTGTCTACCTCGAGCCCGAAGGGAATCATAAAGCTCAGATCTGACTCCACGATGCTCAGCACATGACCAAATAATGTGATCTGCGTCCTGGTAACCTTGTCCACATTCACAGAGATTGCTGTCGCTCAGCCCAACACGGTATAAATGAGCGTTCAAAGAATAATGATTGGACATGAGGAGAGACATCACATGAATGAAGTCTCGACCCACATCCATCCCTCCAAACCAAGATTTCTTCGACACCTTTGGGATGATAGAATGTTGCCATCGCCCCAAATCTCCTTTACTCCATTTATACTGCCAGCTGACGAGTGATATCTGACGAAAGATATAGAAAAATTCATTGAAGGCGATTTGTCGATCATAAATATCGTCTTCTATAGCGCCCACCTTTGCAAGCGAGTCCGCTCTCTCATTGCCCAGAATTGAACAATGAGATGGGACCCATACAAAGGTTATGATAAAATAACGCGAAGATAAAGCACTTAGAAGCTCCTGTATTTTCATGAGAAAATACGAGGAGTGCTTTACCGGCCTCAAGGAGCGAATAGCCTCTATTGAACTGAGACTATCCGTGAAAATGTAATACTGATCCGGTGTTAGTGAGAAAACAATTTCTAGCGTTTTGGATACATCAAAATGAACCGAATTATCGAAATCGGAGAAGCAAACACGATTGGAAATATTCGGCGAAGGGCTGACAGCCTGTGTTATGTACAAATGGTACAAAGTCATGAAGCGAGTTTGAGGATTCAACTCGAGAAGCTTCTCAAAGTTTTTGATTACCTGAGAGTTCATGACTTCACACCTGGTGAGGAGCCGGAGAGATAACTCTGTAAACCGATCCGAGAGTGGCAACATGCCAGCCAGCACTTCAAGACTCATGGTGTGAGTCGAGTGCATGACACATAACGCGATACGAAGACACCGATACTGAATACGTTCCAGTTTTATGATGTGCGACCGAGCCGCTGACTGAAAACAAAAACTACCGTATTCGATAACCGACAAAACCGTTGTCCGGTACAACGTTAGAAGATCTTGCGGATGCGCTCCCCACTAGGTCCCGGTAATTGTTCGAAGAAAGTTGATCCTTTGCTGGCACTTTCGCTTCAGATACTCAATGTGGAATCTCCAGGTGCACTTTGAATCGAACCAGACCCCAAGATATTTAAAGGACATTGAATGAGTTATCGGCTTACCCCAAATTTGAAGCTTCGGTTGTGCAGGGTTATGCTTCCTAGAAAAATCTTCCAACTCAGTTTTCTCCGTAGAGAATTCGATAACTAGCTCTAGATCCCAAGTAGACAAATTGTCTAAGGTATCCTGTAAGGGTCCTTGCAGATCGACCCCATTGGGTCCAGTGACCGACACTACGCCGTCATCTGCAAGTTGTCTCAACGTACAGTTGTCACTTAGACAACTGTCAATGTCTTTGACATAAACATTATACAAAAGAGGGCTTAAACAGGATCCCTGGGGGAGACCCATGTAGCTAAATCGGGAAGCTGTAGAGGTTCCATGAGAGAAGCTCATATGTTTCTCTGACAGCAAATTGTACAAAAAATTATTCATTAATGGTGAAAAGCCACAAGCGAGGAGTTTATCTGAAGGAACTTCAACAGATACTGAATCAAAAGCCCCCTTGATATCCAAGAATACAGAAGCCATTTGCTCTTTTTAGCAAAAGCTAACTGAATATCTATGGAAAACAACGCGAGACAGTCGTTCGTTCCCTTACCCCTACGGAAACCATATTGAGTATCTGAAACCAGGTTGTTTGTCTCAACCCATTTGTCCAGGCGAAAGAGGATCATCGCGATGGGTCGATAGGAGTTGTGGTCGGACGCGGGTTTACCAGGTTTTTGAATGGCAATAACTCTCACCCGTCTCCAATCATCCGGTACAATGTTGAGCTCCAGAAACTGATTAAACAAGTTCAACATGCGCCTCTTCGCGACGTCTGGAAGGTTCTTAAGCAAGTTGAACTTGATTCTATCAGCCCCTGGAGCCGTATTGCCACACGAAAGGAGTGCGAGAGAGAACTCTACCATTGAAAAAGGTTGGCTGTTCTCATCTATCGAATTCGTGGTTTCGCGAGGAATCATCCGTACCGGCACAGAATCTGGACAAACTTTTCGCGCGAACTTTAGGATCCAATGGTCCGAGTACTCCTCGCTCTCGTTGTTCGTAGTTCGGTTACGCAATCTTCGCGCCGTGTTCCAAAGAGTACTCATCGACGTCTCGCGCGATAGCCCGTCCACGAATCTTCGTCAGTAACCGCGTTTCTTGGCCTTGATGAGGCTCTTAAGTTCGCGTTCGAGAGCCGTGTATACTTCGAAGTGCTCAGGTGTTCCACGTCTACGGAAAACTTTAAACGCGTCGGACTTTTTACGGTAAACCTCGGTGCATTGCTGAACCCACCATGGAGAAGGAGGTTTCCTGCGAAATGACGTCCCTGGAACTGGTCGAGTTTGAGCTTGAAGCGCGCTGTCTAAGATCAGGTTGGAGAGGAAGTTATATTCCTCCAGCGGTGGAAGCTCTTCTACCGTCGTTACGGCTTCCTCTACTACTGTCCTGAACTTTGTTCAATCGATGTAACGGGTAAGATCATACGCGAAGTTGATGGATTCCGACGGAATGAACCCGGTGGCAATCGAAATTTTTATGGGCAAGTGATCACTACCGTGGGGATCTTGAATCACATTCCATGTGCAATCCAACGATAATGAATTCGAACAAAGTGTGAGGTCTAATCTACTGCCAATTGAGGATGGACCTGCCAAACGTGTTACTTCTCCATTGTTAAGAACTGTCATATTGAAGTTGTCACAGAGGTCATATAACAAGGAAGACCGGTTGTCGTCGTACAGTTCTCCCCAGCCTGTACCGTGAGAGTTAAAATCTCCCATGATCAACCGCGGAACAAATATCTGAAAGTTGTTTTTGGTTTATTTTGGCTCTAGAAGGAATATAAACGGAAGCAATGCAAAGGCTCTTATTTTTAATAACAGCCTGACATGCGACAACTTCAATACCTGGAATTAAAGGAAAATTCACTCTATAGAAGGAGTAGCATTTTTTGATACCCAAAAGTACTCCTTCTCCACGTGAATCCTCACGATCAAGACGAATAATGTTGAAATCATGAAACGGAAGATCGATTTCGGGAAAGAGCCATGTTTCACAAATAGCAAATGCCGCACAACCGGTATTGTGAGCCAAAAATTTGAAACATTCCAATTTAGCAACAAAACTTCGACAATTCCACTGCAGAACAGTGATCAAATCCCCGACCTCATTTGGAAAATTATCCATCGAAGGAAATGATAGCTGCAAGGAGGGGCCACTTAATTGTCAATTGCTTCAAGAAAGTTTTTCACTGTGGGAAGCATTGTCAATACAATGCTTTTGAGAGGGTCAGAAATTTCGAGGTACTTGAAGATACCTTCGACAGTGTTATCAAATGAGAACAGCCCAGTCGAGGAAGGGGCTTCTGTTCTTAAAATCGAGGCATCAGGGGTTTTTTATATCCCCGGAAGAGATGGAAAGTCCTGGGTGTAGTTAGTGCTACGAAAACCAGGTGGAATTGGATTTTCCTTCTTTCCACCTTTGCTTGAAATGGGCAGTCTGATTTCGGGCTTCTGTTCAGTAACTTTCCGTGGGCGCACGCGTCTTCGCTTCCGTGAAGCACCTTCCGGAAAACTGACTGATGTTCCCTCTTCAGCCAAATCAAAGTCAGACTCGTCATCTGACAGAGGAGCAAAGGGATTTGTATTGGCATCGGGTGATGGGGAGGCTTTTTTCACCATTTCGGCGAAAGATTGCCTAGAACGTTGTTTAAGCGAGCGTTCTAATTTTTCCCCGCGTTGTTTGTACGCCGGGCACGACGAGAGAGCATCAGGAGGAGAGCCCTTGCAGAAAGCGCATTTTGGTGTGCTATCTGCGCAGGCACCATCCTCGTGTTTCTTCCGCAATTGGAGCAGCGTGCCTTATTGCCGCAATGGGAGGTCGTATGTCCCATCTGCTTGCATTTTTGGCAGATCATGACCCGAGGTACGAACAACCGCACAGGTAGTCGAAGTTTTCCCAACTCGACGTATTGAGGGAGGGCTGAACCAGAGAAGGTCACACGAAACGAGTCTGACGGTGTAAACTTCTTTTCACCCTTGGTGATCGATACTGTGCCTAGTTTTCGCACATCCAGTATCTTCACTGGAGAAAGCAGGTGGTTCTTACATCGACCAACCCCCTGTTTCAGTAGGATCTCAGGGTTCACACTCGTTTCGGTGACCACACCTTCAATTTCAATACCCCGAGCTGGGATATACACCCGATACTCGAGTGTAAAAAGCTGAGAGACAGCAATCTCGTTAGCTTGGTTAAGGTTGGACACAACGACCCGAAGTTTATTCGGTCTCACTTTTATTATCTCGGTCACGGCCGAGAATGGCTTCGTCAGATCGTTGGAGATCTGATATACATTAAGAGGTTTCGTTTTGGGCTGAAAATAGACAACCCATGGACCAGCTGAACCATCTGGATAAACACGTGACCGGGTAACTTTATGAGCTACCCCATCATTCTGCGCCATAGATGATTCATCTTCCGATAAATCATCCATGGCTCGTTCGTGGGAGCTTATGATGCTCAACCACTAACGCAATTATATGCAATCAATCACAGATAAACAAACTAAACCTAAGCACACTCTCTCACACACTCTCACACACTCCTCACACACTCACACACACACAATAAAATTACAATGTATTCAGGAGAAACAAAAACTTATCTTATATGTATCACTGATCTGCTGCAGCCGGTCAACGAATGTCCTGCTGCTGCCGAGCGACGATGTGTGGCCGCTTGTACGGGTTAGACGTGAAGCTGAGCGATGATGAAAATGATGACGATGATGAAGACGCTGGTCGGTGGTGGTTGGCAGATGAACGATTGCACGCTACACACGATGGACTGCTGGTGTGCGTGCCGTGAATAGATGCGGAGCAATATGGCTATTCGATTGCTAATTGCAATTAATAGCGTCGTTGCAATGATTAACACACGTTTGCTTCTTCAGAAAAAAGCAAAACTCGATATCAACTGCGATGAGGATACTATCGAGAGAAAAAAAAACTGCACTTGGAAACAACGCGTGACAAACTTCCAAAGCAAAGGAGAGCGGACACAACGAACCGCACCGTTCGCTTGTTCACTGGACAATGATCTGTGCAATTACACTCAGGCAAATAAACTTAAGAATTTCATAAAGTTCAACTTATGAACGATGCTTTGGAATTTCATAAGGCTAACTTATGAATGGGTTTTGTTTCACACGACGGTGTTCTTGTACGCCTTTAAGCTTTCCTATATACAAGTGTTGATATATACTAGTGGGCAATTCACTGGAACCATAACCTCAACGTTCAAGGTTCGATTCCAGGTTGCTCTATATTTTTATTTTTTCAACATCATTATATTTCCTAAGGCAAATTTATGAAGTTCATACTGATTTCTTATAGCAAATAATCATAATGCAATCTTATGAATATCGAAAGTTTATTTCGTTGAGTGTACACTAGTTCTGTTCAGTAACGGAGTAGCAACTACGAAACGCACGGCCTTTTTTAAAAAAAAATAAATAGAAACGGCTTAACATTTATCTTCATTTAAGGAAATGTATCTTTGCACATGGAGAATCACGATTAACTAATAAAAATAACATGTTTGATTTGTATAATCAGCTTGAACGATTTTTTTTTTCAAAACATCTTGAAAACAGTAGCACTTAGCAATTTGTTATGTGCAATTTTTTTTAACCAATCTAGAAATTCCAATAAAATTTCAAGAAAAAGTTAATTCATATTTTTTTAAATCAATAAATTTTACTATAACATATGCTTTCAAAAGTTTTCTTTATACCTTTTGCGTTACATCTAGTTCTAGTTACATGTCAAAGATAGCAATTTGAGTTATCGAAGAGCCCGGTTTGGTGATTTCTGAAATAAAGAAAAAAACAAAACCACAAAAAAAAAAAAAAAAAAAAATAAAAAAAAAATAATATTATTATTATTTTTTAAAAAAAAACACACCACCCCAAAAATAAAAAAAATAATAAAAAAAAATCCTATATAAAACAACAAAAAAGTTGCGCGGCGCGACACACACACACACCACACCCCCACACACAAGAAAAAATCCCCCCCCCCCCCAATCCCCCCCCCCCCCCCCCAACCCAACCCCCCCCTGACAGAAAAACCCACTAGACCCCCCCCCCCTCCCCCAAAATTAATAAAAAGAGGAAACCCCCCCCTCCCCTCCCCAAACCTTTATCTCTTTGGGGCCCCGATAGTCACTCCCTTTCCCTGTTATATTTGTATTTGTATTTGTCTTTGATTCATCGGACTTTGTGGTCTACATGAAATACTTAAATCTAATAAAAGTCAACGTTAAAAACGGTTCAGCAAGCGGTGACGAAATCTTGAGGCGGACATGTTGAAATCAAATTCGTCGGATACTACGTTGAACCGACGAATCATGGCGACAATGGAACTATTTGCAGCATGATTAGTTGCTTGTACTTCCTCGTGAAGCAACGCTCTCGGTCGAAGGGTTCGGGCAGGAGCATATAGTCTGATTCTCGACAGCAACTCCGGAACATCGTATTCAGATAAGAGAAGCTTGGCAACGAATACAGATTGCGCGACATTCCTTCGATTAGCCAGAGTATCCAGCCCTAGCAGGCGACAGCGACCGGCGTAAGCAGGCAAGTTTAACGGGTCACTCCATGGAAGGTGGCGCAAAGCATATCTTACGAATCTGCGTTGGACAGCTTCAAACCGCGCACTCCATACAGCCTGGTAGGGGTTCCATACAGCAGATGCAAACTCAAGAATAGAGCGTACCAGCGAGCAGTAAAGAGCTTTGAAACACAGCGGATCACGAAACTCATTGGAGATTTTGAACATGAACCCAAGCTGGCGATTGGCTTTATCAATGGTACCTGAGAAGTGGCGATTAAAGGTTAGCTTTTCGTCCAATACAACTCCGAGGTCTTTAACATGATCAACCCGTTGAAGTGGAGATCCAGCAATAGTATAATCAAACTGGATAGCATTATTCGTTCGACCAAAACTTATTACACAGCATTTTGAGATGCTCAGAACCATCATATTTCGCACGCACCAATTACTGAAGATATCAAGAAGTTTCTGTAGTTCATAGCAGTCTACTAGGCTTCGAACAACTAGATAAATTTTAAGGTCATCTGCAACAACAACAGAAAACCTCCATTTAGCAGTATGAGGGAAATATCGTTTATAAAAAGCGAGAACAGCAATGGTCCCAGAGTGCTTCCTTGGGGAACTCCGGAATGGTTCGAAAAATAGACCGATGAATTTTTTCCAATACTGACAGATACTTGACGTTGCACAAGGTAAGATCGAAGCCAGCTGCAGAAAGCAATGGAACAACCAATTTTCTCCAGTTTTGCAAGCAGTAAGTCATGGTTAACTTTATCGAAGGCAGATTTCAGATCGGTATAAACAGCGTCGACTTGGAGTTTTTTACATACGTTCTCCATGCAAAACGACGTAAAGCTGACAAGATTCGTTTCAACAGAGCGGCCGGGATAGAAGCCGTGTTGATAGGGGCTGATGTAATTCTTGCAGGCAGCAAACAATTTGTCGTTGATCAACGACTCAAACACTTTCGATTCCACACCAAGTGAAGTAATGCCACGGTAATTTCTTATATCACTTTTGTCTCCTTTCTTGAAAACTGGGAACATTGTAGAGCATTTCCACTGCATTGGAAATTTTGATTGCTGTAGTGATAAGTTGTATAGCAGAGAAAGTGGAGTAGCTAAAATGTCGGAGCATTTTTTCAACACAACAGAGGGAATCACGCTAGGTCCAGGATTAAAGGACGATTTGGTCTTGCGTATCGCCGAAAGAACCACCTGAACGTCAACAGCAAAGACATTCATGTTAATCACATCGCTGGGTACTTCCCGCATAGCACTTTCAATATCAGCTTGAGATGGTGAATCGCTTGAAAATACACTCCAGAAGTGTCTTGCAAAAAGGCTACATTTTTCCTCGGTAGTTCGTGCAGCGTCTCTATCGAGAAACACACATGCCGGGAGTCCAGTTTCCTTCCTCTTGGAGTTCACGAACGACCAAAATTTCTTCGGATGGCGTCGAAGATTTTCTTGTGTGCGATGTACATAATACTTGTAGCAGAGTTTGTTATAGCGCCGATATTCATTGCTGGCGCGATTAAGATCCGATTTGGTAAAGGCACATCGTCGAATGGAAAAAGCGCGAAGAGCCCTAGCGCGCACTCGTTTCATGTTGCGTAGAAGAGCATTAGTCCACGGAGGTTTTCTCGGAGTTTGGCACTTCGGTACAGCTGCCAAAACACTCTCACGCAGCAAACAGTTGAAGCGGTCAACAGCCGGTTCAATATCAAGATCACCCAATACATTCCAGTCAATACGGGATAAGCAGTGTCGAAGCAGTTGAAAATCAGTTTTGCGGAAATTGAGTCGATCGGTGCTTACAGATTCATCAAAATGGAGATTAGGTTCGTATGCAATTGATATATCCAGGGCGGGATGGTAGTTATCAAGTGGCACAATGGCTTCCGGAGCTTCAACGACAGTACATTTGCGCAGTGAGTTCTTGCAGATAAACACCAAGTCGATCAAGTTCGATTGGACGTTGGAAACTGAATTAATCTGGCTCAGTCCTAGAAAGCCAGTTCCATCGATAAGTAGGCGACTAGCAGGAGTAGAGGTTGAAGCAACCGGATCGGGAAACGCATACCCGTGACCGGAGGGCAACCAATTGAGTCCTGGTTGATTGAAATCTCCGAGCAGAAGAAGCACATCCGTCAAAGTAGTCAACTCAAATGCAAATTCTGTAGCATCCAGGTGAAGTTGCATAATGGTGCAATCACGTCGTCGGTCGGGAGGAATGTACGAAGCGCCGATGAAAAAGTTTCGTTTGGAAAGACACACTTTAACCCAAACTGTTTCAATAGAATTGAACTGTCCTACGGCGATTTGGCAGGAAACAAACACATTGGAAACAGCAACAAGAACACCACCTCCACGCGTATGAGAGCTATTAGCTAAACTGCGGTCCATTCTATACACGGTGAAATTGTCGCCAAAAAGTTGAACTGAGTTGATCCTTCCATCGAGCCAGGTTTCCGTGAATACATAAACATCATATTCGCTATCGAGCGCAGCAAGATAAACATCGTCCAATTTGGTCGAAAGTCCTCTGGTATTTTGGTAATATACTCGTAGATTGTTAGTGGTAGCGGTATCCATGATAGCACGGTTAGTTGATGTTGTGTCACGTGGCGTAGCACTAGGATGCAGAAACAAATCAGAAGCTGGGTTGGTTCGATTAAGCTCATACTTGCCTGAGATTGATGTTTGGAAGACCCTATCACCACACTCAACACCAGGGCCAGAACGACTATGATGGCAGGAACCGATAAGCTCGACTGAGTTGAGGGGCTCAAGGGCTTCCATGAGGCGACAGGCAGGGCGTTCTGGTTCAGCATGTTCATTGTCTTGAGTGTTGATATCCATTGTTTCAGAATTTCCAGGTATTGTTGTGTCACGCGGTGGAGCACTAGGATGCAGAAACAAATCAGAAGCCGGGTTGGTTCGATTAAGCTCATACTTGCCTGAGATTGTAGTTTGGAAGACCCCATCACCACGCTCAACAACAGGGCCAGAACGACTATGATGACAGGAACCGATAAGCTCGACTGAGTTGAGGGGCTCAAGGGCTTCCATGAGGCGACAGGCAGGGCGTTCTGGATTGACACGCTTTACGGCGACAAGTTCAGTGCTTCCTAATGCAGAATCAGTAGATAGAGCTGTCATGTCATCGGGTGGTTGTGCAATGTTGAAATAGTCAATATTGCGAAATGTGATCATAGAACGTTGGGACACATCAGGAGAGAGATCGTTTCTATAGCATGCGTACTTGCCTGAAGCCAGTGGTTGGAAGCCCCCGTCACCATCTTCGACCACAGGTCCAGAACGGCTACGATGGCAGGAAACAGGAAGCACGACTGGGTCTAGAGGAATAGGGGCTTCCTTAATGCAGTAGGCAGTGCGTTCTGGTTCAGATGAAGTTTTTTAATTAATGTTTTTAATATTCGTACTTTTTGCTATCTTTTAGACTTTTTTAGTGATTTAGATTGGCCCACCCCGCATGTGCCTATGATATTGCTCGCAGTTATGGAATAGGGAAGAGAACACGAGAAAGAAGAAAAGATTTGCAATTGATAACATGCAATGAAAATGTGAGATATTCATGGTGATATTCTCACAACGGCTGTTCAGAATGGTTCGACGGATGCATATGAGAGATCATTCGCGATGAGTTTCAATTTTATCAAGGTCAGTTGTAGAAGACAAGAAACATTTTTCTACGTGCTATATTTGGGAATATCAGGGCATCTTCAAGTGGTCATTACAAGCTGTCCATTTGGTTCAGGCACTTTTGAACGTTGATGTGGCAGCCTGTTCACACATGAAATCTGCATTGACCAACTCCCTTTTCTGAACCGAAAAGCAGGGAGTGAGCGCGTATTTGAAGCATCTTCAAAATAAACATACAGATTGAAAAAAATTACAATCTAAGGCTACTGTTAGTCAAAAACACATATATGAGTTTCATAAACTCATGATCACGTAAGTGATGGAATTCTCACCAAAATCTCAATTCATCGTGAGCTACGTTTTCACTAGGGAATTTCCCGTTGCTAGTTTCACACCGCAGTAGAAACTGCCATTTCGAGGGTTAAATTAAGCGCAAACACCAACAATTTTCACCTGACTATAAATGCGTTTGATTTTACCATGCATGCGATTAGATCGACCATGATGCGGTTGATATCAATATGAGGTCTGTCGAATATACCACAAATGTTGAAGTTTTTACCATAAACGTAGTAAATTTGACTGAAATTTCATGGTAGTTTTAAAGATAGGCATAGTCGGGTAAAATGGTAGTTTTAACTACAAGATTTTTTTCTGTGTAGACAGAAAGATATCTCGTATAAATCTATACACTCTCTTCAGCCTGATGAATGGTCGATTGCTGACTGTATGGCCGGGGAGGTTGGGTTGAATTCAATGCATCACGTCATTCCAGCAGACGTTTCCTACCACTCGAACATTGCGGTGGCCCATTCCTTTAAAACAAACGTCAAAACTCATGTGAACATCGCCTACACATACTCGCTAGAGAAAAAGAATATAGCCGAGGAGATATTTGGTCGGATCGGATCTCGAATACGAGTGAAACGTTGTGGGATGGAGAAACAAAAGATCTTTCGCGATGATGAATAAAACGTTTCCTCACTCTACGCTTTCCTGAACTTTGGATTGTATTTCGTTCGCGAACTTTGAGTGCGAAGTTCCTCGGCGATATATCTTTGCAATGAACAAAGAGTGAACGTTTTATGAAAATGATTTTTCCAACACTGGTCACGTAAAGGCAAAATATCTCAAATCGGTACATAAGGTTGTCTACCTCGAGCCCGAAGGGAATTATTAAGCTCTGATCACCAAATTACGCGATCAGGACGCAGACCTTGCCAACATTCACAGAGGTTACTATTGCTCAGCCCAACACGGTCAAAACTTGAGGCGAGACATCACGCGAATGAAGTCTCGACTCACATCCATCCCCCCTACCAAGATTTCTTCCACGCCTTAGAGATGATTAAATGTTGCCACCGCCCCAAATCTCCTTGCTCCATCTATACTGTCAGCTGGCGAGTGACTGTTGATAAAAAATATGGAAGAATTCAAGGCGATTTGTTGATCATAAATATTGGCGAATTGTTGATCATAAATATCGCCTATCCTAATAAATCAACAAGCCATGCTCTAACATACTTTTCCTAATATACTCATCAGATATTTTGCTAACATTGACTTTGAGTTCAAGTAACAACCATGTTTCTTCTATATCTGCCATCATTTCTCTCATGTCTTACACTTATCTAAAATAAATCCTTCCTCAAAAGAATATTTCTTAGGACTCTACTGATGATTTCAATGTAGTGTTTCTATGCTTATATTTTAAGAAATATTCTATTTCATTGATCGCACTAATTTGAATAAAATTCACTTGAATAAAACCTTCTCAGAGCATTTTTCGTATACTACGTTGGTTTTCTGGAATCTTTATTTCATAAGAACCACCAAAAAATGTCTGAGTTTCTAAGAATTTCTCATCTCGTAACTTCAATACAAATTATGAACTATAAGAATTTGTAATATTCTTCCGCTCCTGATATGAGATTTTTTTATGTCTCTGATTGGTCTGAAAGATTTAGAAGTTATATTTATGAGTAATAACACAAGTAAGATTTATGATAACAATCATGAAATGTTATTATAATTTCTGACACTATAAACATACGTCTCGATTATTTTGTTTTGTGAAAAAAGAATTGAGATCTTAATTTGGTGAAAAAATAATGCATGTTAATTGAATTTTTGTTTTCAAATTCATCGTTTTTCTTTTTAAAGTTAAATTAAAATAAAATACAAAGGGAAATTTTTCAACTAAGGTTCCGGTTACCGAGTCCTGATTTCCAGACATTCCGTTTAACTCCTGTCATCAGATTCTATACACCCACCTTGTGCACTCTGTTCATTGCAGAACGCCAGTTTGCCTTATGCTGTTTCTCTTTTTCAGCAGTTTTCTTGCTTTTTGGAGTCTTCTTCAAGTTCCAACTGACGACAGCCCGATTTTTTTTCGATTAGACAGAGCTTGTATTTGCCATCCGCATTGTTGACGGCATACCACTCCATGGCCTTTTCCCTAATGGCAGGGTGCCATATCCAGCCAAAACAGCACGGAACATTCGTGCAGCCTCCAGAAAGACAGCAGACTTTTCCTCAGACACTCGTTCACGTAAATTTCCAGGCGATTTGTTGATCATAAATATCGCCTTCCAAAGCGCCCACCTTTGCAAGCGAATCCGCTCTCGCATTGCCCGGAATTGAACTGGGACCCATACAAAGGTGATGATAAAATTACGCGAAAATAAAGCCCTTAGAAGCCCTTGAGTTTTCATGAGAAAATGCAGAAATTGCTTTATCGGCCTCAGGAACGAATAGCCTCTATAGAACTGAGGCTATCCGTGAATATGAAGTGTTGATTCGGTGTAAATGAGGCGATAGTTTTTAGCGTAAAGTGTATTGCCGATATATCTTCTACATATTATGAAACAAGGAGAATTTTTCGAGTGACGCTATAAAGTTTATTGTATACACCAAAGCCGGCGAACTGCTCAATCAATGACCCGTCTGTGAAGAACAATTTAGTGGAATCAACGTGGCCAAACTTTTGCAGCTCCTGCTTCATAGATAAATAAAAATGAATCGAATTGCCGAAGTCGGAGAAACAAACATTTCCAAACTCACCTGTCTTGTACCAACCTGGGGAAACTTGGTTCTATACCCAATGATTTCATTATCTTCATCAATCGCAATGTGTTGTGATATGAGTGGCTTGAATATCATAGTTTGAGTTAACTCAATTCAGACGTTTTTCATATTTAGTAGAACGACAGGCAATCAGTGGGTGACCACAAGGCTGGCTGGTATGGGCGCATTTTGCTATCATTTTTTTTATTTTTTTAGACAGACCGGAAGATTTATTTTCGCTACCTCCCCTGTTATTATCATTAATATCATAGTTATGTTTGTTTTTATTATCTCTTGTATTTTTATTATCTTTATTTTTATTGCTAGTTTTTTGATTGTTAAAATATTTTTTATTTTTACTATTATTATTATCAGATTTTCCTTTACTTCTCAGCATGGAGCTGGAAACTTTCTCCTACCTCCTTTAATTCTTATTAGCGTGATCTGCGTAAAGTGAGATTAACTGTTTTTCACGAAACTTCGGAGGAGTGAGCTGGATGGTATGGGCAAATGTTTGCTATCATTATTTTTATTTTTATTTTTATTATTACGGTTAATGAAACCCCGTGACATAATGTGCTTGAAGTTGCTTACTTTATTTCATCTGGAGTGGAACAGTTCAGATTGCCATTGCCATAGCAAAGACAGCCAGCACCCTTGAGACATGATCCGCCTACGTGTATTTGTCCTTGCATGGTATCTCCGAACTTATATCACTCTGTGATATATGTAGGTAGACGTTAATGATGCAATGCAAGTTGCACTGCATATGTAAGAATTTAAAGTTATGATTTATTAACTTCTCGGCACATTGTGATCTTACTTCAGGAGCCTGTCTGTATTTTAATTAAATTGTCCGTTTTCATTAACACATGTGCAACACTGTTGTTGGGAATAGAAATGCACATGACAAAACTGGTATAATATTATAACGATATTGAGTTAATGCCTTCGATGTTCAGCCAGTGTATTTGACCTGGAGCGAATCCATAGAATCAATTGTTTTTCATTTGTTTTTTTACATGCGATATCTGGATGAGGCTTGTTTCTATTTTTGATCACGAATAAGGTTTTGGTTATTACTTCTTTTCTTAAAAATCTATATAAGAGCTCGATTCCATATAAATAATGTAGATAGTAATTGCAATAATTTATGTTTGTCAGTCTAATATTCAATAAATTTTTATTTTTTCCATTTCGTTAATAAATCTGCTGGGGCCAAGACAAAGGGCCGGTTCATAAACCACCTCAACTCATTTTTGAAAATTTCAGACCCCCCTCCCCCTCGTAGACTTTTCTCCATACATTTTTTTGAAATTTTGTATGAAGCGCGGAGCTTTGGTCAAACCCCCCTCCCCCCAAAAAAAAAGTCTACGTGGTTTATGCATAGCCCCCAAACGAAACAATGACCGAATCAAAAAAATCCCTTAATCCATTCTTTCATTCTTCCATCCAAATCATTATATGTTGACACCATTTAATTTTCATTTATTCGTTTTGATTTTTTTATATAATATATGGTTTAATTGAATTGGTATTTAATAAACTTTCGAATTGCACAGACAAATGCAATTAGAAGTTCCAACTCCCCTTGGATATAGGGTGCGAGGAGACTTTGCGCTTAATTCAACCATAATTTATTACTTATTAGAGCTGTCAACAAGTCTGCCATCTTTTTCCACCACTTCAGCAAATCAGGAGGTTTTTTTATTGTTTTGCCACATTTCCTTCAGTATGTTTGATAATTGTCCAATATACTTATGGGACAAAAATTTGGACAATTTCGTGCAGTGAGTTTTAAAAGGTACAATTTGTGTCAGGGGATTGTCCAGAATCGACACTTTTTAACATATGTTTCATCGTCCATCAAAAATGCATCCAAATCAGGGGTCGCTCGCACAGCATTCTTGCTTGGCGTTTGGCCACCATTTTCTTTTCCAGGGTCCTGTTGGGGTGCTTGCTGACATGGTACGACTGGAAACCTTCACGCCAATAGATTCGACGAACTGTACTGTACGGCGCAGAGAACCGTTTCGCCAAACCATGCAAGGATATCCCTTGCTCCTCAGACTTATTTCTTCGGATAACCCTTCAGCGAACCCTTTTCCGGTTTTACGGACACGCTAAGAGAAATCGGCTCATATGTTTGATTACTGATTACTAATTAAAATGAATAGATACTAAATTATAATCCTAGTAGCTTCCAGTCTCAGCAATTCTTTACAACCGGACACCCAGCCCTAACCTAATCTCAAATTCGGTTTGATTCATTGTCAATATTCACCAATTCAATGTATTATAACAACATAAAACTTCTCCACACATCAGTCTTTACTCTCATTGTAGCTTCACTATACCCTTCGATAACCTAGAGTTGGCACCATCGCTTAATTCGATCAGTGGAATACACCTTGGTTCTCGCTTGGCCTGATCAATGCAGGTCCGGAATGTGCGCCAACTCGTACCGCTCATTTCCAAACACCATATAGAGGTATTTGTACTTCGACTCTAATTTCAGACTGTGACTCGTAGCCGTATGATCTCGTTCCACTAATACCATATAGCCAACGTCGTATTTCATCGACTTTCTATACTGTTCGTCGAAATGCAGATTTTGTAGACATTGTGTGTAATCGATTGCTCCCTCGCCAGCTATCTCAAATCCGAACTATTCTGCATCTAAAGTTATCATCTTCATTCTGCAATGACGGCGGCTTCTAATAGACGTGCCGTGTTTATAGGACAACAATACACTTGGTGTCTTGATAGTCAGAATGTAGCCGATACGTTCTCCAGGCAATTCAAGAAGGTCGCGACTTTCTTTGATTGAACCGCACGAGCAACCACATACTTCGGAAATCCACAAGTAGAAGAGCAACCTGTGCGAGATATCTCTAGCCCCATGTGATCCATAAATATTGCTGTACTGAACATGCAGTTTCTTTCATGGGTTCTTTCGGCAGTGTAAAAAAATACGTTGGCTTTTCCACCCTCCCGTTTTAGAGTACGCTCACCATGGACACGCTTGTATTTAGAAACGTACATGCGAATACATCTTCGGAAGCCTACATGCACAAAATTGTGTTCTCCGTTCATATCACTACCAATATGCATTGCAGTCCGAACTCAGATGACTTAGGTTTTGGGCACCACCACAATTAAAGCAACTCCATTCAGCAACCGTCGGACACGACACAGATTTGTAGCCTACATGCACGTTTCTAACATCTCCTATTTCTGCAAACACCTGCTCCGATCATGTGTCGTTCATGCTCTCTATCTATTTCAGGTACGAGATCAACTCTTTTATCGTCTCAATTTTGCGACCGAACTGTCCTCGGCACTTAGAGAACGGAGAAATAGATTGAAGATGAAATCTCCCTATGTAGCCGAACCGTACTTCTTAATTACACCTTGTCCAAAGTCAATTTTATTTGCCTCAAAACCACAGTCTCCATTTGTGACATTTTGTGACGCTTAGTCATCTGTGTGTGAGAGTAAATATCATCACGAGCCGGTGGATAACTTCGTCGAGAACAGTGTATCCATGTATTAGTCTAATTTTGGACCCCAGACCACCACAATTTTGTAGATTCTTCTAATTTCAGTTGAGCACAAATTAGATTTTTTATATCGTGTCATCCATACTATTCCGCAGGAGTTTCGATCTCTTTTATCCTTTCTTCAGTCGGTCAGCACGTAACAAACTTTGAATTGAACTTACTCAATAGTTCTTATAAATTGCAAAAATCTGGCGGTCGGAACACCTTACCTTCATGGGTACCTTCTACAGTTTTCTTCCGCAAAGTTAAAACGACCAATTGGTAAACGAGAATCAGAGTGATGTTCCTTACTTTTCCAAATCTGCCTCTTCGGGGTTCATGGATGTGCAGAACAATGCAATATGCACTGTAAGTTGCAGCCACCATGTGCATGACCGTTTCTTTTGTCAGCGATTTCTCTTGTCAACCAATCGGCTGTCCTAGCGTGGATTTCTGGGATATCATACCTTCGGTAAACTATTCGATTATCTTGTCTCAACATGTTTACTCTGTTTGCCTTTTGGCTTCTGCCCAAAAACTTTTGGCCATAAGACTCCACGGACCTACCGGACTTACGGACGGAAAGCAATGTCTTCAATTCTTGGCCAATCACTGAGGGCAATCAACGTCAACCTCAAGATCTTCCTATCTCAAATCCTCATTCAAGACTGGACTTGGCGGAGTTCCTTCAACCATTTTCAAGTAACACATTGACAGCCCTAGTGACTCATCTCTGTCATCTGTGTCGAATGTTATTGGTAGGTCTCTAAATTGTTCGAATTGGTTGTTATGGAACCACTGGTAGGTCGGTCAACTACTACTTATCTACTGCGTCCCACCTCATACATTATGGAGAGTATGACGGATCATATCCAAACTGATGTCATCTACACTGACCTATCAGCCTCCTTCGATAAATCCTGGAGAGTATGAGCTTTTTAGTGGAATACCTGTAACTAAAAAATTAGAAGAAAGGTTAGTAATTTCCATTTTATTTCAACTAACTTTATTGCTTATCTTGACAGATACGCGTATTTCGTCTACAATATGCAGACCTCTTCAGTGTCGTGTACTAGTCGAGTATTAGTTATTACCAAGGCGGGGGTTGCCGTCAGTTTATTAACGGATATAGATGGTTCTCATCTTACCTATCCGACCGTTCACCAACATTTACAATAAGTGACTGACAATTCTCTTCATTTCTCGCCACATCTGATATACCCCAAGGTGTTTTTGCTCTATTTCAACGACGTCAATTTTGTCCTTGAAAGCCCACGATTGACGTTTTCTCCTAAGCCAGCTCAACGCTTTTGCCGACTGAACCACATGGAGATAAATCCAAGTAATTATTACTTGGTTTATTAGTAATAACATTCTCACGGAAGAAAACACCGATTGCATACAGCTACAACCTACAATGAGTTGCGGTACAACGGGTGATTACCAACTCACATACAACCAGCATATCTTTTACGTGATCGACAAGGCACCCGAACGCTTTTCTTCAGGATGGCGTAGAATTTCACGGATATCTACTGTTTGAAATCGCTGTGCATCGTCCGGTCTGTGTAAGAATGCCCTTTTTGGAATTAAAATTACAGTTACAGTCTAAAACGAGAAGGTTCTAATTAACGATGATTCATTTGGTTTGCCCTGCGAGGATCGGCTTGGAGTGATCCTTGTCGCCTTCCAAGCTATGTAAACCGGTGCCAACTAATCCACCATGAACCCTTGCCGAGTCGAAGAGATACGAAAAGATCGTTTCTCAAAGCTGACACTCTTCTTTTCTACAACAAATCGACGTTAACGTTCGGCCTCCAGCTCTCCGTAGCAATGTGATGCTTGCGGCTATGAGTGGATTCAATCAGTCTTCATATGTTTTCCACTTGATTCGCAAGGTGCTGGACCGAAAATTCCATAATATATTTTTAAGAATCAGGAATTTTGTGTGACCTTCCGATTTATGTAGGTACCTTTGTAATTTTTGACAGTTTTAATTACTTTTAATTATTAATTACACCGTGTCCAATATATTCTAATACACTTTTTCCTTGCGTCGGTGTCGTGCAACTACTCAACATGCTTCACGTATGTGTTGGTGTAGTTTTGCACTATGTTTATACAAACGCTTTTAGGTTATGTCCGATTGTTTTCATTCGATGTTTATCTTTTACCAGCGTTGAAGGAGTTTCGTGCTGTGGTGATAAAACAGTTTTTGAAAGGTGAGCGCCCGGGCGCTATTTTCAAAAATTTGAAAAAGCTCGGAGTGATAGGAGTGAGAGAGTGATAGGAATATTCCACAGTTTCCAAAGTGCTGCGTCAGTGATGGTTTGGGAAGGAATTTGCAAGTGAGGCAAATTACCACTGGTTTACATCGAAAAAAGGCGTTAAAGTGAATGCCGTATATTATAAAACGGAAGTTTAGGAGAAAGTTGTCAAGCCATATGTACAAGAGGTGTTTGGAGATGATCACTATGTGTTTCAGCGGGACGGAGTGCCATCGCAAACTGCAAATCTCGTTCCAGGACTGGTGCCGAGAAAATTTGACCGACTTTTTGGACAAGAATGAATGGCCTCCCAGTTCACCAGATCTGAATCCCTTGGATTATTTCGTATGGTCATACAGGCTGGCGAGGGTAAATGACCACAGGGCGTCTAATATGAACCAATTCAAAACCGTAATCAAACGAATTTGGGACGAAATGCCGATGGAAGTCGTGCGTGCCGCCTGTGACGGTTTCGAAAACGTCTCGAGCTGGTCAAGAAGGTTAAAGGCGATGTTGATGATGATGATGATGATGATATAATACTACCATCTATTGTAGCAAGGTAACTTTCCATAGCAGTGGAATAATCTGAGAAACGATTTGATCAGGATTCTAATATTGTTTGTGATCATCAAGCTCCTGTATGAAGGGCCAAAAACGTTTGGGCGGGCCCGTAAGCAGAAACACATACGCGAAACCCGTGAATATAGGGAAAAGAATCTCCTTCCAAAAGCTAGGTCACACAGACAGTACTAGAATCGAGCCCTCGATTGACAGAATAAACCCAATAGATGGGGTCGAAGAGCCCGCCCGCGTTCCGCGAAATGTTAACAATAGGGAGGAGGCAGTCCCATGCTCCCTATCCAAATCGTTTTACTTGGGTGCCCTGATGGTCCCTCCGTTTCCCAGTTATATTTCATTTAATATTTAGTATATTTTGTACACGAAAAATCAGGATATCATTATAGACAAGAATGCTAATTTATTCAAATTTCAAACTTAAATGATACATCCAATGGATTGTTACATTGAAAAATAAATAAAAATTAGATATGTATTAATATCCTTCTAGTCCTGGAAAAGCTGAAAACAGAAAAGATATATCAAAGATAAAATTTCAATAAAAGATATTATTTTATAAAACATGTTGTAATATTTTTCTGTATACTGTACTAGTAACATTTCAAAGATAGCAATTGGAGTGATCGAAGAGTTCGGTTTGATGATTTCTAAAATAATAGCTTTTCTTAATACCATAATGCCATAATACCACTAAACACAGTAAAATATAATCCTACATTGCTTATATGCACATGCCAATCTTTTATGAATATAGTAGTTGAAGTTTAGAAGTGCAATTTTAAATTAAATGTTATGCTGAAATGCTGAAAAACAAATTGAGCCTTTGATGCCTGTCATGTTGCCCCAGGCTCTTACATGGTTTTGGAATGAAAAGATGATTCTAAAGCGTTATTATTTTTAAGCATTTCAAGCTTATTGCTTTCACAAATTGCTTATTGCCTGCTCTCAACTCAGTGTTCCAAATGCACTTCCACAGTTATTAATTGAAAGCTTTCGATGCCAATGATTCTAATGCGTGCTGAAATTATTAATAAATTGAGAATGGAAAATATACAATATAACTTAAGGTACACGAACTTCAGTCGCACTCCCTCACTTCGCTATTGTCAGATTGACAACATTGCCCAGGCTACGCCAACTAGCGTCTCCATGTTTCAGCTGGCAGTCTTTTGTGATCATATGACTCGTGGAGGCGTGAGGTAGGAACTTCAGAGGACGAGAGGTCGGTCGCACCCTCCTTCGAAGTTGTCAACTCACCATTTGAAGCCCCAAGAAGGTTAAAGGCGATGTTATTCCAAAACATATGGTGTAGTGGATCAGTATTATATTGCAATATAATGGGTAAAGTTATCAATAAAATCTTGATTATCGATTTGAAATAGAGTTTTATTTTGTATGAGAATATATTGGACACGGTGTAGTGCTAATCCACGTTACTTTATTCAGAAACAAATAAAAAACTATAAGGGACAGCCCAATTGGGTTGTACGCAAAGTTCCCCCAGACCAAGGGACAAATATTTATTTAATATGTATTTTAATTTGTCTTAATTGTATTAGGGCTGGATTTGAATATAGGGAAATAAGATTTATCGACAAACCGAGAGTCACACACAAACACATTATAGTATAAAAAAGAAAACCGTAAAAGGTATGACGCGTTATACAATTTCAGTTTATTTAGGTTGTTTCGTTCGTGTACAATAGAAAGATAGAGACGTACTTGCTGGTCCTTTGGTCGTGGGACGTTAATAAGGAATTGAGAAAGAAAGAAACATAGTTGAAATACTCGAATACCTGACCCCCATTGCGCTTGCGTCATAGACGGTTGAAAGTCTGTGTGCGAATACAAAGTAAATGAGAATTGAAATTTTAGTACATTGACTGTATTGATCCAATGACTAAAAAGATACAATCGCAAAAAGCTAAAGGAATAAAAAAAAAATAAATATAATAAAGTTTGCAATAATTCTTATTGATGGTCTCGTGTTTTTTCATTTTCTTTCTGTTTTTTCCCCCCTCCGTTAAAGCAGCAAAAACCAGCACGAGAAAGAAAAAGTGTGAGAAAATTCTATTGTACACTCTTTAGAAAGCATTTGAGCCGCCCCCAACACCACCTTTTGTTCGACAACGAAAATAAGCAGCTGTTCATCACGCTACCTAGGTGTCACTGGGAGGATCAGTCAGTCAACTATAGCTGTCCATCGGTCACTCATCGTTGACCACTACCACTGTTCCCAGAGTGAATACTGTCGTCTACCTACACGCATGCACGGCATCGGAGATAATTTCTGCGAGAGGTTGGAGATGGAGATCAGTGCATGCAAGGCCATACGGGGTGCATGATTGACCGTTCGACTGTGCTGGTCCGGAAAAACTAGTGATACTTTTAAATTGTTAGTGCCGTAATTAAATTAAGTAAAAATAAATTAAGTTAAACTAGTGGTGTTTTTAAGCGAAATAAACTTTGTTTGTTTGATAACGTATTCGGAGTGCTTTGTGGTAGATCAATAAAGAAACTCGGTGTGGTGCTATGGAAGGCACCGCAAATTTGGTATAAGATCGACGCGGAGTCGAACATGGTCCTTCGAGCCGGATAGAGCGTCGAGAGGAATCCGCTCTGGACAAGAAATTCTCATCAGGTCAACCATTCCTATGAGCTACATTAATTGATGTGCATGGCGAACGCGCCATCTTCGCTGTAGATTAAACATAATACCAGGCATTTTCATGCCTCACAAAGGTGAGTGCAGGTCCAATCAATCTAACGCAGTAAGAGTTTTTCTACCGGGATCTTTTTTGCATGTGACCTTTGGATTGCTGTCTGGAGGATCTTAAGGCTGATCAGCAATTGTGGACCAGCACGTGAAGTGGATATATTGAGTGGGCAATTAATCTCGATCGATGACCCCGAGACCGATCGACGAATAAAAGCGAGCAACCATCGTCGCAGCGTAATTGTCTTGAAACAATCGACACCACCATTGAACCACAAACAATTCATCGAAGCAACAACATCCCACCATCACATACCGGAATGTCAGCTGCAGAAAGGAAATTGCGTGGTTTGAAGAACCGCAAACGAAGCATTCTCTCATCAATATCTGCGATTGGAGCCTTCTTATCGAGTTATCAGGCGGAAAGAGATAAGCGCGAAGTGCCAGTGCGCTTGGAAAACTTGATCGCTTTGTGGACGGAGTTCAACACCGTTCAAGGCGAATTGGAGACGTTAGAGGAAGCTGACGACATTTTAGAGGAATACTTAAAGGAGCGCACAGATATAGAGCGGTTATACTACAAGGTAAAGGGTACGTTACTCCAATTAAATCAAAATGATTCGTTGCCCATTGTTCAACACCATGATTCAAACCAAGTCTCGCACATCAAACTGCCTGATATTAAACTTCCAGTTTTTGATGGAAATTGGGAGACCTGGCTCAATTTCCACGATTTATTTGAATCGCTGGTGCACACGTCAACTAGTTTATCGACGATTCAAAAATTTTATTATTTGCGCTCTTCTTTGGCTGGTGAGGCGTTGAAACTCATTCAGACTATTCCAATTAGCAACGAACAGTATCCTGTTGCATGGAATTTACTCGTTAGCCACTATCAGAACACACGCCGCTTAAAACGAACTTACGTACAATCACTTTTCGAGTTTCCTTGCATGAAGCGTGAGGCAGCCGCGGACTTGCACACACTTATTGACAAATTCCAGGCAAATGTGAAAATTTTGAAGCAACTTGGAGAAGCGACTGAACACTGGGATGTGCTACTGATTCACTTGCTTAGCACACGGTTGGATGTTGTTACGAAACGAGATTGGGAAGAGTACGCAGAAGCGAACGATACGACCAATTCAGTTTCAGCAATTCGTTGAGTTTCTTCAACGTCGAGTCAATGTACTGGAGACGGTCAACAGCAAGTCAACGGAGATAGTAGGATCAGCACGAAGACCAAACCCACCTCGTTCAGCAAATCAAGGAGCTTTACAGCAAGCGCCACGTCAATGCCCAGCCTGTTCTGATCAACATTCCCTCTACCAGTGCGCAGTGTTTTCTAACATGTCGGTCGATGAAAAGGAGCAGGTAGTTCGGCGCAATCAACTTTGCAGAAATTGCTTGCGGCGAGGTCACAGGGCAAGGGAGTGTATATCGGAGAGCAACTGTCGTAAGTGCAGAGGGCGGCACCATACGCAGCTGTGCTATGCCTCAAGAGCGGAGGGAAGTAGCCATCCAGCATCGGTACGTGCGAGTGAAGAAAGCAGCAACAACGAACAACTTTCTTCTGACCCAGTGGTGTACACCGGTATAACAAGCTGCACTTCTTTAGACAAATCGAGAATGAAAGTCCTACTAGCCACAGCTATTGTCATCATGGTGGACGACAGCGGGGTACAACATCCTGTGCGAGCATTGCTTGATTCAGGCAGCGAATGTTGTTTTGCAACGGAAAGGGCTGTCCAACGCATGAAGGTTCATCGATGTAAGGTAAATCTGCCGATCGCTGGGATCGGTGAAGCTGCTACAGAAGTTCGCTGCAAGTTTCAGTCCACCATTAAATCCAGAATCTCCGACTATGCTGCCACAATCGAAGTCTTCGTCTTGCCCAGAGTCACCGTAGATTTGCCATCAATGTCTGTAGATGCATCCAGCTGGTCACTTCCAACAGGAATTCAGCTAGCTGATCCGTCCTTCTATCAATCCGGAGCCATCGATATTGTGCTAGGGGCAGAGGTATTTTTCGATCTCTTTAGCGTAGTAGGCCGCATTCCATTGGGCAAATCTCTTCCGTGCCTGGTGAATTCTGTTCTTGGTTGGGTGGTTAGTGGCAAGGCTTCTCAAGAAAGGTCGCAATCACCCATGATCTGCAACGTCGCTACTACTGCCGACATACAACGTAGTATGGAGCGGTTTTGGGCCATCGAAGATGACTCCGAAATCGTCCTATCTCCTACTGAAGTTTACTGCGAAAGGTTTTTCTCTGACACTGTTGTTCGGTGCGAAGATGGACGGTACATGGTGCGCATTCCATTCAAAGAAGAGGTTCTGAAAAGGTTAGAGAACAATAAACGAACTGCACTTCATCGTTTCCGTTTAATCGAGAATCGTTTGGGACGCGATCCAAGGTTAGCCATGGAATACAAAAGGTTCATGGACGAATATGAAGAATTGGGTCACATGGAACGCATCGACGAGTCTGAAGCAGTATCTGGGCCTGCTTACTTTCTTCCCCATCATCCCGTCATTCGCGAGGACAGCAGCACCACCAAGGTTCGCGTTGTATTTGACGCCTCGTGCAAGAGTGCCAGTGGAGTTTCCTTGAACGATACCATGCTAGTTGGCCCGATTGTTCAGGAAGACTTGAGAGCAATCACGATGAGAGCCCGCTTGCATCCGATCATGATTATTGCTGACATCACCAAAATGTATCGGCAATTCGGGCTGGCTCTCGAAGACTGCCGTTTTCAGTTGATTTTTTGGCGCCGATCGCCTGCAGAACAAATTAAAATATATAAGTTGAAAACTATTACATACGGCACTGCATCAGCGCCGTATTTAGCAACAAGAGTGTTGAAGCAAATCGCACAGGATGAAAGCACAACATTTCCGCTCGCAGCAAAGGCAACCTGTGAGGATTTCTACGTTGATGACTTCATTTCAGGAGCAAAAACAGTCGCCGAAGCCATCGAACTGCGAACGCAGATGGAAGCGATGTTTAATTCAGCAGGAATACAGCTTCGGAAATGGGCGAGTACCTGCCCTGAAGTTCTCGAAGGCATACCATCAGATCATCGCGCATTGGGACTATCAGTAGATTTTGACAATGATCAGTCCATAAAAACACTCGGTCTGCATTTGGAGCTCTCTTCTGATCAATTGAAATATATTGTTCCTGCCTTCGACACTGGGACACTAGTAACAAAGCGCAGTTCACTTTCGAGGATCGCCAAGTTGTTTGACCCACTTGGCTTGGTAGGCCCTGTTGTAGTCGTAGCAAAAGTCTTCATGCAAGCACTTTGGGTTCTTAAGGACGACAACGACAAACCATACGGATGGGACAGAGAGTTGCCTGACGACATGAAACGCCGCTGGATTGAATACTGCTCCGAACTTCCTCGGTTGAACGATTTGCGTGTCAATCGATTCATTCTGCTTCCTGATTCTACGTCTACCGAGCTCCACTTCTTCTCGGACGCCTCTCTTGTTGCGTATGGAACATGTGCGTACATCCGATCATCAAACGCAGTCGGAGAAGTCAAGGTTACTCTGCTTACGTCTCGTTCGAAAATAGCACCGCTTAAGCAACAAAGCATTCCACGTTTGGAACTATGTGGTGCATTGTTAGCCGCTGAACTCTATCGTAAAATCTCTGCTGCTCTACGAATCACGTCCAAGGCGTACTTCTGGGTTGATTCAACAACCGTTCTAAGTTGGCTCAAGGGAGCACCGTCAACCTGGTCTACTTACGTCGGCAACCGCGTTGCAAAAATTCAGCAACTTACCGAACACTGTGATTGGAATCATGTCGCTGGTCGCGAGAATCCAGCTGACATCATCTCTAGAGGATTAGCAGCAGCAGACTTAATCCAGTGTACGCTGTGGTGGGAAGGTCCATCGTGGCTTCAATACAACAAGGAATCGTGGAGAATTCATGTTAGTGAAGGAATAGATCCGGATGCGGCGAAGGAAGCCAGAAAGACCTCACTCGTAATCGCCTCAGCTTCGATAACTTTCGTCGAGGAGTACGTCAGTCGTTTCTCAAATTATCATCACATGCAACGGATTACCGCCTACTGGAGAAGGTATTTCACAAATTTACGTCTGGCGCAAAATGAACGAGTTGTCTCAACACCGCTATCCACTTCGGAGATTCGTAGCGCTGAATTAGCTCTTGTGCGACTGGTACAGATGGACACCTTTTCGACTGAATGGATGGCTGTTAAGGCAAATCAGACAGTTTCATCTCACTCGCGACTCCGATGGCTTCATCCAATCATCGATTCCAACGACATTTTACGAATTGGTGGACGAATAAGTCGATCTTCTCAACCTTTCGATTCCTGCCATCAAATTATTCTCCCAGGATCACATCCACTAACGGAACTTCTTGTTCGGAGTGAGCATGAACGTCTTCTTCACGCAGCAGTACAGCTTCTGACCAACACCATCCGGCAGCGATTTTGGATCTTGGGAGGCAGAAATGCTGCCCGACGTGCTGTTCACAAATGCGTCACATGTTTCCGAGCAAGGCCGAAAGCCGTCGAACAGTTTATGGCCGAACTTCCATTTCAGCGTGTCACCGCTTCACGGCCTTTCTCCGTAGTTGGCATCGACTTTTGGGGCCCAATTTATCTCAAACCACGTCACCGTAGAGATGCACCACAGAAAGCATACGTTTCAGTGTTTGTTTGCTTCTGCACAAAGGCCGTTCACCTGGAGCTTGTCGTCGACTTAAGTGCGGCAACATTTCTGCAAGCTTTTCGTCGCTTCGTGTCTCGTCGGGGTCTGTGTGCCGAAATATTCACTGACAACGGCAAGAACTTCGTTGGTGCTGCGAACGAGCTGCGGAAACTGCTACGAGCTGAAGAATTCCGGAAAGCTGTTGCCAGCGAATGTTCGAATAATGGAATCCACTGGCATTTCAATCCTCCTCGCGGATCTCACTTCGGAGGATTATGGGAAGCAGCGATCAATTCGGCGCAGAAGCATTTCGTACGGGTGCTAGGTGAAAGAAAACTAGCCTTTGATGACATGGAGACCCTTTTGGTACAGATCGAAGGCTGTCTGAATTCTCGCCCGTTGACTAAACTCTCCGATGACCCGTCGGATCTCCAAGCATTGACACCGGGTCATTTTCTCATTGGATCATCTTTAAAGTCCGTTCCAGACTTCGACTACGAGTCGATCCAAATGAATCGTCTGCACCAATGGCAACAGATCCAGAAAATGCTCCAGGACATCTGGAAACGATGGCATGTTGAATACTTGCAAGCACTGCAACCTCCCAGCAGATGGATCAAACCACCAGTAGAGTTAAAGAAGAATCAAGTCGTCATCATCGTGGATGAAAACCAGCCGCCAATGCGTTGGCCCATTGCAAGAATCCACGAGCTTCATCCAGGACGAGATGGCGTTGTTCGAGTTGTCACCTTGCAGACTGGTTCCGGTCTGCTTAAACGTCCTACTGCAAAGATTTGTGTTCTACCAATACATCCACCCAACGATGAGCAACCATCTGCATCAGAAGAACCGTCCGCACGATCTAGCTAGAGTTTCCCTTTTGGGTCAACCTTTCACCAACGATTTCAGCAAGTTGATCATTGTATTACTGAGTTTCACCATCAACCAGCGATAACAAGGACGTCACCTCAGCCGGGGCAGGATTCATCGTAGATTTTCTGCATACAAGGCCCTCAATCTGAAGGGTACAGGTAAGGACAGGACCTGTCCAATATCTTCACCTTAATGGAAAATCCTACCGGGTCTTTTATCTGTTCCATGTTTCACGTCAACGAGCTCGTCAACGGATCCAGCATCTATAATCTCCAGAAATAGTCATTTCTGCCGGGGCAGGATGTTCGACAACGAAAATAAGCAGCTGTTCATCACGCTACCTAGGTGTCACTGGGCGGATCAGTCAGTCAACTATAGCTGTCCATCGGTCACTCATCGTTGACCACTACCACTGTTTCCAGAGTGAATACTGTCGTCTACCTACACGCATGCACGGCATCGGAGATAATTTCTGCGAGAGGTTGGAGATGGAGATCAGTGCATGCAAGGCCATACGGGGTGCATGATTGACCGTTCGACTGTGCTGGTCCGGAAAAACTAGTGATACTTTTAAATTGTTAGTGCCGTAATTAAATTAAGTAAAAATAAATTAAGTTAAACTAGTGGTGTTTTTAAGCGAAATAAACGTTGTTTGTTTGATAACGTATTCGGAGTGCTTTGTGGTAGATCAATAAAGAAACTCGGTGTGGTGCTATGGAAGGCACCGCAAATTTGGTATAAGATCGACGCGGAGTCGAACAGGTTTCTTTAAAGAATATGTAACTGTATAAAAATCATTATGTTAATTGGTCATCAATTTAAACGATAATGTTTGTGCAGGAATTCAATAATCTCTTAAATATTTATCCAAATATTTTAAAGTCGACTTTAAACTCATGCTATTATCTAAACTAGCTTAAAGATTTATTCGCTCTGATTGCTGCTCTGACACTTTGCAGCCATATTCTGCGATATTACACTTTCTCAAAAATATTTGATTCCTATTGCAAGGTAGGGACTCTAAACGCACTAAACTGAATAGAAACACTTTCAAGCACTGATTGGATTTTGACGAGAACATTACCAACATTGAACAACTTGTTATAATAAAATTATGTCTGTAATCGGGAAATCATAACATGCTAGCAACTAGCGGGCTGCGATTGCAAAAGTCAAATAAACTTTAAACGACCTGAGTTATTTGCTATACCGAAACATGATTTTAAGAAATATTTGGTAATTATCGAACAGAAATTGTGCGAAATTCAGCATCGTCCTAGATTTACGAATTAGGTAGGTGTCATGCGGATACAATTAGCAAACTCTTATAATAATTCAGTATATCACTCTTTCAAAATCAGAATAGTAGCCCTGAAGAGATCTTTTTGTGTGAAGTACATCATTTAATAGTGAAATACATCATTTAATAGTTATTTGTCGAAATTTGGAAACCAGGGCGCTAAACACAGATGGTTCTACCCCGAAAAATGCCGTTCTGCCTGTATAGACATAGTGTTTGCGGATTTTTAACACTCAACGTTGCGTCTTATCTACATCATCTACATATATATCGATATCATCTTCAAACATATCAATATTATCATCAAATAAATTTATATCATCTACATATATATCGATATAATCTACAAACATATCAAAATCATGACTATATACATCTAAATATTTATCTATATCATCTACATATATTTCCAAATCATCTACAAATATATCTCTACATATACATGCACATTATATCCTGAAATGACTACCAACGGGATCATTGCTACGAACTTGGCATAGCTCACGACTGCATCAAAAATGGCTGTCCAGCCAGCCACTCGCTAGCGACAGCCGCTGAGCGATCATCTGGCTGGTTGCTCGCCCGCGTACCCTCCTGCAGGGTACGTGTAACCGCCAGCTGTCAGAGCAGTTCTGGCCCATTGCCGCTCGGCACAGCTCCATGGCTGCCGAGCGAATGAAGATGTGCCTGTTTTATATCGTGCACTCCTGCATGTGAGACGTTCCTTACTTACATTTGAAGTCTGTGATAGGAAAGTACTGTGCATTGAGTAAATTAACTCTGAAAAATCGGCATTATAAGACATCACCTTATATTTGTGTTAATTTCAATAGTTGAATGTTAAAAATGAATAGTTTTAAATATTGAAATCGAAGCGTAGAAAATGTCCCGATCGATTGGTGCAAACATTTTGGAAATCAATCGTGGAATGACTTAGTTATTAACGTTCAAAACCTATATATTTTTCGTGACGCTCCAGATTTTCGCAATTCGAACGTGTACCCCAGTATTGAAAACACAGACGTAGTCCTACGTCAAAATAAAGAACAAACAAACATTACATGTGTACAGTTTAAATTCACCCGGGAATTTAGTATATACGAACTGAATTTTCATTAAACGAATAATTTTACGGTTTCAATCCAGTTAAAAAAAAGTACCCAATAATCAAATGCTAGATTAGTGTTCGTAATTTTTTTTTAAATTTTAATTTGTCAATTTTAATGGTAATTAAAGCAGAAATGCAATTTCAATATTCAATGTTTCGCTTTAAACATAAACCACGTAGAATACTGATTATTTAGTGAGTAAATTTAGACATCGTGCAGATACAAACAACGCGTCATTTGAATCGGATGCATAAAACAAATATGATGATTCAACGGTTGCTTGGTTGTATTGTTTGTAATTGGATATTGCGTTAGCCACACTCGACTGCTCAATTGCTTCAGAGAGCAATATGAGGTAAAAAAAGCCTGGGGCCATTCAACTGGATCATCATGGCAAAAATCACTGAACATATAAAAAGGATTGATCAGTTTTTTTTTGGAATGGTCATAACTTTTTGCATGTTACTTTATGCTAATTCTGGTCAGGTTTGATAGTGTGCAAAAACTGCACGTTTGCTGCACGTTTTTGATGCTTTCTCTTGATAAACCATGTGGAACTTTTCCTTTGTAAGTCGTAATTATCGTTAAAATTTAGTTATCTTCCCATGTACCTATGAATTAAATGTATATGTTATTGAATATATATATATTTTTAAAGAAGCAGTTTAGAACTTAATTATTGTTGTACTTTGAAATTTCCCGTTATTGGGTAGAGAAACAGTTATAAACTTCAGGTTCTTATAAGTATGGCAATTCTAGTAATGTCATAGTAGATTGAGTAAGATATAAAAAAAACCTCCTTTTTGGATTCTTGTGTGATTTAAGAGAGTTGCACGAGGGGCTTTGATCCAAGTCCACAACTCACTTCTTCCTCTTGGGTACTCGGAACATGTCCGTATGTATTCAATGTGGCTTTTCGATACAACCACCTTTTTTGTAGGCGTCTGTGATTTGTTAGAAACAGGCTACTTTAACTGGTAACTGTTCAAGCCAAAAACTGGCCTCTTCCGTGAGAAGAACATGCCTGGATGTCGCCAATTTAATGCTGAACACCTCAATATGCCGACTTCTTATTGTATTCTCAAATGAACTAAGGATTCTCATGATGAGTTTAACATAAAGGGTGTACGGAGTCAAATTGCGACACACACAAATATTCGGCAAAATTCGACCGTTCAACCAATCATCTTCAAACTTTCAGGGAGTAAAATAAAACATGTTATGAATATTTTTCCATGTTTGTTTTATTCAATTTCAATTCCATATCAAATGCACGAACCTTCTTTACACTACTCATAAGGTCCTGTACAACATTTGGACCAACTTTTTTTTGCGTGGCAATCCATTTTTTCTTCATATCTTCCTCCGATTTCACTTCCTTAGGATGCTTCCAAAGTGCCTGCTTCATGGTGGCCCAGTACTATTCAATTGGCCGCAGTTCCGGTGCGTTCGGGGGGTTGAGATGCTTCGGCACAAAATTGACCTCCTTAGCCTTGTACCACTCCAAAACCTCTTTCAAGTAATGGCACGAGGCTAAATCCGGCCAGAAAATCGTAGGACCATCGTGTGACCCCAGAAGAGGAAGTAGACGCTTTTGGAGGCATTCCTTTAAGTACACCTGCCCATTTACCGTTCCAGTTGTCACGAATGGGGTGCTCCGCTTTCCACACGAGTAAATTGCTTGTCAAATCATATATTTTTTTCTCAAACTTTGACATCTTCTGCTTTCTAACGTCCTCAGGGACATCGAATCTATGATGAGCAGTGAAAAACTGGAGCCCCGGATGCTGCCGGAAGTCTGCTTTTACATACGTCTCATCATCCATAACGAGGCAATGTGGTTTCGTCAACATCTGGGTGTAGAGCTTCCGTGGACGTGTTTTACCTACCGTATTCTGCCGTTCATCGCGATTAGGCGCCTTTTGGACTTTGTTCGAGTGTAGTCCTTTACGTTTTTTCGCATCTTGCACGAAAGTTTTAGTTAGATTCAGTTTCTTCGCCACATCTCGAACTGAACTGTTGGGATTCCTCTGGAAAGCTTGAACTACCCGCTTGTGATCCTTAATACGGAGATCCAATTTCGCCACTTTTTACTTTTCGATCGATGGTCAAACGTTCGTGGTATCGATTTAAAACACGAGACCGTAGAATGTACCATGCCCAGCTTCCTGCTGATGGCACGATGAGATTTCAACCACTTCTATTGAATTTCACAACCTGCCGTGCTCTTACGGACCTATCAATACTTTCTCTACACATCTTTGGTTCTAGCAGAAATTGCTGTCCACTCCTAGAGTTGCATATTGATAAGAATGATGTTTCCAATTTGAAAACATAATTGAATTAGTTTTTCACAGATTTTGGTTTTGCAGTTTGACTATTAATCAAAACGAAAATATTAAGCGACTTTGATTAGCCACGACCCGTATGGGAAATTAAAATACTTTTGTTCTGATTCATAGTTAGACTGCCAAGCCTAATTATAGATCAAAGTCGTACTCCCACTTGCAATTGAGTAATTGAAATAAACAAATATCAATTTTTTTTTGTAAGCCACTGTGAAATAAGAGGTAAATACTTGAATGATTTTTTTAAATAAATTTTGTTGCGTATCTACTATAAAGCAGTAGTTTCTGTTTAAATTCTTATAGCTCTGTTTTAACCACTTAACAAAATCCTCTAATGAAACGCTTTTGAAAAGGCAAAAGTTATTTCTGTTAATTCCGTTATAATTGCTTATCCTTTGATTTATATACACACTTCGAAAATGTATAATGTATAATGAATTTCAACCGAGTTTTTATCTGCTGAACGCTCGGTAGTCTGTTCGGTCCAAATTGGAACAACCGAGTTCTCGTTACATTTTTTTTTCTCGCAATCTATAAAATTAACCGAAAAACTCGGTTGACAAAAATAAATCCAATCAGCAATAACCGAACATCGGTTTACTCAAATATTACCGAACGCTGTCAAACAAACCGACTTTTTTGTTACAGTTACGGAATTCGGTTCTTTTTGGCAGAGCTGGAATTTTGTTTGAATTAGCTTCGAATCTTGCTTCAAATTTCATAATAATAAAACCAGTTTTGTCAGTTGCATCGTTTATTGATGCAAAAAATCCTCATACATTACTAAACGTGCATCTTCCTGTTGTAGTCTCTGGGTATTTCTTTTGCATTTTCACCTGACAAAAAAAAAACATAGTACGGAGAATTTACACAAAAAGACATTCGGCGTACACACGCTAGACCTGTGCGCCGATCTATTTGGAATCAGCGGCGGCGTATATGGTATTTTCAAATGGCGGCGGCGGCGCAGTCGGCGGCGTGGATCGGCGCGGGCATAAATTATCCCCTCAACATTTCCTTATGCTTATCCCGTTTAACTGTTTGGCTTTCTCGTGCACTGTAAAGACTATAGGATCACTCCAAGTCTTATATTTTGATAGAAGGCCCGGGAATCCATAGTGTTATATGACTCAGGTCAGTGAATTTACGTGTGTATGTGTGAATCTGTATGTGTGTGTACAACGATACGAGGCTTAACATTATAGAATGTGTTCATAACAAGTCGACGGGGAACGTGTACGAAAATAGTTTAGTTTAGATCTTCACGAAGATGGCGAGTCAAGTTTTCAGCGCTGGCAGAAATCGAATACGATTTCACGGGGAATCTATTATAATAAATTAACGAATGATGATATATTCAATAAATAATATGTTACTGAACACATATTACTACAGAAAAGTAGATTGTAAAGTTCTGATTAGACCTTTTATTAATTTTGTACCCTGATTTTTAATGTACCGTAGAATAGAAAACTCTTGTAATATAAAAAGCGCAATGGATGGAGGAGCAAACGAAACATCAAACGAAAAATTGAATAATCAAAAAATCTAATGTATTAAAAAAATCAAAATCCAAAAATCTAAAAATCCAAAAATTTAAAAATCTGAAAAACTAATAATCTAAAAATCTAAAAATGTAAACATTTAAAAATCTAAAAATCTACACACTTAGAAAATTTTACAGTATTCGGTAATTGTTTACCGAACTTTCAACAGCTGTGAACGTTCGGTAATCCGATTTAACGGATTTCGGTAAAATTTGACAAGTTCCGGTAATTTTTTACCGCAATACTGTAAAATTTCCCCGAAATCCGGTAAATCGCTGTTGAAAGTTCGGTTAAAAAATTACCGAATACTGCAAAATTGTCTAAGTGTGTAAAAATCTAAAATTCTAAAAATCTGAATACAAAATTCTGAGACTAAAAGAAAAATTTTGAAACTCGGCGACAACATTCTTCTATTTACACTCTGTGAATCTTCCGGACGACAGCCCTGTGAAAATGGTTCTCGAAAACGAACCGACAGGTACAAGAAGAAGAGGCGCGCAACGAGCAAAGTGAATCGATTTAGCAGAAGGCGACCTGCGGACCCTCCGCAGACAGCGAGGCTGGCGAGGTACAGCCATGCACGATTACAATGGAAACAACTTCTGTGTACAGCAGAGGCCACACCGGCCTTAGTCTGATTGGTAAGGTAAGGTAAGAATCTTCCGGCAAAATATGAGCGCAATTAGTTTTAGAAAATCCCCCAGCCAATAATAGAAGAAAAACCGCCAAAGCCGTCATTTCCTCTATCTTAATATCTGAAAACAAAAAAAAAAAAAAAAAACAACAAATATCTTAAAATTTGGAGACTAAAATTTTTAAGAATCTTAAAGTAAAAAGATATATTTATTTAAAAAATCCAAATAAGTTTAAAATTCATATATTTAGGAGCATTAAGATCAAAAATTTAATCAATTATAAAAAAGTTCAAATTAAGAGCAGTGAAATAAACCGAACCATCAATATTTTTACATTACTAAAATAACGTATAAAAATGAATGCACTGTGCACTGATTTACCGGTTTATTCAGTGGTTAGCCAAGTTATTTGATTCGAGATTTGTCACGTACAAATAAATACAATGTTTTCCCGACGATGGTTTTATTCGGCAAATGTTTTGCCAATAAGGTCTTTCGGTGATGTTAGTGTCGATATATAATAAATTTAATAAACACCCCTTATTTATACAGTCTTGACTATTCAATTCAAAAATCTGGTATGTCCAATCACTTTTAATTTACACAGTTTGTAACAGATGGTTTTGACGTAGGACTACGTCTGTGTTTTCAATACTGGGGTACACGTTCGAATTGCGAAAGTTTGGAGCGTCACGAAAAATATATAGGTTTTGAACGTTAATAACTAAGTCATTCCACGATTGATTTCCAAAATGTTTGCACCAATCGATCGGAACATTTTCTACGCTTCGATTTAAATATTTCAAACTATTGATTTTTAACATGCAACTAATAAAATTAACCCAAATATGAAGTGATGTCTTATAATATCGATTTTTCATAGTAAATTTACCAAATACACAGTACTTTCCGCGCACAGACTTCATATTCAAGTAAGGAACGTCTCCTAGGCAGCCATGAATGTTATATAACGGGTACACCTTCGCATTTTGATTTAGTTTTCAGGCGGTCGTGGAGCTGTGCAGAGTAGGATCTGCAGTTGGACGAGCAGTCGCTGCCCAGAGAGGCGTTGGTGCAGTTGGCTGTTGTTGCCGATGCTCCCGTCAACTTCGCTGCGAGTAAGATGGCTGCTGAAGCCTACGATTTGGCGGGGAAAAGCCGCCCGTGACAACGAGACAAGAATCAATCATCCCACGTCACCTGCAGATGGCCACCCGCAATGAAGATGAGATGAACCAAGAAAGAAAGTCCAAGTTCAATCGCGAAATGTTTCTCCCCCGTCAACTAAATCCGTCCTTTTCAGGACGACCAAATTATTTTGCCAACTAAAGAGTTTATTTGGTTGAAATTTTCTCTTGTGATGTTTGAAATTAATTTCAATTACCGCGCCCCGGCTGAACATAGCATTCATTAAACGTCGGGTCCCGTAGTAAATGACAAAGAAGGTTGAACAACCAACGAACGGAATTCGAGCCGAACTGCGTCACTTCAGACCGACCATGTGGTTGAGTTCGTTGTAGTTCCTAGTTGTGCATAGCGGATTAGTTGCTGGCGGTGGCAAGCAAATTAGAAATGTTTCGGTTAAGAAAATCATCCGTCTAGCTAATTATTGTGGCGCAATAATTGAAGTTCGTCCCCTTTGATGCTATTTGTAACACATTGCCTTCGTTGGTACCGCCTTCTTTCGTGCACTAGCATCCGACCCCTATACCTCATAGCTTTTAGCAGAACATTTTGATCCAGTCTTACGACAGTCGTTAAGCTGTGCAGTGGCTGTAGGATCGCAGTAGGCGGCGGCGAGCAGTCGCTGCCCAGAGAGGCGTTGGTGCAGTTGGCTGTTGTTGCCGATGTTCCCGTCAACCTTGCTGCGAGAAACATGGCTGCTGAAGCATACGAGTTGGCGGGAAAAAGCCGCCCGTGACAACGAGACAAGAATCAATCATCCCACGAGATGAACCAAGAAAGAAAGCCCAAGTTCAATCGCGAACTGTTTCTCCCCCGTCAACTAAATCCGTCCTTTTCAGGACGACCAAATCAATTTTCCAATTAAAGAGTTTATTTGGTTAACATTTTCTCTTGAGCTGTTTGAAATTTCCATTACCGCGCCCGGCTGAACATGGCATTGCTTTAAACGCCGCGTCCCGGAATAAATAGCAAAGCGCGTTGAACAACCAATGAACCAACAGATCCATAACTATCTTCTACGCGTTAGAGATAGTGGCCCTCTCAACCATCGTAGAAAATACAACTGGGGCCGTATCATAATTAAGAGCCACCAAATGCTTTCTAAGGAGTGTACAATAGAATTTTCTTGGCCCTTTTCAGAACTGACTTAAATCAATTAGCGGATGGCCCTGACGTGTATGGGAATTCGATTGCTGCGTAGTCCTACGTCAACTTTGCGTACAACCCCATTGGGCTGTCCCTTATAGTTTTTGAACTTTCTCACGCCTGACAAAATGCCTTAAAAAAAATGGAAATAAACGCTATTTGTTTTAGGCCCCGTTCAGACTACGAGCTATATTACATAATATAACGAATCTTGATATGAGACGTCACATACATTATTTCCAGTGAAAACTAGATGTTCGAACATTGATATCAAGCTACTTTACAGGGTGTCTCACAATAAGTGTCACTGAAACAAAATGGGATTACAGCAAACAAATCAACCAAATCATAGCATTTATTTCTCATTTGAAAGATATATGTTGAAGAAATAAACCATATTAATTCAATTCGAATCTCTCGCCCTTTTCCTTGATAACTTTGCGCAAACGCTTTGTAAGCCCACCGCAGCTAGCACGCATGATTTCCTGAGGAATTTAGTCTTATACATCAACCAAATGTTTCTTGAATCGATCTAAAGTAAGCCCTTTTGTAGGGCCTATATGTTGAAGCATATAACCCCAAACAAAGTAATCAAGTGGGTTGAGATCCGGTGAAGATGCAAGCCATTCTTCGCCTGTGATGAAATTGGGCAAATTTTCCGCGCACCACGCTTGTGTCTTCTTTGCCTTGTGAGCTGAAGCTGAGTCCTGTTGGAAACAATATGGTGTATTCCCATACAGCGTTGAAGCATGAGGAAGCAGATGGTTCTTCCAAACCTGCTTGATTTAATATTCATTGTTGATTTTTACGTTAGGTTCTATGGAAAGAAGATAAAGTTTTCCTTTATTGAAACGGAATTTCTTTTGCATTAAAATTTCGCAGTCACCGTGCCGAACCAAAAAATTTCTGTTTTTTGTACGGCTTGCATTCCAGATCATGCCTGAGGAGCCTGTTCATTGAAGCAGGGGACATTGTTTGCTCAATTTACGACCAGATACGGCCGGATCACATCTTATTCGCTCCCTCACACATTTGATCTTTTGCTTCGTTCTGGCAGTTCGTCTGGCTCCTCCTTTGTGTTGAATATTGACATTTCCAGTTTCCTTGAACCGTTTCAAGGTACGAAAAACAAAACGCTTACTCACTCCGAACTGCTTAAGGCTATTGAATATCTGACACGGTCTAAGCTTTTGCAAATGTAATTTTAAAACATGCTGCCGTATGGCTTCCATGGTAGCTGATAAACGGAATCGCTTATTTATCTTCAGCGATAAGCTGTCAAAAAAATTCACTCAAAACGGGTATAATCAATTCCGCTGTTAAAATTACCCAGCTAAAATAAACCAAGACTGAAAAAAAGGTGACACCTATTGTGAGACACAAATATATCAAGTGATAAAGCTCGTAGTCTGGACGGCACATTACATTTCTTATTATTTTTGACAAAATTATGAAATACCATTCAGCAAATAATAAAAAAATATAAAAGTTTGAAGGTAACCTTTCCCCTACCATATTAAATACATTACTTAGCATAGATAGATAGTTGTGTTTTATTCGCCAGTATTCACTACAATCTTAGTTTATTTCTCAATTAATGGTAGTCTCATACCTGGGAATGTTTTTTCGCTGGATTTTGATCCTAGTGCTTGTTAAATGTGGCCGGATTTTTGATTTTCCGTGTCGAAATTCCGTCAATTTCACCCCTTTAAAATTACATGAGAACAAAATCCTTGGACAAGGTTCCCGAGGGGGTAGGCTACATTAACTATTTTTAATTTCAGGACAATCGGAGTTTTGAATAAGAAAAGAGTATACATAGCCATGCAACCTGTCGTTACCTTGTTTACCAAGAAATTCAAAGAAAAATTAATCAATTTCATTATTAATAAAACTTACTTACCGAATGTTAACGACCTATCGATTGCAGGATCGTTCCCAATATCTTGATCCCTGTCTTCCTGCAAATTAAGACCAGCCTTTCGGTTTGCTTCGATTAGACATGCATTGCAAAACACTTTTTCAGGAAGCAGATGATGAGTAAAACCATTTTTGCCATATTGTACTGCACCAAATTTTTTACACGCATCGCTAGTCCGATTACCATTATTTGTTGTATCGATATGTACACTGGCGATGGAAATTTTCTCGACATTTAAGGCGGATAGTTTTTTTTTTAAATTCAAACTCACTCGCGAAATTGCTGAAAGTCGAAACACGAAAATGTACATTGCAGTTGCTATAGATCGAAACGATCTCAAACGCACCCCTGATGCATGGCTCATCGCATCGAGTTGTCATCATTTGTAATAAAAGCAGATTTCTACAGGGCTAATGAACATAACTGAAAGGTTGCATATACGGTGAAAAATTTCATCGGCGTGCCTCAAATTACCCGGCGGCGTGGGTTAAAAAATGCAGCGTTGAAAAAAGTGGCGGCGGCGGCGCTATAAAATCGTCAGCGGCGGCGGCGCACAGATCTAGCACACGCGAGATAAAATGGATGACGATTTTTCAGGCATTATTGAGTCAGCTAAAATAACCTAGTTTTTCGGTAGACAGAACCGTCACGGAGTTGACTCGAAGAGAAGTTTTTGACGTTTAAGAATATTCAGTGAATGCTCGGTTTAGTTTACCGAGTTTTCTCGGTTTTCGTGTATCGAACTCTTGAATATCCCTGCTAGCATCTTGCTATGAAGTACCTGGTGGTCAGTCACCCACCCAGTTACCTGTCGATCTGCCAAATTTTGGTAAACCGACTGGAAGGAATTATCTCAAATTGTAAATTCCGCCCACTATATCACAAAATATTGCGAGTAGTTGAACGGATTGGAGATAAGGAAAGCATTGGGTATAGTATCAAGTCACCCCCAGTTGGTACCAAATTAATGAGCATAGGAATCAATAGAATCAATATCAGTTACTAATGCTATGATGGGCCACCAATTGGAGGGGCGACCCAACCTGTCTTATCTCTATTTGCAGGATATCCATAGAAAAGAGGGCATGCCGCTGCTCATGCCTAACTATTACCTACACAGTATTAAGCCTACTTTTTGACCCTGGAATCTCTTGGCCTAGTTCCAGACGGGAACCGCCGGAAAAACCCAGGCTGCTGGTCTTGAGCCAACGGCAGCCTCCGGGATGTGTACTAAAGACCTCTTCTGGATTCCAGGTCTCAGGGCGTCCAGACGTGCCGGAATTTTCGGAGTACGGGAACCTATACTTTATCGAATACTCACGGTTGGCCTTACCAATTTATTTATTCGTCGAACTGGTTAATGGCGGCTACGACGGTGTAAGTGGTGGTGATGTGGATACGCTGGTGACTGACGGCGCCGGTATGGGCTTCGGCTCTTAGCAACGGTGACCGTTCGGAAGGGAGTGAAGGATGGACTCTATGACGCGCAGCTGGCTATGTGCCCCACACGTGAGGTTGGTGCCGGTGTTGGTGGACGGTATTACGGCAAACGATATTGGTGACGTCAGGTGGGCGTAAGTGAGGTCTACGGCGTGAACTGGCACAAAATTTAACGATGACCATGCGGCAATCGGACGTTGCACGAAGATGGCGACGAGCGGACCACCGTCGGTGACCCCTCGTGGGAGCCCGGTGTGTGCTTTTTCGGCGATGTCCCCAACAATCAGGTGCAATGAATATCGCCGTATCCTTTGGTCACACGGTGGCTCGGCGGCTTGACTGTTCGTCATCTACCGTATGTCGACTGCCCAACCAAAATGACCATTGGAAATCGATCAAACTATATAATGGTTACCCTCCTTTCCCGTACTCAATTACGAATCATTTTAAACAAATGTTACCCGCCGGTAACATATACCCCACTGGTCAGACAAAAAGAAGCGCATACATATGATTCTTTTCTAGTTCGACTATATAATTTTAATTTTATAATAGGATAATATACTCAAAACAAAACAAAACATCTTCAACGAGAAATCAGTGGCCACTAATGATACATGCAATAACACTTACACAAGACGATGCTTGGTACCGCTGCTTTGCAAGGGAGTGAATATGAACAAAGATCGAGGCATCGATCGTCAGTTTCCTTGCAAACAATCATCCGGCTCGGGGTTCATTCTGAGGAGCCTCTAACAAATATAACAATCATATCACTTTTTCTTCACACCTAACACTCGACCGTTGGTCCAAGCGGATTACAACACCGATTCGCGTCGGAGGTTTAATGCAAACTGACAAAATACTCCTATGATAGCAGTTGGGCGATATGATAGATGGGATTTTAACAAAAATAAAGACTTCAGACGAACTTCGGAACAAAATCATCGACACACGAAGGTAGATATAAATTACGGATCGTGGAACAGATCTATCGCTACGTTTGCCGTTTGGTTTGACACTGAATGAGTACCCATATTCTAGAGCGCTACTGTACTTATTCACACATTCTTCATATGGTATCGGTATTTTTTTCGTGCAGTTTCACGATTAAGAACAATATTCTTAACTATAAGGTTCAATATCAGGATCGAAGGCCCAGTTTATCGTTCACTCTAGATCGTATATGATCAGAGTAGGTACGCGCACCAGGTCTTAGTTTTCTATTATACTTCTTATGGAAAACTCTTGAATTTTGATATATTTAACGTAAATCATGGGTAAAGCATGCCCTATGGATGCCAGCGAAATCAAAACCCAATGCAAATACCCCGCGGAAAGTAATGGAATGAGAAAGTGATATCCTGGCTGAAGGTGAGTATGGTTTTGCCCATTGGAAGTCAGTTGAAGATCAGTTGAAGATTGAAATGGCAACCCTTTTTTTTTTTTTTTTTTAAGCCATCTTCAGATACTGTGACCACTGTTGACCTAGGCAGGTTTCAAAAATTTTGCTGGCCATATGCCTATATTCCGTCCCTAGGAATCGGCAAGTTTATAAGACGAAGAACCATGTTTGGCTAGGACAGTACAAAGTACGAATTGACTTCCCAATTTGGCGTTATAAAACTCTTGTGCATTGGAGAGTTTAGTGTTTTTCTTGTAAACGGTTTGACCAACCAAAAATGGTTTCGCTGGCTGACACGTTCTTAAATTGTATGTACGGGTTACCTCTGTGCGGGCTTTTGAGAGGTTTTTACGCACTATAGAATATAGCTTGGGAGCTTCCTCGCATATTCTAGCCAGGCGTGCTTCCTCGCATCTTCGTTTTCGAATCGCTCATGATCAGTTCAATTAAGCACAATTTCTCCACCTTTCACTACCCTGAACGGACTATAAACGGTCGATGGATGGACCGTTGAGTTAATAACGACTTCCACTTCGGACAATCGGGAGTCCCATTCTTGTTGGTTTTTCCTTGCGTATGACCGAATGGATGTGTTAATCGATATTCATCGCACCCGATTGTTGGGGACATCGCCGAAAACACGAACTTTCTCCCTCTAGCGTTTTTCCATTTCCACCCCGTTCGGATTCAGTGCATCCAGCCACCCACTAGATACAAAACCATTTTAGCTGTTCGTCATCTACCGTATGTCGACTGCCCAACCAAAATGACCGTTGGAAATAGATCAAACTATATAATGGTTACCCTCCTTTCCCGTACTCAATTACGAATCATTTTAAACAAATGTCACCCGCCGTTAACAACAGGCAAAAAAAGCGATCACCATTATTTACGAGTTTACGTTGATATGGTCATGCCGGACTATTCGGGGCGCAGTTGCACCGGTGTTCGATGTTCTGTTGCTTGAAGGAGCGGACCCATGCTTTTGGCGGATAGTGCTAGTTACATACTTTCAGCGTATCGTTAACCAAAACGAACCCTGCTGCTGACCTTTCCACCTGCTGACCAACTATCCAACATCCCAGTGATTTCTCGTGGAAGTGCAGATGATTTCTCGGCTTCCTTCAAAGCGAGTATCACGTCAACACGTTCCTTTCCATTCCCTACTTGACCAGCATTCTGGCACGGCCGACGCCGGCATTGCTTTATAATGGGTCACCAGTTTTTACACATTGAGAATGTATGTTAGTCCCAAAAATCATCTGTTGGTTCTTTGTTTAAATACAGCTGATTTGGCAATAACGGAGTAGCATCCGGGAGGGGGGGGGGGGGGGTGGTGGGGTTAATCATGCTCACGCTCATGTTTCTATTAATGTAGTGAGTGATTGTTTAAGTTGTTTTTGGTTTTTTTAAATGTTGATTGTGTTTTGTATTGTTTGTTGTGTGTAACCATTTAATATATGCTGTCTCAAAAATGGATACGAGTTAGGCCGTTTGGACTTATCTGCATTAATTCTGTCTGTATTCTGGGTATGTTATTAAAGGATGCGCGAGAAAATGCGAAATTCTGTCAATCGACAGCAAGTGAGTGGCAGAAGAGGTATTCCGTACAGATACCAAGCAAGTGTCAAACGTTCAAGCGCAACTATTCCGTTCGAGATGTCGTGAAAAAACTGCACCTGATAGAAATGTTACCACGAGAAGTTTCGTACAAAAAGCCAAGACATTCATGCAAAGGTGCAGTATGCACCAAAGCACAATGAGTGACAGAATAAGACAGCTAGAAGGCGTACACGTAAGCTGTAAACTGGATAGATGCAAATTTTGAAATCATCGTTCTCCTATGATTAAACGATACCAAATCGCGTTCTGAACAGACTCTTCAAATTTGAGCACATTTAATAATATACTGACACTGCACACGCCATTTAAAGTTAACATGGAAATTACTATGTACTGTCTACTAGCCTCTTCCTAAATGTTTCTGATAAAATAATCTATAGCTATATAGGAGATCGCCAACTACCACTTTGCATGAAACTGCATCAAACGTCACATGAATGTGTTATAAATTATTTAAAATCATTTTTATCATATTTTGGCAAGATCAAACAACTGCTCATTCAGTGTAGTATTGTGTAGTGTGACATAGAAGCCTTGATTTTTATGATTTTTCCTTGAGCCAGAAACTCAAATGCTGATTGCGCTAAACTAGTCACTAGACACTAGTGACTTTCATGACTAACAGCTTTTTTTCTTCGAAATGTGATGTTCTGCAAAGTAGTTGTTATGGAAATTGTTCTTAATCCCACAGCAGATTTATTGGATGAGTTTTTAAAGCGATACAAACAAAAAATTGCATCTGTCTACTGTACACACAAATGATGGAAAACCCACACTACAGTATCAGAGCTGTGGAGAATTATGGACGTGAAGCCGGGAAGCAGGGAAGCCGGCTCACAAGAGTTATGAAAGCTACGATGGACGGTGTGCAAAACTACGTGAAGATTTCGGGAGAACATTCTAGCTCATTTGAATCACATCGGAGACTACGACCAGGTGATGGACTTTCATAACTGTTTTTCAACATTGCGCTGGAAGCTGTCATGCGAAGAGCCGGTCTCAACAGCGGAGGTATGATTTTTACTCGCCCCAGTCAATTTGTTTGTTTCGCGGAGTAAATAGATGGTGTCGGCAGAAAATGTGGAACGGTGGCAGGAATGTATCTACCTTGGAGCCTTGCTTACGGTGGACAACGCCAAAATCCGTGAAACCCAAAGTCATATAATAAGTGGAAGTCGTGCCTACTATGGGCTCCAGAAGAACTTGCGGTTAAAAATATTCACCCTCGCACTAAATGTACCATGTACAAAACAATGATAAGATCAGTGGTTCTCTACGGAAATGAGACGTGGACAATACTCGAAGTGGACCTGCAAGCACTTGGTGTTTACGACCATCTTTGGCGGTGTGCAAGAGAATCACGAGATCGCTCAACTATACGGCAAGCCCAGCTCCAGAAAGTAGCGAAAGCTGGAAGGTTACGAAGGATGCCTTGCCCAATGTTGCAATAATGGCGGACAAAAACCCTGCAAAAAAGGCGCCCTTCTCCAATCCGGCCGGTACAAGAATACGTGAAGCGTAGCGAGCAAGATGAGCGGATCAGGCGAGTCGTCAACGAGGTTGGAAAGAAGCAGCCATTAATCGAGTACATTGACAAATTTTTTGTAGATAAGGATTTGGCTGGAATGTTGTTACACCACTAAAATGAAATGAACTCTACTGTATCATAGACAATGAGGCATACGTGGGAGCGGTCTTTGAAGTAAATTGCGAAAAACTAGTAGTTTTGGGCACTGCTTCGGCAGCGAACAAATTTCCATCAATTTTTCTTAATTTACGTTGGATATGAATAAGGCTGAGTAATAGTCGTAGCAAAAAATGGTCGAGAATTGGCCCATGTGAGTTCGATGTTTCTAAGTTCTTCAGGAAACAGCAAGCGTCGAAGTTCTTCAAAAAATGTATGGTTAAGGAAGAGATTTTTTCACGTGGAAAACGGAGCAAGCCTTTTGTAACAACTGCAACCGAAAATGGACAAAAGTCTATATAAATGGGTGCCTAATAAAATGTCTGCTTCCGTTCCTCAAATCAAACAACGTTCCTTCGATGTTGTGATCGGATCTAGCATCTTAATCAAGAAATACTGCCGTTGATATTTTTAGTTCCTTTATGGATTTTGACTTCTATGTGATATTTTCAACATTTTCCGTCAGAAAGCAGATTTTAATTTTTGGTTTTGTAATAATCTTATACGCAAATGTTGATAAATGTACCATGAGAGGGATGGAGGAACAGAATTAAATTTATACATACTTTCTTCTCGTTACTGGTTCTAATTTTAAAAAAATCGAAAAGAAAAAAAAACAACCTAGACAGTACATGTTTCTATTTCTGCTTCTTGTGCAGGAGATGATGTATCAACAGTTAATAGCTGTAGCAAAAAAAAAAGTTCAAGCACACTGATAAGATTTTGTGCTAATAGTTAGAATGGCCCATGGTTGAAGTATACGATTATTTGTTGTTCCATAGATGAATTTAAAGTCATCGAATAAAGTTAGCGCGACGATATCTAATTTATATTAATTAAAATTCCGCTCACTCATCATGGAAATGAGCACATATGTTCGAGAAAAATATGTGCACCCGATTTGGAATTATGATGTCATCTACCGTCGTAGCTTAAGTGAAGAGCTATCATATCGCTGGGGTTTTCAGATTGCTTGCTACATACAGAGTTTAAATTATCGGAATGAGTAGCGTTTTACTGATGTTTTGAACAGCTGAGTTTTCATTTATCAATCCAGAATTTTATGCATCTACAGCAATTTCGGCTTATCACAAAATCCTTAAAATGTTAACAAATGCTAAAAAGGGTAATGTTTTTGACAGCGGTACAGTATTGAGTGTGGTGACCTCTCAGCCCAGTGCGTTTGGTATAAATGGATTTGTTTTTGTTTTTGAGGAATCAGCCTATATCAAAACAAAATTTTATCGACCTGCCGTGCCTTTTTGTTAAAATTGTATTACTGATATTTTATATGATATTTATATTTTATTGTTCATGGATTTTTGAGGAGACAGTCAGATACATTATCAAACGTAGCATAGCATAGCATGTTCCGGCCATACACAATCCTGGGTTGGCTGTTGTAGAGATAATGGAAGCGCCAGAAGAGTTACTTTGGGCTCTTCATCCGTCGATCTCTTTGCACAACACTTGGCCAGGTCCTTATGATCAGCAAGGGATTGGAGGGAAGTGTTGATTAGATGTCTACTTAAGAAAATGCTGAGAACTCATGCTACCTTCATAGACATCTGGAGTTGGAAGTTGGATGGGAATGTGCGGGAGGCTTTCCTTGAGGAGAAAGCATATGTATATTGATATGTATGTAACGTTTGCATTAAAAAAATGGACATAAATAGCTGATTTTTACCCATGCAGCATCAATCATAGTTTTCCATGAGTCAGCAGACAACATTTGACAGCTCTATCAGTCGAACTCTAACCGTGATAGCAAAAAAAGTGAAGCAACTCCGTTAAGAAGTGTGCGCGTTCAAAGAACGACACCCCGCCGCGCGAAAACGGACATCGTGTGGCACATTGTGGACGCCGGATACGCCCGTTCTGGTATCTACAAAATCTTGGCACTATTAGACAACAATCAGAGCATCGAAAGAAAGCCCGGTTCCAGACGGCCGACGACCCAGAGCGACAAGAAGCTCCAAAGGATGCTGGAGAGGAAGACCGGCGGAAAAGTGGCTACATCGCTACGTGCGCTTGGCCGGGAGGTCGGTTCAACCGGCCAAACAGTGAAAAAGTATCTGGTGAACATGAAAATGCATGGCAGGAAGCGGAAGTCGCGTCCACTGGTTTCGGAGCTGCAGGCAATGACGCAGCGGCAGCGGCTGAATAATATGGTCAACTTGGTTGTCCCGGCGAATCGCCACGTGGCGGTGGTAATGGACGACGAGACCTATATCACCCTGGATGGCAACGACTGGCAGAGCACTTCGTATTTTACTTCCCCCACGATGGAAGTGAGCTCCGAGGTGAAGTTCATTTCACACACCAAGTTCCCCAAGAAGCTGCTGCTGTGGCTGACAATAAGCAAGAAGGGGATGTCAAAGCCGCTCTTCTTTCGCTCCGGATTGGCCGTGAACGGGGAAATTTAGAGTACGAAATGCCTGCCGGAAGTTGCGTCGTTCATCAAGAAATACCACAAGGGTGAAGACGCGGTGTTCTGGCTGGATCTGGCGTCGGCCCACTACTCGAAGCGATCGTTGAAGGAGATGGAGCGGCTGAATATCGATGTGGTCCTAAGTCGGCGAACCCGCCCAACGTTCCCCAGCTGCGTCCCATCGAGAATTTCTGGTCTAACCTGAAGCGTAAGATCTACTCCAACAATTTTGTCGTGAAAACTGAGGAGGAGTTGATAAATAAAACGAAGAAAGAACTCAAAAACATGCCTACACGCATGTTTTCGTCCGCCATGGCGACTGTTCCGGTTAACTACCGAAAGGCTGCTTGCAAAGCGTATAATTTTATTTGCAAGGAAGGTTTAATAATTACCTTCCATGGGAAATTAATCAAAAGCAATAATCTGTCTCAGCTCTTTTTTATCACCAACCGAAAAAAGTCCACTTTTTTTTTTTAAGCAAACGTTAGGTCATTGGGAGTGATGAAGCTAAGAAAGTAAATGCACTCCTTTGTTGTCCGCGTTCTTGGGTTGGAACACAGGAGTTCCCTACTTGTATCCAGGCTCTTCAAGGGTGTTGTCTGTTGTTGGAACACGAGTTCTGACTCTTGTCCTAATCTTTGATGGCTTTGGTTATAGCGCCAATACTCCCTTTCTGGAAAAAGAAGAAGAGTGCATAGACACAAAACCAGACGTTGAGACACACACACACACACACACACACACACACACACACACACACACACACACACACACACACACACACACAATCTCGCGTGCGCGTAACTAGAGATGTATCGTGATCGTCATTCTCTTTCCTTTTATTTTGCTGAAACAATATTTTGCTTTTATTAGTTATCCTGCAAGACTCAATTCTTAGTCATTGCATTGTTTCCTAATATTCATTAAAAATAAATTTGCCGTAGTAATCCAAAGAATAAAAATGGACGAAACGAAATCGATCATTACATACGTCATCGTTATGAGATTTACGTCATCGTTATGAGAAAAATTAAGGTTTAACACGAAAAAAATGAGACAGACAAAAATTCAGTTTAAGTCCGATTTTTTCAAATTCTCAGGGAATCGACGTGGCTGGGTAGCTAAGTGGTTACCCGTTCTGCTTACTGAGCAGATGGTTGGGAGTTCAATCCCAGGGCCGTCCCCTTCCTTGCACCTTGTCACTTGCCTCTTTCCACTACCACTAAATTTAAAATAAATGCAGTCTACTGCGCTTTCATTGATTGCATCACTTACCACAGTGAATCCATGATCTAAAAATAACCTGCCTTCTTCTTCAGGGCGGTCTCAGGAACGGCCAACCTACCGCGTTTAAGCTCCTGGACCTGACTGCAAAGATTGAATATCTAGCCGTTGAAATCGTGGAGTTGGAGGAAAGGACGTCGTTTCCTATCGTTGGAAATTTCAGTAGCCGGAAAACCCATAACTGCACATCGAAAATCTCTCAAGTATCCGAATATTTATAATACAGCATCAGCAAACCGCAAAAGATAACAATGAAATCGCTTAGATACTTCTACCACAGAGAACAGACATCCTCGCTGGAGTGCGCTCCGTGTGTAAATTTCTGTAATTGCAATTTTAAAATTACAGCTCGTTCTCGTTAGTTTTGGTGAATCGTCACCTGGCGCCCCTTGCCCGCTTCGAGATTTGATAGTCTGTCAATTTTAGTTTGGTGAAACCTAGACTAGGCGGCGTTGTTTTTCCAACGGTTTGCTTTTAAAAATTTACACAGTAAATTGGAAAAAAAAAGTTCGAGCCTGGATGTCTGTTCTCTGTGCTTCTACTATGCAAGAATACTGTTGCAGAAGTTGTGATCAAGTTCAAACTTTTTTTTTATAATCTTATTGCTGTGATCTGGTCGTACGAAGAATTTTTTTTCCAGAAATCGATAGATCTATTTTGAACATGGTGAGCAAAACTGGGTTTTATCAGTTCTTAAATTGGCGAAGCAAATACAGGACGATTTTGGTATGACGAACTTTTTGGGTTGTATGTCAAACATTTCTGCAAATACCTGGCATATATAAGAGCTCTTTTCAAAAGGGCGTATCTTACAATAGGAGATTCGCTCCTCTCTCTTTCTCGTCAATTAATAACAGTGCTATTATAAAACTTTTGAGGGATTATTTAGTACAGATCGAAAGACAACAGTACAAGCTAACATATTATTAAAATAGTGTAACGAAGAAATGGCGGTTTGGTTACTAATGAAAGAGAAAGTAAACAAAGAAAGTCATTCTATATTAGACTTTCTCTAAAAAAAATCTGTAGATATTATTTGATTTGCCTTGACAATTACAAAAAACTCGATGAATCGATCAATGTAGATTCATCTTTTTAGGTTCGTAATTTCATAGCGAAAATTAAAGAACAATATTATTGGTAAAAATAATAAAATTTAGTCCAACAATAAACGTTTTCTAGTGTTTATTACCTGTAAAATATCTTTACATGGTAAAGATGAGGCAGAAAGAAAGTCTATGAGGAGAATCGATCAATGTTCATTCGTTTTTTTTAAATAGTTGACCGAGAAATCTCGAACCTATATCGGGAATCGATCCCGCCGCCTACAGCTTGGTAACATCATGCTTTTATTTACTGGGCTATAAGGCCCCGTGAGGCGAATGAATGTGTTATTTAATTTTTTTTATTCCTCGCTAACCCCATAATTGGATGCTACTGCCATTGCTCAGTATGTAGGTACATGTGGATGTTTTTGCAATGATGATTCATGATTTTACTCTTTTCTACACTCCCTCTCTCTCTTTGCCAGACATTATCTGCTTCTCTTTTGTCGGCTCTCAATTATCTCTTTTACTCTCTTCTGGACTTGTTCCGGTTAACTGGATTGCATACTGTATGTTGTAATGACTCAGAGTCGAACGTGAGCGAAAATCATTCCGAAACATCCAGTTTGCTGCTAAAGACTGAAATGCAACTATTGTTAATAAAAAAAACTGTGCTTTATTCAGTCTGTCCTGAAATTTTGTACAGTTAACACATTTTGTAAGTGGGTACTCTTACCGGATATTCGTTGAACTCCAAAGTGCATCCGTTTTCAAAAAAACCGATTTAATCTAACGTTCATAGAGTAATATCAACTTGTGGCGGTTTCTCAATGTATCATTTAATACTGTGTAACTAGTAGTGTTGCTTGCGATATATCAGTGTCTTCGCTCATAATAAAGATCGATCTTGAGTTGAAGTTGTTGACTGTGATTCTGAAGTCGAAAAGTGTTAATGTGAATTTGTGATTGATTCATATGTATAAGTAGCTACGTATGTGATATGAAGGTATATGATTGCAAGTGATCTTTCAAATTGAAAAAATCTAGAAACGCATTGAATTCAACAACTCTGATCATCTTAACACAAAGGATTGTGCAAAAGTCGGGCGTTTCCAATTTGTTGCCATAGCAACAAAATATTGAAAAGAACGTCGCCAAACCGGGCTTTTCATTCACCGCACAGTTGGAGTTAAATATCGAGTTTAATACGAAAATATCTAGTTAAGAGGTGAGTTGTTCGTTATGATTTATATTTTATTGACTTTCCGGTGGTTAAATTTCATAATTTACATTATTTACGGCCTGGTGTGTCATCTTGGTTGGACTTGTGAGTGTACCGCAGTTATAATAAGTGATTGCTTCATTCTAGTGTAACATCACACTGTTGTCTACTTGCCGAAATTAACGCCAACAATCAGCTTAAGCTTTAGAAAAAAAAAAAAAAACGTTTCTCTTTGAACCTATGAATGAGTTGCATGCGTTGCCAACTATGGGGGAGCATCGAAAATCAAGTGTTGCAGTGTTGGCCAGCAGGGGTGAACACATGTTTTACCGATCAGCCAAAAAGAGGGGTTTGTATTGAGACAAAACTGTTTTATTTGGAAAGCATGACTCATTGGAAATGAACGTTTGTGTGAATCATTTCTTGCTGGCATACAAAATAAATATCTACCAAAAAAAAATTTGAAATCTTTTCCTCGCTGAGCGTAGAGTGCCAAAGAAAATGAATAACACTGTATAGGAGAAAGTTTTCTCTACCCGATGATGAGGATGGCTTTTACGTGGTTGGCCTACGCTCTGCGAGGCCTTTTTAAATCATTGGTCGAGAAATAATAAATGTGAATTTAAAGTAGTATGAGCTACCATAATTGAATGTAATGGCTTCACCAATTTGATGTTATTCTTGAAACTTGCGTGCTTCCGTTTGCATCCATCTAAATGACAAAAGTTTCTAGTAAAATTTAAAGAAAAGTAAAGTGCTCAAGACATTTTATATATAAAAAAAACAAAAATCAACAAATATCGCCCAGTAAACTGGACACGTGAGATGTGTTTTTTTAACACAATTCCAGACATGCCTACATGCATTATGAGATGAAATGGATCAAACGAATCAAATTTCGTGCCTCATTTTTGTTGCACAGTTTGCGTTGAGTTTTCACCATTTTCAATTAATTTCGTTCGAGTTTCTTGCTGAGTAACCTCTTTTCCTTTTGCCACTTTCTCCCATTGATCTACCATAGCGGATCTGAATTTCCCAACTTGCGATTCGTTTAAATCAAACGGCGAAATGATAGAATTTTTTTTTATAAAAAATGAAGAGGGGAGCCCCAAAAAACAATTTTTTTTTTTTTTTTCTTTTTTTCAACAAAAAAACATCCCCCCCCCCCCCCCACCTAAAAAAAAAAAAAAAAAAAATAAATTTTAAAAAAAAAAAAAAAACCCCTAACCCCGGAAAAAAGATCTCTGATAAAAATTTAAAACCGTGCTCCTTTATATGTTTTTCAAAAATTTTCCCCCGAGGTTTTTAAAAAATTTTGTTTCCCCACAAAAACCACCGGGGCGATCGATTGAAATTTAATCTGAAGTTTTTGCTTGTCGCCATAAAACTTTAACAATTACGTTTGTAATTAGTCCTCCCTTAGCTCAGTCGGTAAAGGCGCAGCTACAAAGCAACACCATGCTGGAGGTGGCTGGGTTCGAATCCCGGTCTGGTCTAGGAATTTTTCATTAAGGAAAATTTCTCGACTCCCTGGGCATAGGGTATGATTGTACTTGCCACACAATCATACTAATGCAAAAATGGTAACTGGCATCGAAAGTTCTCAATTAATAACTGTGAAAGAGCATTTAGAACACTAAGTTGATAGCAAGCAATAAGCTAATTGCGAAAGCAATAAGCTTGAAACGCTAATAAAGAAAGAAAGTATATAATTAGTGTTTAGAATTAATGATTTTCTTCCCCATTCCCACCTCCCCCTCTTTTTTTTTTTTTTTTTTTTTTTTTTACAATATTTTTTTTTTTATAATTACTACAAAAACTAAAAAAAAAAAAAATAATAAATAAGAAAAAAAGTAAATATAAAAGTTAAAAGTTTGGCCGTTCCCCTGGCATACCCCCGGGCCCTTAACCAAAAACATCCAAATATAAACAGGGTATTTTTTTTTTTTTTTTTTCTTTTTCTAATAATAAAACAAAAATTTACTTAAAAGGGAAGACTCAATCAATTATAAGCTCATAATAAGAAGTTTAATTCTGATCAATATGAGCGCGTTATTGGAAAGGTTGTATGTCGAAAAATAAAATAATGGATTTCCATTTGATTCCATTGCCGTTTTGATTGTTCTTGGTACATTAAGTCTAGAATGTACAGACTTCTGCAGTGTTTTGTAATAATATTCGAATATGAGGGGTAAATATATGATTAGAATTAGACTTGAACAGTTAACAGTTAGTTCTTCTGTTATTAGTAACAGTTGGTTCTTTTTTTATTAGTAACTTCTTTTATTGGAATTCGTTAATTTGACGTTTGATTTTATCCATTAAGTTTTGACAGTCAATACTTTTGAATATTTCTCAAACTTTTGGTAATCTTAACATACTATAGTTGAAGGCTGTATATGTTTTTATCGGAAAGATTTATTTCGGCATCTCCTATTCGGAGGACAAGAACAAAGGAAGAAGAATAGAGCAGTACCAAAAATGGTCAGACGTGAGTCAACAGGACGGAAAACACGTTATGTGAAAATCATGTAATTTTCTAAGTTACTTAGGGCACAATATCTTACTCTAGATGTGGTACAAATTACCGTCTTAATTTGCGCGAAGATAACACTGTTGTTTATTCAAAAAGAAATTAATAATAATAAAATTATTATCTTAAAGTATATTATTAAAATATAAAATAGGAATATTATGCGTATGACGGCGGTTAAAAATAAATAAATAAATATAATAAACATAATAAATATAAATATAAATATTTGCGAGAAAAGATTTTCAGCAATTATAAAAATTCATAATTTTTCTGTTCTGATGAGCGGAAAACGTGGATAGATAAACATAGTTCCTGTGTTGTCGTGGTTCTTTTAGGAAGTATATAAAACTGATCAAACTGTAACTTTACCGCACTGTTCTGAATATACGATGTAGAGGTATACCGAAATAATCTTTAATTGTCATAGATTTGAGGCAGTACGAAAGAAGTCCGCTTTGAGCGTGGAGAATGTCATCGAAAATTGTTTAAAATGCACTCACGGTGCCCTCATGGTTTAAAATGCACTCAGGCCAAAACACGCAAGCGTTCAATGATCCTGTTCACTTATACAATGAAGGGCAATACAATAAGACCAACAAAGGATTTCAAAAACAAAATGGTCCTCAACCTCAAGACTTGTCTTTCATTTCCTCGCGAACAAACCGGGCTGAAATGTTAGCACTGTAGCGTATAAAGGGTGATACGGTCAAAATTTGGTCAAGGGAAAACGCGTGTAAATCGGTGAAATCGTTTATTTAAAAAATCAAATTAAATTTCTTTTTCAAGTTCAATTAGTATAAAATTCAGGAAAAATATTCAGTTAGGCCTCCGCTTTTCCAAATCCGAATTGCCGGGCCTTACGCTTGACCCCTGCCATCAGATTTTGTACAGCCACCTTGTCCACCTTCTTCGCCGCAGAAAGCCAGTTTGCCTTGAACTGCTGCTCGTCCTTAGCAGTTTTTTTGGTCTTCTTTAGGTTCCGCTTGACAATAGCCCAGTATTTCTCAATTGGGCGGAGCTCTGGCGTGTTGGGAGGGTTCTTGTCCTTGGGAACCACCTGCACGTTGTTGGCGGCGTACCACTCCATGGCCTTTTTACCGTAATGGCAAGATGCCAAATCCGGCCAAAACAGTACGGAACAACCGTGTTTCTTCAGGAAAGGCAGCAGACGTTTATTCAAACACTCTTTCACGTAAATTTCTTGGTTGACAGTCCCGGAAGCTATGAAAATGCTGCTTTTCAAGCCACAGGTACAGATGGCTTGCCAAACCAGATATTTCTTTGCGAACTTTGACAGTTTCGTGTGCTTGAAAATATCTGCTACCTTTCCCCTTCCTTTTGCCGTATAAAACTCCTGTCCCGGAAGCTGCTTGTAGTCGGCTTTGACGTAGGTTTCGTCGTCCATTACCACGCAGTCAAACTTCGTCAGCATCGTCGTGTACAGCCTCCGGGATCGCGCTTTGGCCGTCGTATTTTGTTTATCATCGCGATTTGGAGTCACTACCTTCTTGTAAGTCGATAGTCCGGCTCGTTTTTTTGGCTCGATGCACGGTTGTAGACGATACACCCAGCTTATTTGCGGCATCTCGGAGAGATAGGTTAGGGTTTCGCTTGAAACTACCGGCAACTCTCTTTGTCGTCTCAGCAGCTTCCGGTTTTCGATTTCCCCCCGATCCAGACTTCCTGGCTGTCGACAAACGTTCCCCAAACACTTTAATTACATTTGTAACGGTTGATTTGGCAACTTTTAGCGATTTTGCCAACTTTGCGTGCGAGTAGCTCGGATTTTCGCGATGCGCGAGCAAAATTTTGATACGCTGCTGTTCTTGCTTGGACGGCATTTTGACAACTGAAGAGTGAATTCCAAAATCAAAATAGGAGCAACATTCTACACACACACACCTTCAAAATGAGGGGTGTTCAGGTCTATTAAATGCAAAATTGAAAGAAATACGTCAAGTTGATATTGACCAAATTTTGACCGTATCGCCCTTTACTGCGCATAAAAGTCAAACTGTCCCATTTGTTTTTTTTTTATCGAAAATGAGTTATCCGTTGAAATCTATTGTTTATCACCGATATTTTGCACTGTGCACTGGAATTATCATGTTTTGTTAAGAAAATATTGTTTAATGATGATGATGATGATGTAATACTACCATCTATTGTAGCAAGGTAATTTTCCATAGCAGTGGAATAATCTGAAAAACGATTTGATCAGGATTCTAATATTGTTTGTGATCATCAAGCTCCTGTATGAAGGGCCATAAACGTTTGGGCGGGCCCGTAAAACGAATCACTTACGCGAAACCAACGAATATAGGGAAGAGAATCACCTTCCAAAAGCAATTTCACACTCACAGCACTAGAATCGAGCCCTCGATTGACAGGATACCTCAGTCATACCTCGATATAAAGCAACTTTTTCGACTTCTATGGGACATTTCTCATGAATGAGAGTTCATCGATACAAATTATTGCAACCAGTAGATTGGAAATTGTCCAATGATTTTACTACTTTCCTTGAATGAGGTATAGTTCGCGATAAATCGATAAAAGTAGGCAAAAAATAAAGTTGCTTTATATCGAGGTATGCCTGTAGATGTAGCCAAAGAGCCCGCCCTCGTAATACGAAATGTTTCAATATGGTGGTGGCAGCCCCATGCTCCCTATCCAAACCGTTTCACTTGGGTTCTCTGATGCCCTGACTTTCCTCTTTAGTTATGTGATGAATATTTAGTACATTTTGGCGTGATAATTTGATTACTTAACTTGTTATAAAAATTTTGCTGAAAGTAGTTAAGGTTATATACCATGCATTATTTATTGCTTAAATTTTATTTTATATAGGGTCCCTCTCGAAGATCATGGTTGTCACCTTGTCGTAGGTGAGAGGGCTTATCTTATGCAAAAAGCCGTCATGGGAGACCAAGAACATGATCAGCAGTGATAGTATCACACTCTGCTCTCTTTAAACTGCCATGTCTTAATAAGTTTATTTTAAAGCACTAAAAGAGGTGTGATACTGGCAGATTTAGCCGCAATTCACTCTTAGACGAAGCTAGGAACAATCTACAAATACCTGATATCAAATAATTTAGGGAAACGAAAAAAAAATGCTCTTTACATTTGGAAGACAATGCTTACATTGTTGTTTATTCTCTAATTGTCATTCATTAAACATCCAATATACCTATTCAGTTGGTATCATTAATAATCTTATTGTTCGCTTCATTATCGAAAAGTGTGAGTGTTTTGATCATGATTGTGATCAACTAACAATATATCCTCATCTCACTTCGTTCAGCGAAAGAAGAAAGTCCGTTCGATCCAGCGCTCCGTTGTTTTGGAAGATTTTTCGAGTGCGACCCTTGGAAATAATTAGTTTTTTTTTCTCTAAATCTATTCACTTCAGTGAAAGGAGTGAAAGTGAGTTTTTTTTTCTAAGAAGGCAGTGTGGTTTTCCAGTGAAATAAAAAAATCAAGCAGTGCTTGCTGGCGAATTATCATCCCGCTCATTTTCGCTTCATCTCCGCGTGGTAACGCTAACCAGCGATACACCACTACATCGCCAACGGTCATCCGACATCGTCGAGCGAGTGCACCCGAAGGCGATCGGATACACCCGTGCACCCACGCAGCGCACCGCTCCCCGCTGCCCGCATAGAAGTGCGACGTTCAGGCATACGGTGCGTCAGCAGCAGTAGCAGCAGCAGCAGCAGCAACAGATCAGTAATATTAGTTAAGTTTTTTTCCCTCTGTCATCTCACTCCCACTAGAGTTTAGCGTTAATTTGTGTGTGTTCCTATTTTGTGTTTGTGTGTGATTTAAATTGTTGGGAGCGTTCAACGCTCCCAAGAGTAAGGCAAATCGTGCATGTTGTAGAGGTTTCTTCGACATGGACGGTTTAGCTGAAAAAGTGCCTTTGCCACCTGATGATGGGGAGGCACAGATAAATTTCCGACCGCGATCTTATCCAATGGACTCGGTCGGTCCATGGGTTGTCTACTTTCAGCCCAAAATTAAACCTCTGAACGTGTACCAAATAACTACTGATTTGACGGAAGCGATTCTCAGCCGTGACAGAGATCACGAAAGTTAAATTTAATAAACTCCGTGTTGTCGTCTCTAACCTGAAGCAGGCTAATGAGATTGCTTCCTCCCAGCATTTTACACTGGAATATAGAGTTTATATTCCAGCTCGTGATGTGGAGATTGTAGGAGTAGTCACAGAGGCGAGTCTGTGCCCTGAAATTTTGGAGAAGCGGGCGGTTGGCCGATTCAAGAACCCTCTGCTCCCCCCAGTACAGATACTGGAAGTAACAAAATTAGTGAAAATATCGCACAGCGAGGGTAAGAAAAAAGTTACCCCCACAGACTCATTTCGGGTGACCTTTTCTGGCTCTGCCCTTCCTCACTACTTAGAACTGGACAAACTTCGGCTACCTGTGCGGTTATTTGTACCCCGGGTAATGATCTGCCAAAACTGCCAGCAGATGGGGCATACGGCCTCCCATTGTGGCAATGAGGCACGCTGCTCAACTTGCGGGGAGAAACATGAGGCTGGTCCCTGTGCAGATAACACACTAAAATGCGTTTTTTGCAAGGGTACTCCTCCCCATGCTCTCTCGTCATGCCCGGCGTACAAACAACGCGGGGAAAAATTGGAACGTTCTCTGAAACAACGTTCAAGGCAATCTTTTGCAGAAATGCTTAAGAAAGCCTCGCCACCCGATATCAATACAAATCCTTTTGCTGCTCTGTCAGATGACGAGTCTGATTCGGACTTGGTTGAGGAGGGGACCTCTTTCAGTTTTCCGGAAGGTGCTTCACGGAAGCGAAGACGCATCCGAGCAGGGAAAGTAGCTGAAAAAAAGCCCCAAATCAACATGCCCAATTCAAAGAGCAGTGGAAATAAGGATAATCCAAATCCACCTGGTTTTCGGAGTGCCAACTACACACAAGATTTCCCATCTCTCCCGGGGACATCCAAAACCCCTGATGCCCCGATTTTAAGAACAGAAGCCCCCTCTTCGTTTCTTTTTTTTGGAAGGTTTTCCACCCCCAAAACTCCCCCTTTAAACCTTTTTTCCCATTTCCCCCTGAAAACTTTTTTTAAAAAAAAAAAATAAAAAAGCCCCCCCCCTTCCCCCTCTTTTCCCCCGATTTTCCCAAAAAAGGTCGGGGTTTCCCTTTTCCCAGTGGATTTTCGAAGTCTTGTTCCTAAATTGGAATCATTTAAATTTGTAGCTCACAATATCGGTTATGAAAATACGAGGTCTTCTAAGTGCTTTATCTTCACGTTCTTTTATTATCACCTTTGTTTGGGTCCCATCTCATTGTTCGATTCCTGACAATGAGAAAGCGGACTCGCTTGCAAGGGTGGGCGCTATCGAAGGCGATATTTATGACCGACAAATCGCCTTCAACGAATTTTTCTATATTTATCGTCAGATATCACTCGATAGCTGGCAGTATAAATGGAGTAAAGGAGACTTGGGGCGATGGCTACACTCTATCACTCCTAAGGTGTCTAAGAAATGTTGGTTCAGGGGATTGGATGTGGGTCGAGACTTCATTCGTGTGATGTCTCGCCTCATGTCCAATCATTATTCTTTAAACGCTCATTTGTTCCGTGTTGGGCTGAGCGACAGCAATCGCTGTGAATGTGGACAAGGTTACCAGGACGCAGATCACGTTATTTGGTTTTGTGCTGAGCATCGTGGAGTCAGATCTGAGCTTTATGATTCCCTTCGGGCTCGAGGTAGACAACCCAATGTACCGATTCGAGACATTTTGGCCGCACGCGATCTGGAGTTTATGAAACTCATTTATGTGTTTTTGACTAACATTAGCCTTAGATTGTAGTTTGATTAACTTACTTGTTTAGGTTAAATTTTTGAGGATTGTGTGCATCGATGTGTGATTGTGGTTGTGTGTGTGAGTGTTGTGTGCGTGTGTGTGTGTGTGTGTGAGAGAGAGAGAGAGTGAGTGAATTTTTTTTTTAAATTGAAAACGTTCAATTAAAAAATTGTAATTTGAAATTCTAGATATAAGAAAACCATTGTTCCTCATGCTTTGTTTTAAATTCCCACCGCAATTTTCCCATCCATAAAATTGTAATTCCTATTAACCTCGAGACGGCCGCGAGTAATCGGTTCCACCCCATTAACCTTAGTTCTAAGATAACTGATGTATATAAACATGAAAACTTGGCTCTGTAAAGTTGATTCGATTGAGCCTGAACAAATAAATGAATTCATAAAAAAAAAAAAACAAAAAAAAAAAAAACAAGCAAGTTAAAAACAAGAAAAAAAAAACAAAAAAAAAATAAATAAAAAAAAACAAAAAAAAAAAAAAAAAAAAAAAAACAACCAAAAAAAATATAAAACCCCCAAAAAAAAAAAAAACACCCCAAAAACAAGCAGTTTTAAAAAAGAGTAAGACGCGGAGGGTCCGCTTAGGCCATAGGCCATAGAATATTTCTTCTCTATATCCGAGGCCATAGAATAATTCTTCTCTATATCGGTTAGTTTTGCTTTAATAGTCTCTTGAATTAAAGTCACAACTAAATCAATCGTGACAGTAAACTGCAACATGTCTGTAAGATTCAAACATCACTTTTGAACCATTTCTGTTTTAGTAGTTTCTTGAATTATTGCAAAAATATCAAAATAATGACTTTATATAAAGTGTGATTTGAGAATTTACGGAACTAGGAGAGTAGGCGGTGTTTGTAGCAAGTTTTTCGTGCATTTTTTTCCGCTGTGTTTTCTGATATTACAAAACAATTAGAGCCAAGAATGGCTGTGGTGGAGGAAATTTGAATCAAACATTCGCCGGAGCAGATGGATATTCTGAAGAAAACGAAAAGATAGCGACCATGTTGATGGGTTGGAGGAGTTAAGTTCGAGATACGATGATATTTTCGTAAACCTGCAATGCCATATGGGGCAAGCATGGCGGGTTTGGATAGGCATAATTAAGATACCTTGGAAGAAGCAGAACGCCAACCAGTTGGACCTCGCAAAGGATTTTCAGACGATTGAGAGGTGGTAAGTGCTCTTAAAAATGCGGAACTAAACAGTTAATTGTTATCCTTTTTGTCCCCTGAATTATATGAACTATATTATATGATCACATCACTTATCAAGGTGAATCCTGATCCATCGAGCCCTACACTACTAACATAACCACCTTCCTGTGACCTTTGTTGGGATGCAGAGGTAAGCACGGTCCCTAAACAGCAAAGGTCACACTAACTTTCCTTCCCTATTCCCACCTGATTGCAAGGACGTGGCCGGCGCCGTTATTGATAATTAAAGAATTTGAGTCACTGAAACGTAAGGTGCCAGCCAAAACCGACTTTTCGAATTTCAAAAGACAGTAGTGCAATCGCCCTAAAGAAATATCACATATTAAAGGGCGATACGGTCAAAATTTGGTCAATATCAACTTGACGTATTTCTTTCAATTTTGCATTTAAAAAACCTGAACACCCCTCATTTTGAAGGTGTGTGTGTAGAATGTTGCTCCTATTTTGATTTTGGAATTCACTCTTCAGTTGTCAAAATGCCGTCCAAGCAAGAAGAGCAGCGTATCAAAATTTTGCTCGCGCATCGCGAAAATCCGAGCTACTCGCACGCAAAGTTGGCAAAATCGCTAAAAGTTGCCAAATCAACCGTTACAAATGTAATTAAAGTGTTTGGGGAACGTTTGTCGACAGCCAGGAAGTCTGGATCGGGGGGAAATCGAAAACCGGAAGCCGCTGAGACGACAAAGAGAGTTGCCGGTAGTTTCAAGCGAAACCCTAACCTATCTCTCCGAGATGCCGCAAATAAGCTGGGTGTATCGTCTACAACCGTGCATCGAGCCAAAAAACGAGCCGGACTATCGACTTACAAGAAGGTAGTGACTCCAAATCGCAATGATAAACAAAATACGACGGCCAAAGCGCGATCCCGGAGGCTGTACACGACGATGCTGACGAAGTTTGACTGCGTGGTAATGGACGACGAAACCTACGTCAAAGCCGACTACAAGCAGCTTCCGGGACAGGAGTTTTATACGGCAAAAGGAAGGGGAAAGGTAGCAGATATTTTCAAGCACACGAAACTGTCAAAGTTCGCAAAGAAATATCTGGTTTGGCAAGCCATCTGTACCTGTGGCTTGAAAAGCAGCATTTTCATAGCTTCCGGGACTGTCAACCAAGAAATTTACGTGAAAGAGTGTTTGAATAAACGTCTGCTGCCTTTCCTGAAGAAACACGGTTGTTCCGTACTGTTTTGGCCGGATTTGGCATCTTGCCATTACGGTAAAAAGGCCATGGAGTGGTACGCCGCCAACAACGTGCAGGTGGTTCCCAAGGACAAGAACCCTCCCAACACGCCAGAGCTCCGCCCAATTGAGAAATACTGGGCTATTGTCAAGCGGAACCTAAAGAAGACCAAAAAAACTGCTAAGGACGAGCAGCAGTTCAAGGCAAACTGGCTTTCTGCGGCGAAGAAGGTGGACAAGGTGGCTGTACAAAATCTGATGGCAGGGGTCAAGCGTAAGGCCCGGCAGTTCGGATTTGGAAAAGCGGAAGCCTAACTGAATATTTTTCCTGAATTTTATACTAATTGAACTTGAAAAAGAAATTTAATTTGATTTTTTAAATAAACGATTTCACCGATTTACACGCGTTTTCCCTTGACCAAATTTTGACCGTATCACCCTTTATATGTTAACAGTGTCCTACGTACCTTGAGAAATTTTTCATGGGTCCACTTAACGAATCCGGTTGAGCTCGAAATTTTGCATGGGGACTTCTTTTGAGGAGACAAAACTTTTGAGCACTACTGTTTTTTTTTAATTCGATGGCCAAATTTTTCCCATACATTGGATTGGCACCCTAGTGTACAGTGAGAATGGCCGGTTACTCCTAGCCCCATTCAGTTGATTCATTGTGCAATTTCATTGATTCTGATCAATCACGGATTAGCAACCATTGATACGTGCAGTCAGTCGAGCTAAGCTAAGCTAAGCTCATGCTAAGTGTGATTTGAGAATTCGCGATCTTACTCTCTCTTTTTGGGATATGCCATATTTCATTGTAGTGCGGAATTTAGATTAACCGATTTTAGGGTCTTCTTTTTGCAGTATTTTTTTACCGTTCCAAAACGTCTAACCACCCACCATTACCTATGCTTGCTCCTTCCCATGGAGTTCATGAGGTCTGAATAGACTAGTTCGCCATTACCCTTCCTTCATCATCGGCTTTGGACTGACTTGCGCACGATTGCCCCCCTGCAAAATGAAAATGGAAATGAGAATTTTGTTTTATATTGGGTCAAAATATAGGGATAAATATAGGAACAAAATGGATAAAAATTACCTGTTTTGCTCCACGTTGTTGAGAGCACTTACCACCTATCAAGTGTCTAAAAACTCATTGCGGGTATGAGACTCCTCCAAGAACTCTGGAAAGTTGTCATGGTGTTAGCTCATTTCAGTGGTTCACCATGTATAAGCCATATGGTATTGCTCGCGGTTATGGGATAGGGTAGAGAACAGAAGAAAGGAGGAAGGAGAGAAGGCATTAGTAATTGATAACATGCAATGCGCATGTGAGATATTCATGGTGATATTCTCACAACGGCCGTTCAGAATGGTTCGACGGATGCATATGAGAGATCATTCCCGATTAGTTACTATGCGTAACTCAATCATGTTTATTTATAAACTACAAGGCACATTTTACTACGTGCTACATTTGGGAATATCAGGGCAATGATCCCCCATCACATCTTTAAGTGATCATTACAAGCTCGCGTTTGGTTAAGGCACTTTTGAACGTTGATGTGGCAGCCTGTTCACACGTGAAATCTTGAAGTCATCACACATACCCATTTCTGAACCAAAGGGGCAGTGTTGTTCAGAAAATATCGTTTGATTATCATCCATAACGGCCTAAAGAGAAATAAATTTTCAACAGAGTTTTTCTCGACTTGCTTTTTTTTTTCTTCAGATTAGCCAGATATGCTTTTATGGGCAGTATACATAAGTTGAATAAGAACAGTAAGTCCACTTTCTGATTTCCATAAATCAAACCTTCGCTATGTCATAGTACATGTTGTCTAAACTTGAAAAAGAGTAGCTGTCAATGTGTCTCAATTTTTCAATTCTTCAATCTTCTCTTTATCCAGCTAAATTTATAAAAAAATAACGTTTTAAAACACCGTAACATTGCAATGAATGACTTTATGTACCTATAATGACGGACAATACAATAAGACCAAAGCCTGATTTTCATAGAATGTTGGGGGGCTTGTCTTTCTTTTTCTAATAAACCAACTGAGCTGAAAGTTTGGCTATAATCCATAAGTAATATGAATATTCATCTGTATTCAAAACATTATTTTTATCTACCACTTTGAAAGTTATATACACCGCTTACGACAAAACAATAAGACCACCTTTTGCATTCCTTAACTAATACTCAAATTTGATGATCTGAATTATTTGATGTATGGGTAATTTTAACATCAGTATACTAGAGATCGTAATTCAAATTCATCAACGAGGCCTAAGCTATGGAAATCAAAAAGTTGTATTATTGTTTTGTCGTAAGTGGTGTCTGTAAATTAATAAGTGGTGAATGAAAAATTATCAATATTTTACAGATGAAAATATTAAGGTTATTTATAGGCTATAGCCGAAATTCCAGGTAAATTACTTCACAGAAAAATGAAAGACAAGCTTCCAAACATAACCATGTTGTTTGGAGATCGGGCTTTTATATTATTTTATTGTCCGTCACTGTATATTGTCCCCATTGGAGTTTAATATAATACAGTTTTGTTTGGAACCTTGTTTATGTGGAAAACAGTATACTATACCCACTTCTACGTAAATTTGTCTTGACAAACTAACAAACATGAGCTTAAGTATATTAAAATATCTGGTAACTGATGTAACCTTTTTACTAAATTCGAATCGAAAGTAAAAAATGTGCGTTTTTGTATGTATGTATGTAAGGTAGCCACCATCTTCCACCAAGCATTCTACAGGATGGCTTGTTAAGAAGGTCGCGCCACTTTCGCTGAAACTGTTGGAGTAGAATTCACAGCATCACAATCGAATCGGTAGAATAAAGAAAATGATACTGTTTGTTCCCTCCTAGACGGTGGTTGTCATACCAATCCATTGTCCAATACCATGCTGCTCCATCCCAATATATATTCAATGTCATATAGTAACATACACAATATAGTGAATGAATATTATAATGATAAAAATATATATATTAATATATATTAAAATATATTGAATGAATATTATTATGATAAATAATATAGTGAATTAATGTAAAAATGATAATAACAATTCCATTTGTGAAGCAGAAAGTTTAGACAATGTAGCTACGAGAAACATAACTTTTTGTAGTGAGTCTCATAGGTACTATAGTAATTTTAATAAAATGAATTTAAATGCAATAATATCACATCATTTAATATCATAACATAAAATAACAAACTGACGTTATAATGTAAAATAATAATACGAATACGAAAGCCAGTAAACTATAGTAGAATATATATCCATAGCTTAACGATAAACTTCCGCTGTTGCAGCGTATTTTATAATGTAAAATAATAACACGAATATGAAAGCCAGTAAACTCTAGTAGAATATATATCCATAGCTTATCGAAAAACTTCCGCTGTTGCAGCTTCAATAGTATTAAGAACTACTAAGATTAGAATTTGTTTTCACAATTATAGTCAAAGAACACAATAAGCGTAGATACAATGTATATCTGACATTAACTGGTTTGTTACTGAAATTAAAAATATGATATGTATTAATATCCTAATAGTCTTGGAAAAGCTGAAAACAGCTAACAATAAGACGAAATAAATTTCATATGAGTATGCATAATGCCGAAAACGGAAACTTAATAAAACTACAAAAAAAAAATGAATTTTCCGATAACTCCTGTTGGTCTGGACCCATAAATGATTCTTTATGTCTGTGAAATAGGTAATGAATGATTATAAATTATATATTTTTGGTGAAGAAGGAAAATTTTTTTTTTCGTAGAATTGTCGTATATGATTCTTTCTTTAAAAAAATACGTTAAAAACATAAGAAAACAAAACGATTATAATTCATATGCATTCACGGTAGATACACAATGCTCGAGACAAGCAGCTATAGTTTGTAGTTTTTTTTTATTTGTTGTCAAAGTTATGAAATATGCAATAAAATCGCGGACTTCAAAAGAAAATGCTGATTCGTCATACAATGTTTGTTGCTTCCCCATATTTTCACATTATTGATAATTCTACCTTTGCTGAATAAACTAGTCATGTGTTTCTTGTGTGAAAAACTTGGTTTTGATGTTATTATTTCTTTGCATAGCAAGCCATGACTTAAATTCATTGATCACAGGTTGTTGGAAACATTTTTGCGAATTATTCTTTAGGAGACATTTTCTGATAAAGTGAACAGTTTACGAGTAATTCAATGTAGTACGTCTAAACGCCATCTCCAACCAGTGTAAGTGAAGTGAAATGATCAGCGGGTTACCAACGCAAGTTACTAACGATCAGCGGGTTATTTACTCTATGGAACAAATCGAAGTTACGTTCTGCAGTCCGACACTGGTGGCAAAAACATAAGAACTGGAGATAATCCTTAGTTAGCTCAGGCGGTAAAAACGCACCTACGAAGCAACATCACACGGTTTGGGAGTGTGTTCACATTTTGAACGCTGTATTATTATTATTTTTCATGCCATTTTTTGCGACATATCGCCAAGATCTGGTCTGTTCTATGCCAACAATTCCATTGTTAACGCTTACTTTGATATAAAATTGAACAAACGGAAATTTTATGCGTCTACTAAAAACCATTTTCCCTGTGTGGATGCAATTCGAGCAGTTGTCGAGAATGATGAAAAGACGTCTAAATAAAAATCAGTAGTTGGTTGTCTTAAAAGGTCTGGCCAGTGGTGAATCCCTGGATGAGATCAAACAAGAACTAATTAAATTGCTTGTAGTTACACCAGTATAAGTAATAAAAATGAAAATGAAATCCCAACCTGGCGATTCTCGCAATGGGATTTCTAACGATTTTTATTTAGTTCATTTTAAATCAAATGAACTAAATAACCTTAAGGCATTGGAAAAAGCCAGCCATATGCTCTATGTCCGAGTGAAGTGGGAACACTTTAAGAAGACTGGAGGAAATTTCCAACATCTCACCCAGTGCCGTAAATGCCAAGGATGGGATCACGGGACAAAAAATTGTCACACGGATGCCAAATGCATGCATTGTGGCGATTCCTCTCACGCCTAGGACAGCTGTCCTGTGAAGGATCCCAAAAATTTTAAATGTGCGAATTGTGGTGGAAACCACAAATCCAATTTTTGGGAATAAAAGACTCGCAAAGCGATCTTGCATTCTCGTGCTAAGCATCATGTAGGGACCGCTTCACGTTCCCAACCAGATACTCATTCCTCGGCTGTTAACAACGGTCATCGATGAGTAAATTTTACATTCGCACCGGTAGGTACGAACAATGCCCAACCGTAAAATTTCCACTGCTTCCTGCTATTAACAATGGTTAGCGACGTACAAATTGTACCCGTAAGTACACACAGAGCACAAGCTTTCAATTCTCGATTCTTACCTGCTAACAATGTACAGCTAGGTAATGGAACTACCTACGCTGCCGTTACAGCCGATAGAAATCAAAATCCGAGCTGTTTAACTTTTTACGAGTTCATAACGTGCATATTTTCGTTGTAACTGAAACTTTTCTTAAACCAGGTAATAAAATAAAAAGAGATCCTAATTATTTTGTATACTGCAATGATCGTCTTGATAGTCCAGGTGGTGGCGTTGCCATAATTGTTCATATGCGTATCAAACATCAAATGCTTTCTTCATTTGATACCAAAGTTTTTGAAACTTTAGGGGTATCTGTTGAAACAAAATTTGGTCAACTTACACTACTAGCTGCCTATTTACCATTCCAATGCGTAGGTCAACAAAAGAATCTTCTCAGCGGTGACCTTCAGATGCCTACCCGAGGTCAAAATTCTTCATTATTGGTGATTTTAATGCAAAACCCGTTCGTGGAATAATGCTCAAAGCAATTCCAATGGTAATATAATATTTGATAATTGTTCTGCGAGTTATTACACTATCCAATATCCAAACAGCCCAACTTGCTTTTCCTCTGCAAGAAATCCCTCAACTATTGATTTGGTCTTAACTGATTCATGTCAACTTTGTAGCCAATTGGTTACCCATGCTGACTTCGGTTCGGATTTCCAGTAAGTTTTGAAATATCCCAAGAAATCATTTCTAATCCCAACAGTTCTACTTTCAATTACCATATAGCTGATTGGAACCAATATCAAACATGAATGGAACATAACTTTGCTCCTAATATTTCTTTGGAAACTAAAAATGATGTCGATAATGCTCTTGAATCTCTGACTATTTCCATAGTTGAAGCAAGAACTGTCTCAGTTCCAAAATGCAAAGTAAAGTTCAATTCAATCATAAAAGAGGACGTTCTTCAGCTTTTGATCCGCCTGAAAAACATCCGTAGAAGACAATATCAAAGAACACGCGATCCCGCCATGAAAGTTATTTGGCGAGAATTGCAAAAACAAATTAAAAAACGCTTCTCTGCGCTTCCTCGGGGAACAAACAATTTGAAAATAATGTGTCAAAATTAGACCCAAGCTCCAAACCTTTTTGGAAACTCTTCAAAATTTTGAAGAAACCTCAAAAGCCCATTCCAGCGCTCAAAGAAGGTGATAAAATATTGTTAACCAATGTGGAAAAAGCTCAAAAAACTTGCTAAGCAGTTTGAGAGTTCCCATAATTTCAGTTTGGGTCTTACTAGTCCTGTTGATGAGAATCAGGTTGCTCGTGATTATCTGAATATTTCCTCCCGGGATTTTTTTTTTGATGAATCCTGGGATTTGGATGAAGTAAAAACTATAACTAAAAAGTTCAAAAATATGGTGATGATGGAATTTTCTATAAAACTTCTTCAAAAAACTCCCAGTGAGTACCTTGTCTTTCATGGTAAAATTATTTAATATATGTTTTCATTTGGCATACTTTCCTGACAAATGGAAAAATGCCAAAGTTGTTCCAATTTTGAAGCTCGAGAAAGATCCAGCTAAAGCTTCTAGCTACATACCAATAAGTTTACTTCCTTCAATAAGTAAACTTTTTGAAAACATAGTTTTGAATAGAATGATGCTTCACATCAATACAAACTCAATTTTTGCAGATGAGCAATTTGGATTTCGCCATGGCCATTCAACTACTCATCAACTCTTAAGAGTTACTAATTTAATTCGTTCAAACAAATCTGAAGGCTGCTCAACTGGAGTTGCTCTTCTAGACATAGAAAAAGCATTCGACAGTGTTTGGCATGAATGTTTGATTGCTAAATTGAAAAACTTTAATTTTCCGCTCTATATTATGAAATTAATTCAAAATTATTTAACTGACAGAACTTTGCAGGTAAATTATCAGAATTCCAAATCGGATCTACTACCTAGAGCTGGAGTTCCTCAGGGTAGCATTCTTGGGCCGATATTATATAACATTTTTACTTATACGTTTTACTCCCAGATTTGCCTCAGGGTTGCCAGAAATCCTTGTTTGTCGATGACACAGGCATTTCCGTTAAAGGAAGAAGTCTTCGTGTCATTTGCAGGAGACTGCAGAAAAGTTTAAACATTTTCTCTTCTTATTTACAGAAATGGAAGATTTCTCCCAACGCTTCCAAAACTGAACTTATAATATTCCCACATAAACCTAGAGCTTCCTTTTTGAAACCTAGTAGTAGTCACATAGTTACTATAAACGATGTTCTAATATCTTGGTCAAGTCAAGTGAAATACCTTGGTCTGGTACGTGATCAAAAATTAAATTTTAAAGATCACATTGAAGGCATTCAAGCCAAATGTAATAAATATATAAAATGTTTATATCCTTTTTAAACAGAAAATTTAAACATGGTCTTAAGAACAAACTACTAATATTTTAACAATTTTTTAGACCAGCCATGCTTTATGCTGTTCCAATATGGTCTAGTTGTTGTGCTAGCAGGAAAAAAAAACACTACAAAGGATTCAGAACATAGTTCTGAAGATGATTTTGAAGCTGCCTTCTTGGTACAGTAACTACTAACGAAGTTATCGCTATCAAGACTGTAGCTACAGCTACAACAGTGCCTTAGATATGTTTTCAGTCAAACTTTAAATGTTCTAGCTATAAGTTATTTAAGAGATTGATAATATTTTGGCATGATCAAACTGCTCATTCAGCAACACTATATTGTGCGGTGTATCGTAGAAACCATGATTTTTGTGATCTCTTTCACTTGCTAGAAAGACCAATTTTGTCTGCTCAGCATTTGACTGAGCTTAATTATAACACTAGTCATTTCAATGATTAACAGCTTTTGTTCCTTACATTTATTCGAAAAGTGATCTTCTAATTGTTGCTAAGGAAATTGTCTATTTGTTAAGCTGAATACTGTGACAGCAGATTGATATAGTATGTTTTAAGATCAATGCAAACACAAATTTGAGCTTTCCTTTAGTAATTCCCATACAACTTTCAACCTAATGAGCTTAAATTTGAGACCTAATGAGCTTAAATTTATATGGACCTAATTGTTGAGGCATAGGGAAAATTGGAAAAGTCAGGGAAAAGTCTGGTGGCCACTCAATCGTGAAAATTGGAATAACCGGGGGAAAACCTTGAATCGAGAGGAACAAGGAAATAATCATGAATTCAATTGAAATTCTATAAGGGGCTCTCAATATACCACGTGGACTGGATTTGACCAATTTTTACACCCCCTCTCACTGCATGGACAATCATTCTTTTATTTTTTCAATAAAATGTATGGATCGTGGACACTTGCCAACCCCCTCCCCCAAACTGTCCACGTGGTATTATTATTATTATTATTATTAATTACTATTATTATTACTTTCAGCCGGGGGCTGGTTCGTCTCTGTCCACGTGGTATATGGATGGCCCCTAACGTGATAGTCTATTCAATATTATGTTGTGTAGAGTCCATAGATCAAACATCATTATGAAACGAAATCAATCTTTTTATTCTTCAATCTCTTGATTCAGCTTAGGATTCAAAACGTTTTGGTTTTTATTGAATTCAGCTTAGGATGAATATAAGAAAAAATAGATTAATATGGGGATAAATACCCTTTTTCTGCTAATGTTACTCAAGTGTTCTTTTTAATATAGTGTTTTAATCTCTTTAAATTTTTGGAATTGCGTTTTAAAAACATCTTATGATATTTTTCAAATTTCCTTCAACATTCATGGGCTTAGGGATTCAGGAAATAAATTATTTCGAGCATTTCGAACATACTCTTGTAAACATTTATTTAGTTTAGTATAAATATATAGAGGGACGTTTATCCAGCCTCTGATTATGCTGTTTACTGACGTGATAAGTTTGTCAATATCGAGGATTCGTCATTGAAAATGTCATGTTCATATAATTGAAGTTTACCTACCTATCCATGGTTTCTGAATTCTTATTTTGTATCTTTATTTTATTCCACTTCTTCGCCAAATCCAAATGCCGGAACTTTTTTCTTGATTCCAACCATAAGTTTTTATATAATACAAGGCTCCAATTTACGTTTTCCTCATGATTTCAAAATTTCCTGTTCCGTAGATGCCCTGATGCTTATGAAGTTCGTGCGTCATTTTAGTCCAGTATCTTTCGATCGACCGTAACCCCGGTGTGTCTGGTGGATTGAGATCCATCGGCATTGACTCCATTCGTGTTGTACCACTCCAAAGCGTAGGAGTAGAGACAAGAGGCTACATCCGGCCAAAACATCGTAGGAACGTTTCGTGATATGAGGAACGGAAGCACTCGTTTCATCAGGCACTCATTCATGTAGACTTGGCAATTTATGGTTGCAGTTGTTAGGTTTGCTCCGTTTTCCGTATAAACAAATCGCTTGCCAAATTAAGATTTTTTTTGGAAAACGTCCTTTAGAGACACTGGAACACCGAACTTGTCTTTCGCAGTCTCATCATATCCCGGGATCGGATTTAAGTCCGCCTTGACGGGTTTTCATAATTTGTTTGTGGAATTTACGTGCACGCGTTCTAGCTGTCATATGCTGTAACTCATTGGGGTTTGATGCTTTCTGAACCTTAAATAAACGTAGTCCTGCCATTTCTTGAAAAATGCAAGTGAATGGTGTTTTTACTAAAAAGACGTACATTAAAAATATTTTTTTGTACTACAAAAAAAGGGAAATTTGTTCGAAAAAAAAATGAAATATCTCCAAATGTCCATCGTTGGAAAACATGAGGTGTTGTAAGCCGATCGAGATAATAAAGTGTTCGGAAGAGCTTTGAAAAGTATCTATATGTATCATCTATCGGTTGAAAACAATTGGTTGTGTCGAAGCGTCAACGATGAGGTAAGATTTTCGCATTTTGTTATCCTACCGTTTTGAAATTGACATATGAGCTCTCCATGTCTCATCTTAGGAACAGTGTATTGCAGGAACCTCAAAGATGCCAACAGCTGTATAAATACCAAATGGTACACGTATAGAAATGCCAGAGCCCTTTGAAGATACCTTAAGCGACATTGGTTACTACAGATCGATCGACAGATGAATTTACACACGAACCGACATAGAAATAAAGACTGGACTCGGAAAAAATGAGACACACAAAAATGATCACCAAAAATTGATTTTAAATCGGATACTTCTCAAATTTTCAGGGATTAAATAACTATATATTAGCTCGCAGCGAAGCGTCAACGATGAGGTAAGATTTTCGCATTTTGTTATCCTACCGTTTTGAAATTGACAAATGAGCTCTCCATGTCTCATCTTAGGAACAGTGTATTGCAGGAACCTCAAAGATGCCAACAGCTGTATAAATACCAAATGGTACACGTATAGAAATGCCAGAGCCCTTTGAAGATACCTTAAGCGACATTGATTACTACAGATCGATCGACAGATGAATTTACACACGAACCGACATAGAAATAAAGACTGGACTCGGAAAAAATGAGACACACAAAAATGATCACCAAAAATTGATTTTAAATCGGATACTTCTCAAATTTTCAGGGATTAAATAACTATATATTAGCTATGTTTTGGCTTAATTGGCCTAATTTATTTATTGAATTTTCTCCCCCAAGCTGAATGCTCGTAAATTTCTCTTAACACTGCTCATGAGATCTTGGGCGAGGCTTTGTCCATCTTCCTTACACAATTTCTCCCAGTTTTTCTTCAAAGCTTCATCGGTTTTGAATGTTTTTCCGCTTTTCTTCAACTTCTTCTTCATTATCGCCCAAAACTTTTCGATCGGACGAAGTTCTGGTGTATTTGGCGGGTTTGCCTCCTTCGGGACCACATTAACGCCCTTCGCTTCGTACCAATCCATTACAGGCTTGGCGTAATTGCACGAAGCGAGATCCGGCCAGAACAGCGTGGGACCACGGTGAGACCAGAGGAAGGGCAGCAAGCGCTTCTGCAAGCATTCCTTTCGATAAATCTGCCCGTTTGTGGTGCCGGTTGTAACGAACGGCTTGCTGTACCGTCCGCACTCGCAGATCGCCTGCCACAACAGGTACTTCTTCGCGAATTTGACCATCTTTCTCTTCCGGAACTTTTCCGGAACCTCTATGCGGGACGTACCGACAAAAAACTCGAGGCCGGGGATTTTTTGGTGTCCGCCTTGATATATGTCTCGTCGTCCATGACGAGACAGCCTGACCAGCCACTCGCGGTACAGCTTCCGCGCACGCAATTTGGCCACCGTGTTTTGCTTGTCAGTCCGGTTTGGCGCCTTCCTGACCTTAAAAATACGTAGTCCAGCGCGCTTCATGGTCTGCTGGACAAACCACTTCGACGAATTGATCTTTTTGGCCACGTCTCGGGTGGAAAGGTTCAGGTTATTCTTAAAGTACTGCCTTATCTTCCGCGCCTTCTCTGGGTATTCCGTTTTCGGTTTTCGGCCGCTTTCAGCGCGCCGCTCGATGGTCTTCGTCTCCTGGAACATCTTCACAACGCGGGACACGGTTGAATGGTGGATTCCAAGCCTTTGCCGATCCATCTGTGCGACTGACCAGTATTATCGATCACCGCGCCCAAGATTTGCTGGCGTAGCTCTTCTTGTTTCGATTGCATCTTAAAAATTACTTGACATATCACGATAAAATTTTGCACACATATACATAACTCTAAACTAGTATTAACCAAAATTTCATTAATTTTTACCCACGCGAAAAAAAGTTACACCCAAAACAGAGTGTCGCATTTTTTCCGAGTCCAATCTTTATTCAACAGAGGCATTGCCGGAATCCAATTTTCACCGATACTGTTTGAGAAGTTTAACTGCGTTTACTACCCTGACCCAAAGTACCGCGAGATCAACGAAGAATCTAAAGGCAGCAGATCTAGTACATCATTGAGTAAAGCAACAAAAGAGGCAGTCAACAATTTTTCGAAGATGATGATGTGAGTCGTGCACTGCCTGGGCAAAAAAATTTCGTGTCTATGAAAATGGATGGAAAACGACAAGACTGGACAGCTACTCATAATGACTTTGAAAGGAGAGTACAAACGTTAAAAGAAATACACTACAATTTCAAAAATGTAGTCATTTGCAAACTTTCGCTCAAAGCAATGCAAACTCCTACACACCAAATTTTTATTGCTGGAAAACCAACAAACCTTTGCTGATTTTTTTTTGTGCTGTTATTTCAGCAATGTATACTGCAAACCAAGATTGGTGATCTATCAGCAAAACTGATATTCAAAAAAGTGACAGCTCTTATACTGAGCCTTCCAATTTGCTGGATAAACCAGCAGCAGATCAGAACAAATAATTTTTCTGTATTTTTGGCAATTTACAGTATTGTTGAAAATACAGGACAGAAATTGTTTTGTTTTCTTTTTTTATGATGATGATGATGATGATGATATAAAACTACCATCTATTGTAGCAAGGTAACTTCCCATAGCAGTGGAATAATCTGAAAAACGATTTGATCAGGATTCTAATATTGTTTGTGATCATCAAGCTCCTGTATGAAGGACCAAAAACGTTTAGGCGGGCCAGTAAGCAGAGACACTTACGCGAAACCCGCGAATATAGGGAAAAGAATCTCCTTCCAAAAGCAAGTTCACACGCACAGCACTAGAATCGAGCCCTCGATTGACAGAATAAACCCAATAGATGGGGTCGAAGAGCCCGCCCTCGTTTCGCGAAATGTTAACAATAGGGAGGAGGGAGTCCCATGCTCCCTATCCAAATCGTTTCACTTGGGTGCCCTGATGGCCCCTCCCTTTCCCCGTTATATGTTATTTAATATTTAGTATATTTTGTACACACAATATTAGGATTTCATTATAGACAAACATGCCAATTTATTCAAATTTCAAACTTAAATGATACTACCAATGGATTGTTACTGAAAAATAAATTAAAATTAGATATAAATCAATATCCTTCTTGTCCTGGAAAAGCTGAAAACAGAATAGATCATTCCAAATATCAAAGATAAAATTTCAATAATAGATATTGTTTTAAAAGACATGTAGTAATATTTTTTCTTTATACTGTTCTAGTAACATTTCAAAGATAGCAATTGGAGTGAACGAAGAGTCTGGTTTTATGATTCCTGAAATAAATGGCTTATCTTACCATAATGCCACTAAACACAATATTAAAATATAATCTTACATTGCTTATAAACACATGCCAGTCTTCTAGTAGTTGAAATTCAGAAGTGCAATTTTAAATTAAGTGTAATGCTGAAAAACAAATTGAGCCTTTGATGCCCGTCGTGTTGCTCCCGGCTCTTACATGGTTTTGAAATGCAAAAATGATTCCAAAGCGTGCTGAAATTATTGATAAAATGAGAATGGGAAATATACAATATGATGTAAAGGTACACGATCTTCAGTTGCACTCCCTCACTTCACTATTGTCAGATTGACAACATTGCCCAGGCTACGCCAACCAGCGTCTCCATGTTTCAGCTGGCAGTCTTTTGTGATCATATGACTCGTGGAGGCGTGAGGTAGGAACTTGTGAGGACGAGAGGTCGGCCGCACCCTCCTTCGAAGTTGTCAACTCACCATTTGAAACCCTGTTTTGTTTTCTTTTTTATGTATAAAAACACGTTTTCGGCTTATTTATCATTCATTAAAATAAGCTTTTTATTTATTTTAATTGTAAAAGAAACCCTTGGGTTATCAGTGGTCGATGGTTTGAAAATTTTAAACACAATTGCTGTGAAAAATGAAAAAAAGTATTGGTAAGAGATGGATCAAATTCAAAGTTAAAAAAAGTGCGCTTTTAACATTATATAAAAAGCATTGCATTTCAGATCCCCAGGAGAAGAAAATAAAAACAATCAATAAACATCAATTTACATTTTGTTATTTTACTTACAGTTGTGTATTGTTGGACGTAGATGTGTAAACATCGTTATTGACCTGTTTAGCTGATGGAAGCATTTCGGTGAAATCAAGTTGGACTCTGATACTGGTTAACAGCATAAATGTGAATGCTGAAAGATATTCAGTAAATATCGATGCAGCTTTTCAGTTATTTGTTTTGAGAAATGCTGGTATATCAGCAACAACTGATGTGTTTTCAGCAAAAACTATTGCTGGAATCAGTTAAGATTATTTGGTGTATATGAGGTCCATGAACGCTTTAAAAAGAGTCAACCTTACGTCAGATATAAAAATGTTAACGGGTAGTCTACTTTGTTAAAAATTCGAAAACAGATTGCTATCTGCGATGCTGCGTTAACTATCCAGACTCATTATCATTAAAAAATGATTTAGAAGAAACATTTATAGATCAGTTGTCATTTGAGAAATGGATAACCAATGATAGGTGTGACTTAGAAACTGTTGTTAAACCAGTAGACCAGTGTGTTTTTATGCTTAAAGTTAGAGAATCTGATACCTAATGATTTTATAAAAACAAGCAGTACAACTTTTTGAACTTCTCAAATAACTTACAAGTTTTTAGCAATTTGTGGTTTTCAGAAAACTATACGATGAAGTGCAGTCTCATCATGGGAATGTCTCAACAAGCTACTTGTCATCTGTTTGTTATATCCCTAATAGCACACTTGCTGCAAATTAGTCAAAGTAACTGCAATGTGACTTAATTGTATCATAATCAAGTTCCTGCAATATATTATGACACAGAGTCACTTAATCTATATCAAATAGAGATTGCATTCTGATGCACCATACAACGCACCAGATGCGACACTATAGAATGCAAGCGGCATCGATTGGTGCAGGTGGTCTTGTACGGTTTTGAACTGCAACGAATATATTTTCATCTCACAATTTATGTGCTATCAGGTATTGTTTTGGTCATATCTTCATGAGGAATTATCCAATGATCATAAATTTTTTACAGGTTTTTCAACGACAATATAGCTTTGATTTGACATGAACAGAACTAAAATCGGTAGACAAATAGGTCAGTATGTAAACAGAGACTGAGCTGCGACTTGAAATATTGTTTCGTGCATATGTCCGTGGAATTTGCGAAGAAGCTGCATGACTTCGTAGACAAGAAAAATAACGTCCACAAAGAAGTTAAGCTCATTATCGTCAAGATACAAGGAGCTATTGGATCGGCCGTTAAGGAATGGTCAAGCGTGGCGCACAGAGCTGAGACAGCCGAGAAGGAATTGTTGGCTGCCAAGGCAGCGCTAGCCGTGGTATCGAAGACGGCACCGAAGAAGGTAACCGCCAACGCAGTTGCACAGGTAGGCAAAAAGCATCCTCCAGAGCGCGGGTTCCACGCCTTACTTCACGCCGAAGAGACCCAGGCCTTCGCCAGGAGAGGCACGGCCAGGGGGCACCAAGAAACATAAGGATGTTTCTAGCACCGTGGCAAACCTAGAAAACGAACCAGGCACTAACCTGGACGTGGGTGAAAACTCCCAGTGGGAAGTTGTAGGTAAAAAACAAAAGGCGAATAAAAAGAACAGGTCCAAAAGGCAAAAACTGGAAGTCGACGATTGCTGACCTACGAGCACATTGCCACCGAGCCCGGAGGAGAATGCAGAGAGCCCACAATGACGCCGAAAGATCAGCTCGAAGACTAGCGTATAAGGCGGCAAGAGCCGCACTTAACAAGGAAATCAAGCACAGTAAGAAAGCCTGCTTAGAGGAACTTTGCCGTAACGCCAATTCAAATCCGTGGGGTGATGCCTAAAGAGTTGCCATGGCGAAGATAAGAAGTCCAGCTTTACCACCTGATAGGTGCCCAGAGAAGATGAAAGTCATCGTAGATGCGCTATTTCCGCAGCATGAACCGACGATCTGGCCGCCCACACCGTATGAGGACCAGGATTACTACGAGGAAGAAGCACGATGGTAACTTCCCGGATATCTGTAAGCGACAAAAACTGGTGTTATTGCCGAAGCCAGGCAAGCCTCCTGGAGATCTTACAGCATATAGGCCGATATGCCTGTTGGATACAGTCGTCAAAGTGCTTGAAAGAGTAATCCTCTACAGGCTTACAAAATACACGGAGGGATTAGATAGTCTGTCCAACATGCAGTTCGGCTTCCGGAAAGGAAGATCCACGTTGGATGCCATCCGAACGGTCGTGGAAGCTATGGAGTCTGCGCAGAAGCAAAAGAGAAGAGGGAACCGCTACTGCGGAGTGGTCACCCTGGACGTGAAAAATGCCTTCAAAAGTGCTAGTTGGGCTGCAATCGCCGACTCGCTGCACAGAGTAAGAGCCCCCGAGTACCTCTGTAGTGTCCTGAGGAGCTACTTTCAGATCAGGACACTGATATACGAAACGGACACCGGAAAAAGATGAGCAACCGTCACAGCGGGCGTCCCACAGGGTTCCATCTTCGGTCCGACCCTTTGGAATGCTATGTATGACGGAGTCTTGAGGCTGCGCCTCCCCAGAGGCGTGAAGATTGTCGGGTTTGTGGACGACGTTGTGCTCCTAGTGGTCGGCAAATCTCGAGAGCAAGTAGAAGTTCTCGCCACGGAAGCGATAGATACTGTGGAAGACTGGATGCGTGAGAAGAAACTGGCGTTAGCTCATCACAAGACCGAGGTGGTACTGATAAGTAACCGGAAAGCAAGGCAGCAGGCGAGACTCTCGGTCGGCGAGTGCATCACCGACTCTAAGCGAGAAGTCAGACACCTGGCAGTAATGATAGATGCTCGGCTAAACTTAAATAGCTACGTAGACTACGCATGTGAAAGAACGGCGGAGATAATCTCGGCATTATCTCGGATCATGCCCAACAACTCAGCGATCAGCAGCAATAAGAGGCGATTACTGGCGAGTGTGTCCAAATCAGTGCTCAGATATGCGGGCCCTGTGTGGGTGACGGCACTGCAGACGGAAAGGAACCGATCTCGGATTAACAGCACGTTTAGGTTGATGGCCATGCGGGTGGCTAGTGCGTATCGAACTATCTCGTCAGAGGCAGTCTACGTGATAGCTGGAACGATCCCCATAAATCTTCTACTAGAAGAAGATAGTGAGTGCTATACAGACCGAGGCACAAGAGGTGTCGGAAGACCTGCCCGAGCTAACACCTTAAGGAAGTGGCAGCAGCAGTGGGACAACGGTGATAACGGCCGATGGACGCACCGGCTAATTCCATGCCTGTCGAGGTGGGTGAACAGACCACACGGTGATGTAAATATCCACATGACGCAGTTTCTGTCCGGTCATGGCTGTTTCAAGAAGTATCTGAACAGGTTCGGCCACGCAAGATCGCCGTCCTGCACCGCGTGTGGTTATGCAGAGGAAGCGCCTGAGCACGTTGTCTTCGAATGTCCGCGGTTCGAGAACGTGCGAAACAGCATGAGATTCATCGTCGGTGACGACGTAAACGTGGACAACATTGTTCAAAAAATGTGTGCTGACGAAGAAAAATGGGACGTGGTGAACAGAACAGTCGTTCAGATTATGTCTGCACTGCAACGAAGTTGGCGAGAGGAGCAGCGACAAGTGACGTAGCAGTACAGGTTTTGAGTCGATGACCGACCTGGGTACTCGCCAGCATGTGCATGAGAGAAGAAAAAGTGCACCATGGGGCGCGACCGGAGTAGGCTAGATCCACCGCCGAGGACTAGACCGAGCGTCACGTATCAGCATCTAGAAAACGGTTTCGGGAGAACTTTCGTCGTCGGGAAATTCTCCGTCGGAGTAGGCTCGGTCCACTGCCGGGGACTAGTCTGAGTAGATCGTGAAGAAGCACCGACAATTGGTCGTCGGGGCACCTGTGGACTGGAAGTCATCCTCCAACCAGAACCGCAGGACCGACCTAGAAATCTGCCCGGATTGCATCGATTTCGGAAGAACTTCCACCGCCGGGGAACTCTTCGTCGGAGTAGTATGGATCCACCGTCGGGGACTCTTCTGAGTAGTCCGTAGCGAGTCACCGGCATGAGTCGTCGTGGCACCAGGGAACCGGAAGCAATCCTCCAACCGGAATCGCTGGACCGACCTCGACACTACCGGACAACATTCAAGCAAGCATATCGCGTTCGTTAACGGTTTCGGGAGATATTCTTTCGTCGGGGAACCCTCCGCCGGAGTTGGCTATCTCCACCGTCGGGGAGTATGCCGAGTAGCACCGATGGTGACAAACCGCCAGTTCAGAATCGTCAGGGCGCCAGTGAACCGGAAGTTACCCTCCAACCGGAATCGCTGGACCGACCTCGGTATCCAACTGGTCAACAAAAAGAGTAGTACATCTACAACCGGAGTGCGCAGCAGCAGAAGTTTTATGGTGATGAGATCAGCGAACTAGCGCAACTAGCTAGGCCTGGCAACAAGAGAAGTGCATGAGCACAGCCTCCGCTATTTATTTTTTTCATTCGGACATTTCGTTACGAAGATATGAACGAAACAGTACTTGACGGCCTATTATAATAGTAATCAAACAGTTTAGTTTACCGATTTTAGTTTTGTTAGCGCCAAACCAAAGTTATAAATTCAAACAACTGGTCAAAATTTCGTTATGATTGGATAATCTTTCATAAAGATATGCCCAAAACAATACCTGAGAGCACATAATTGTGAGATGAAAATATACTCGTTGCAGTTCAAAACCGAACAAGACCACTCACCCCAATCGATGCCGCTTGTATTCTATTGTTCTGCATCTGGTGCGTTGTATAGCACATAAAGCGGAATAGCCACACTATGCGACTCTATAGAATTAGAGCAGGATCAATTAACTCGAGTGGTCCGGTTTTGAACTGCAACGAGTATATTCGAAAATTACACAAAGTCTCCATTTAAGGCGTGTATCGAAAATAAGCTATCCACAAACTTTCTTTCAAATTATGTTGAACACCGATATTTTATTCATACAAAAAATTGATCCTTTATTGTACGAGGTTAAACTTGAACATAATGAAGACCGGATGAAATTTAAGTTATTCCTTCACGAATTTTCGAACTTTGGATCGAATGCTCTTCATCAAGTTCCGGACAAGTGTTGCATCGCCTTTTTTGGACGCTTGAGCCCAAATTTTTTTGAACTCCTGCATGTTCCCAGCTGCCTTACCAGTCTTCTTGAAGACCCTCTTCACGATTGCCCAGTAACGTTCGATGGGTCGAAGCTGAGGGCAATTTGGTGGATTGATATTTTTCTCAACGAAATCTATACCCTTTTCCGCAAGCCAATTGAGAGTGGCATAGTGAGCCGACGCTAAATCCGGCCAAAACAGTGGAGGTGTACTATGCTTCTTATATAAAGGCAACAATCTCTTCTGGAGACACTCAGATCGATAGATTTCCGGATTTATAGTTCCGGTAGTGTAAAAAATGGTTGACTTCAAACCACAGGAACATATTGCTTGCCATACCAGTACCTTTCGACCGAATTTCTCCACCTGAATCGACCTGTCCGCATCGCTCACATCCTCCCCAACGACGGCAGTAAAGTATTGTGGACCTGGAAGGGTTTTTGAGTCCTCCTTTACATAGGTCTCATCGTCCATCAAAACGCATGCATCCGGACGCTGCAAAAGACGCGAATACAATTTGTTGCTGCTCGCTTCTTCTGTTCTGCACTTTGTTTCGAGATTTTCTGCTTCTTGTAGGTCTTCAGGTGGTTTCGCCTCTTGATACGCTGGATCATTCCGACACTCGTTCCTGCTTTTTTGGCCATATCACGTATTGACATTGATTTGTTCTTCATGATTAGAGATACCACTTTCTGCTCCAGTTTCGGGTTGGAAGAACCGGGTTTTCTGCCTCTTCCTGGTAGCTCATCCAAAAAATAGTGTTCCCCCAAACTTATTAATGATGGTTTTAACACTCGCATGATGAATTCCAAACCGCTTCGCCAATTTTCGCATAGTAATACCCTTCTCACTTAGCCATGTGTCCAGAACCTTAATTTTCACTTCCTTTTCAATACGCGACATTTTGAAAACGCAGAATTTGAACCGCACAAACAATTAAACAAAAGAAAGCTGACAGTCAAACGCACAGCATGCAGTGTTCAGAGCATAAAGAACCATCACAAATACCTGCGTACAACGCAAATGTATGTGGATAGCTTATATTCGATACACTCCTTACTATAACTACACAATTTTCAACGAACATGTACTTATTAAGCATCTTGAATCCATATCTATAATCAAATCTGACGCTAAGGATTGTCTAATAATTCATTCTATGGACTGATTATCTGGAATTTCTAATATTTATGTTATTTCCCCTTTTATATAACTAACAGAAACAGGTCGTTAAAGACTATTAATGGCAATATTTTAATCACATCGATGAACAATACGTTCTGGATTGACTAACAGTTCATTTTATAAACTGAATGTATCGAATATTCCTGGAATTTCCTGGAATTTCTGATAAACATATGTATCCAGTACCAAATTGGACACATTTGAGTTCGTAATTCTGGTGAAGCGTAAGAAGGTTCAGTCTCGCCATCGGTGGATTAATTCGGGTTTTTTTGGTGTCAGAAGGGTAAAAAGGGAAGTTGTAGAAATATACTATAAATCATATATTAAGTTTATAAAATGAACAACAATCTTAACCGTCAATTCTGACTACCTGATGCGTATCAGATGAGAAACTATAGAATGCAAGCAGGATCGATTAGTGCGAGTTGTGTTTTCCGGTTTTGAACTGCAACGAGTATATTTTCATCTCACAATTATGTGCTCTCAGGTATTGTTTTGGTCATATCTCCATGAAGGATTATCCAATCATAATGAAATTGTCCGAATGAAAAAAAAATAATAGCGTTCTATGGAAATGTTGTAGCTTTCATTTGCCGCCAACAGAACTAAAATCGGCTCAAACAGCTGAGAAACCGATGTGACATTACACTGATAGGCAAAAAAAAAGTGCCCTACTCATCATTTTTTGAATTTGTCTCATTTATTTGGTTAAAATTAAAGTATACACACTGTAGTCTTTTTTGATATCTTATTTTTGATATTCTTTTCAAGTTTCACTTATAGAATAATAATAAAAAAAAGAGTTCGACTTGAAAAAAAATCAAATCGTGATTAAAAAAAGAACAGTGACAAAAAAGTGCCCACTTCATTTTGGCTCCCGGGAAGATAAATTTAAGTAAAAGAAAATCATTTTCATAATTTATGTGTCCTCCTTTGGCCTTCAGGGCCAGCTGCAGGTTCTTTGGCATGCTCTTCACCAGGTTCCTTAAGTGCTGTGGATCAAGCTCTTCCCAGGCGCGCTTCAGGGCTTAAAAATAATTGAATCTATTTGTAACACCAGTTTTGTCAACCCTGGCATCTAGAATCGCCCACAAATTCTCGATGAGCTTTGTGGAGGCCATTCCAGCGGTTTGATCTGACCAGACCGGAAGAATGCCTTGGTCTTCTTGGCAGCATGCTTCGGGTCGGTGTCCTACTGAAATACGAACTTCTCTTCAAGACCCGTCTGGATCAGCGCAATCTGCAGATTTTATCGCAGGATGTTTATTTAGGAATCTGCTGTCATTATCCCGTCGATTTTCACGAGGCTCAACTCCACGAAAAATACCCCCAGACCATCACATTTCCTCCTCATGCCTCATCGTGCCTTTGATTTAGCGCTCCTGAAGCTCCTCACCCGATCTGCACCACACACGAACCCGCCGCTTTTGATTAAAAAGGTCGAATTTTGATTCGTCCGTCCAGAGAACCATTTTCCAGAACTCTACGGGCTGATCAGCATGCTCAATAGCAATCCTGAGCCGTTTGTCTCTGTTTGCCTTGCTGATAAATGAGCACTTCCGGGCAACTTTGTTAGTCAGCCCCAGTGCTACATGACGGTGACGAAAAGTTCGACAAGAAACTGAGAGCTGAAGAGTTTCCTGGATCTCACGGACAGTTACTTTTGGGTTTTTCTGGACTTTGCGCATGGTCCGTTCGTGTATCCGTTTTGCGCTCCCTGTCTCTGCCTGAGAGATCCACCACTGATCCAAACGTGTTTTGTTACAGTAAATTTTTTCCAACCGCTGCCTTGCTAATACTGTACTTCTCAGCGATAGCCTGGCGCGATTCTCCGTTTTGCACATCACGAACCACCAATTTTCGGATACCCAAGGGAATTGCTTTCGAAATCACTACGTTCTCCATTTTTTTAACTGAATCAAACACGATCACGTGTACAAAGCACCAGGTCAAGCCGTTTGCTTCAAAACAACATATCAAAACATAAACAATCCAGGGGTCTATTGACAGAAAATTATCAAAAACATATCGATTTTTGAAATGGGCACTTTTTTTGTCACTGTTTTTTCCGCAATACAAATTGATTTCTAGTTCTTTAAGTCGAACGCTTTTTATTATTATTCCATAAGTGAAAGTTGAAAAGAATACAAAAAATAAGGTATCAAAAAAGACTACTCTAATGTGAACCAGATAAAAGAGAGAAATTCAAAAAATGATGAAATCCACTTCAGCACAAGAAGAAAGTTCGTTCGATCCAGCGCTCCGTTATTTTGGAAGATTTATTCGAGTGCGATCCTTGGAATTTATTAGTTTTTTTTCCCAAAATTTATTCACTTCTATGAGTGAGTTTTTTTTTTCATAAAAAGGCAGTGTGGTTTTCCAGTGTAATAAGAAAATTAAGCAGTGCTTGCTGGCGAATTATCAACCCGCCTATTTTTGCTTCATCTCAGCGTGGTGACGCTAACCAGCGATACACTACTACATCGCCAACGGTCATCCGACTGATTTGACGAAGCGATTCTCAGCCGTGACAGAGATCACGAAAGTTAAATTTAATAAACTCCGTGTTGTCGTCTCTAACCTGAAGCAGGCTAATGAGATTGCTCCCTGCCAGCATTTTACACTGGAATATCGAGTTTATATTCCAGCTCGTGATGTGGAGATTGTAGGAGTGGTCACAGAGGCGAGTCTGTGCCCTGAAATTTTGGAGAGGCAGGCCGTTGGCCGATTCAAGAACCCTCTGCTACCCCCAGTTCAGATACTGGAAGTGAAAAAGTTGGTTACAATATCGCACAGCGAGGGTAAGAACAAAGTTACCCCCACAGACTCATTTCGGGTGACCTTTCTGGCTCTGCCCTTCCTCACTACTTAGAACTGGACAAACTTCGGCTACCTGTGCGGTTGTCTGTACCCCGGGTAATGATCTGCCAAAACTGCCAGCAGATGGGGCATACGGCCTCCCATTGTGGCAATGAGGCACGCTGCTCAACTTGCGGGGAGAAACATGAGGCTGGTCCCTGTGCAGATAACACACTAAAATGCGTTTTCTGCAAGGGAACTCCTCCTCAGGCTCTTCCGTCATGTCCGGCGTACAAACAACGCGGGGAAAAATTGGAACGTTCTCTAAAACAACGTTCAAGCAATCTTTTGCAGAAATGCTTAACTAAGCCTCGCCACCCGATATTAATACAAATCCTTTTGTTCCTCTGTCAAATGACGAGTCTGATTTGGACTTGGTTGAGGAGGGGACATCTTTCAGTTTTCCGGAAGGCGCTTCACGGAAGCGAAGACGCATCCGAGCAGGGAAAGTAGCTGAACAAAAGCCCCAAATCAACATGCCCAATTCAAAGAGCAGTGTAAAGAAGGATAATCCGAATCCTCCTGGTTTTCGAAGTGCCAACTACACACAGGATTTTCCATCTCTCCCGGGGACATCCAAAACCCCCGTTGCCCCGATTTTAAGAACAGAAGCCCCCTCTTCATCTGAGCTGTTCTCATTCGATGATATTGTGGAAGCTATTTTCAAGTACCCCGAAATGTCTGACCATCTTAAAAGCATTGTTATGACAATGCTTCCCACTGTGAAAACTTTTTTTGAAGAAATTAACATTTAAGTAACCCCTCCTTGAAGCTATCATT
>JAHHFK020004950.1:27500-31651 GCA_024533555.2 Aedes koreicus | reverse complement strand
CCTACTCTTTCCTTATTTGACCTGCATTCGGAGGGTACCGACACCTGTATTGCCTTAGTTTGGGATCACCAGTAATTACACGCAAAAAATCCTCAATAGAAACTACCATTTTTGAGGTTAAATGAAGCGCAAACACTAACAATTTTTCACCTGACTATAAATGCGTTTAATTTCACCATATTTTACCATGCGATTAGATCGACCATGATGCGGTTGCTATCAATATGGGTCTGTCAAATATTCCATAAATGTTGAAGGTTTTATCATAAAAAGTAGTAAATTTGACTGAAATTTCATTTTTTAAAGATAGGCATAGTCGGGTAAAATGGTAATTTTTACTACAAGATTTTTCTGTACACTGAAAATTTATTTTCGTAAATTAGCTTTCACTCGCTTCGTAATCATGGATTTTGTACATAGAACAAATGTCTCATGTATTGTATGAAACATTCATATTGCTTTTTATTTTGTGAAATGCTATCATTACACCTTTTTGTATAATGCACGAAATAGATTTCGTGAAGACCAGCCAATCGCTGCTTCGCTGATGTTGCTGCTGGGATGGGCGGGAATAATTTATTTATCCCAAAATACAAATTGAAGCGGTGTCGAGAGTTATAACTTCATACTCATTATTCTATTATCACCTCACGAGTCGCCATGGCATAGTGAGATCAACCGAAGATGCAGTATCAGCTCTTTCCAAAATTACAGGATCGAATCCCATGTCAGAAATATTAAAAAAAGACGCTGGACAACTCCACGTGGTTGCGTTTTTTGTCAATTACATTTCGAGTCGATAAAGTAGATCTCTCAATCATTCAGGAAACCATCAGAGAGACGTTTCTTTTGAATTGGTAACAAAATATTCATAGCTCTTTGTATTGTTTTCGTACAATGCACGAATGTTGTTTCTGTGTCAACAAATGCTTCGTGCTTTTGACAGTTGCGCATGTGCCATTAATTATGAATGTATCTTCATAAAATCATAAATGTATCTTCATATTTTTTTCCACGAAGGGTACAACTAACGCCAAGGTGTACGAGGAAAAATGTTTGAAGAATGGCTGCCACTGCACAGAAAGCATTAGGCTCCTCCTTTTATCTGGTTGGATTTGCCTTCTACCCACTACGGAAAGTTGCTTCTATTGTGTTTGATGAACATTAATGTACAATTTGTGAAAAAGGACACCAACCCACAGAACTGTCTGGATTTTCGGTCAATTGAACGGTATTGAGCGATTGTCTGGCGGAACATTCGGAAGGAGAGTGTACAGTGTCCTAAAACATGCAGGAGTTCCAGAAAAATTCCCCTCAAAAAGCAATTGTGCATAATTTAATGAAGCGTTTACAGAACAGATTTTTATTAATATAAACAGTGCAATAAAAGGTTATTTTTCTCCGTAAATCGTAAACTGAAGTCAATAAATGTTTTTTTATTTTAACTCTTTCATTCGAAAACTGATGTTGCTAACTACTGATTTTAGCGATTTTCATACGACTACCCTGTTACCTGGTGCTAAATTCATCCATGTATCGTCAATCGTAGAAACCCTATTGTGTGCAGACAAAATTTGACAGCGTCATCAGTTGATTTGCAGCAGCCATGGCGAAAACAGTCAAAACAGTGTCTGCCGGATATAGCCGATCTGGCATGTACAACAAACCCTCCTTTCTGGAGAAAGGCGAGAGTGCCGAACAGAACCCTGGCCACTCGACGGTGTAATTCAAAAATGGCTCTATATATAAAAACAGCCGCTGGATTGCAAAGTTGATTCCAGCTTACGATGGAATCTCGAGAAGAGTAAAAAACATCGTAGATTCAGTAAATCTAACCAAAACGATAATAGAAGACAGTCACAAGTCAGCTGTTATCCAAATAATATTCATTATGAAAAAATGAAGCATTTCATACAACAATTGTGTTTTCCTTATTTATACACCAATACCAAAAAACCGACGACAGCGAATATAAAGAGGTCTTTTAATATCATTTGGCAAATTTTGACAGTAGTAGGCATAGGCTAAGTAGTATTAATTGGCAAACGATTTTTAGAAAAGAGGACAGTAACGAATGTTCTGTTCGTGCATTTTACAAATTGTTATTTGAAGTTATAGTTGAACATGTACCATCGAAAAGAATAAGGAGACAAAGTTATTCAAAAAACCCAGTTCGGTATAATGAACAAATAAAATAAAGCATATATATATATATATATATATATATATATATATATATATATATATATATATATATATATATATATATATATATATATATATATATATATATATATATATATATATATATATATATATATATATATATATATATATATATATATATATATATATATATATATATATATATATATATATATATATATATATATATATATATATATATATATATATATATATATATATATATATATATGTATATATATATATACATATGAATATATATTCCTTATATTCGTCCACCGTGTACAGGTGCTATAAATTTCTATCATCGGAACATAATTTGTAGTTAAGTTGTCGAAATAAATATATCTCCCTCTCGAAAACGTGTGTTCGTAAAACGGCGATACGGAAAGAAAAAAATATATATATATATATATACAGCAATTCCATGAAAAAAAGTTATACGATCTCTCAGAATTTTATAATATTCGGTAGGATTGTTCAACATCGAAAAATATTAGACCCGTATTTTTTTATTTCGTTATTAGACTGGACCTTTCTGCGTTAGACTGGTCCAAAAAATCGTGATTTTTCAAAATCTTCAATTTTCAAAAATTTATAACTCCTAAACCGTTTAACCGATTTTAGTCATTTTTGGCCATTGTATTGGTATTTTTTTGAATTTCCAAGCAAAAATACGAAACCTTTGAATATATCAATTTTTGTATGAAAAAAATACAAAACAAATAGTTTTTCTTGAATTTGACTGCGAGGGGCCTCAACGACTCCTTGTTTTAGTATTTTTAAATGAAAGAGCATTCAATTTTACATAACATATCAAAAAATTGGAGATGTTCTGCGTGTCGTTTTGGAGATACAATTTTTTAAATAATAAATCATTACTCTTCATTTTATACATCACCCGCCTGTAGAAACGATGAAGATCCATGGTAGATTACCATGCGTCTCCATCCAATCAAACCTATGACTAATGAAATCTATGAGTTACTTACAAACTTAGTATAACATTCGAATCAGTCTTTAAGGCTTTCCGTTAACCACACAGACCAATTGCTATTTTTTGACGATTACCTTTTCAAATAAATAAGGCTTTAAAATTTCAAATATTTTTGCTTAGTGTAAGTTCCAAGAAAAAAACACTTTAAAGCCGCGCGACATGATGAACATGTTAAAAAATAAGAAAAACACTTTTATACATTTATTTTTATTTATTAAGTTTTTTCATAACAATTTTATACATTTTTCTTCCGTTGAAAATGAATTTTGTTTCACAATAATATACTCTTCGTTTTGAGGCTTAAAACTATGGAATGACTGAGTCCCTGAAATTTGCTTCACACGTGTGTAACGATTTTTTAATTTTCTTTCCATTTTATTATAGTCGGATTCCGAAAAAAATTGATAGTGTATTTTCGAGTCTGGCTTAGAAATAGCCCATGAATAAAGTTCTTCGGCCGTTGTTATGTGCTGATATTGCAAACTGGCTTTCGCAGCATTTCGTTTCAATACGCCTCCCAAAGCATCACAAGGGCCCTTTCCATGACAAGTAGCGAAAAAATTCCACTCGGCATCTATGCCAAAATCTTTTTGCATGTTGCACAAATTAAAAGCGGTCATTTTATTTTTGTATTGGCTTCCAGATCCATCTGAGAAGAAATAAATTTTCTCTAAACCTGATAACTTACTTTTTATGAACGCTATGCATTGAGTCAAAAAAAGACGCACTGCGACATGATTATGTTTAGTGAAATCAGCAATTGCAATAAAACTGGTAAACTTCAAATCATTTGATTCTTCATCTTTAAAATAAATAGCACAAGGGTGAATAGTACATTGAGCGTTTGCCCAATGAAAGCCTTGAACTGCATCCTGCACAACGAATGAATAATTCTCCGAAAAATCACAGATTATGATACACTCAGTAGCTTTTAAATTGTTTTTCACGT
>JAHHFK020004950.1:0-22500 GCA_024533555.2 Aedes koreicus | reverse complement strand
AGCATGCTGAAATCTTACCCTACCACGGAAAATGGAAGTATTCTTTATACGGTATATAATTTCAGATCATCCATGGAAGTTCCAAATGTTGTATAATAATTTTGAATTGTTTTCTTCCCCCGTGGCTATGATAATGCAAGTCCTTCTACAATTGCAGCAGGATCAGTAGACATGCAGACATTACAAATATAATTGTTATTATCATTTTATATTATAACATCCCTTCACAATATTATTCAATGCTATTTTCAGCTTCGCATTTGCATCGTTGTAAGTTTTGGCCCACCTAACTCACGTTGTGTATTTGAAAAGATAGGATGGTTTTTAAATTTTTTTTTAGAAAGAGGATTGTATACGACAAATTCTACAAAAAAAAATATTCGTCGTCCAAATTAATTAATTCAAAAACTAACATTGTTTATGAGCCTACCTTTTCTATTTTACAGACATAAAGAATCATTTATGGGACCAGTAGGAAAAAAAGAGTTATCGAAGAATTTCCTGTCATTCATTTTTAAATTTTATTTGTTTTGTATTTATTGAGTTTCCGTTTTTGGGCAGTAATCATACTCATATGAAATTTATTTGCCTACATTTTCTTTGCTATTTTGCTAGGATGCCAGGTGATCAACTTTATTTCATTATATCACGTTGGAATTTTCGCTATTTTAGAGTTTCAATCATCTAACATCGCAGCGGAAGAGGCAAATAGCGGCATTTAATTATTATATGTACATTATGTAGTAGTTCTTTACAACATCGTATTATTTCCATCATATCATGACCTTCACATTTTCATGCAACAAACCTGATTTAGGCGGTATCTGGCTTAAATACGAAACATACATTCAATTTATGACATCTAGCATTCCTTATATGTCCAGTATATAACGCAGAAAATTACAGCTGTGGTAGGCTTTTGAAAATTACGGAATCTGTGGTAGGTTTTTGCTCTTATTGCTGAATGTATTTTTCATTTCCGGTTTGCAAATGAATTTTTACCAATTCTGAGCTGATCTGATTCATGCAGCGCTGTGTGCCATTAGGCTAGTGTTTGATTTTACATTTCAAGCTTTGTCATTATTTGATCATAACTCACAATATCATTATATTTGGTAATATTGTTTTATTGATTTTACTTCAAAGATGATTAAAACATTACTTATTGTTTTTTGCCCATTTATCTTTAACTCCCTTCCACTTAAATCTTTCCACTCCTAACTCGGTAGCAATAACTAATAGGTCAGCAAAAATAAAAGCAGATTGCTATTATAAAATCAGCATCAAGTAGCAAATAGTGACCATGGCAACAGTAAATTAAAATGTATAAATGTTAGTTTTGTAAAATTTCAATAGGTTTAATAAACTTTTTCAGGATACTTCAAATCAAAATTTTGGTGAAATGCTACTATCGCTGAAAACGAACGAAAACGTGCTTAAGCGCGAACCACAGATCTCTACACTTTAACATTTTACAACATTTCTTGCATTTCAGGATCAACCGAATGAAGATCATATATTATAGATACGAATGCTTGTAGTATTTTTCATTCACATAAATATATACACCATTATATAAATATTTCATGGGAATGGGAGGGACCATCAGGGCACCCGATTGAAGCACTCTGGATGGGGAGAGTGGGAATGCCAACTCCCCATTGCTAACAGTTTGTGAATAGAGGGCGGGCTCTTCTCCCCGCCCATTGGGGCATCCTCATGTTAGATAGCTTGCTCTTTTGACCAATTGTTCAATCTTGTTGTTGGAAGGAGATTCTTTATATCCCTGTGGATACGTATAAGTGATGTTGCATATCGATCCACCCAACCCCTTTTTGGCCCTTCATACAACGGCATGATTAGGATAATCAGTGGTTATTAAAGCTTGATCAAGTCTAACAGAGAGGAGAGCCCATTGCTGTCGGACTTAGTTTCCGTGCTACAATGGGTGGTAGTACATATCATACATACATACATACATCAACAAAAAAAAAACAAAACAAAAAAAAAAAAAAAAAAAAAAAAATATTCTCGTAAAAAAAAACACCTCCGCCACAATCTCTTTTTTCTTTACGCCACAAAAGAGAAAAAAAAATTAACAGAAAAAGGTTTTCGTTTTCAGATAAAAAAAAGTGCGTAAATTTAAAAAAATTTTGCTATGTATTTTTTTTTTTTTTTGATGAATTATGCAAAATCAAAATCATTAAATAATCAAATTAAATGCTGAGTTTTAATTGAAGGTAATCTGAGAAAACCCTTGCTTGTAGTCTAAAGCTTTGAGATTTGAGCTCCAATTCCTTAATATAGTGGAGCCTGGTCCAATCCCGACCCTGTGGCCAATTCCGACCTCCCAAGATTCTCTCAGACAGCGCTTGTTGCCAAATTTGGAAAATTATGCTCATTCCATGTGTGTATGGGCAAAAAACTTGAAATTTTCAAAAAAAATTTACTCCAAAACGGCTTGATGAACATTTAAGATTTTTTGATATGTTATGTAAAAATGTTTGAATTTTGATAAAAAAAACAAATAAAAATAAATAGTCGTTGTGGTCCAACATTTCGAAAATCATAAAAAACAAATACTTTGACCATTTTAGCCAATTTAAGTATTTTAATTATTTTAATCAATATTTTTAATAAAACTAAAAGAAATGAGCTTTCTATTCATAGAAAGACATTGCAAATCGACCCAGTGGTTCAGAAGTTATGATTTTTTTAAATAATTTTTTTTGAAAAATGTCGATTCTTCTGGTAACCGTATATCGAACATGGTCATCCTAATAAAAAAATGAAAAAATACGGGTCTTATTATCTTTGATGAAGAACATACCAACCGATTTTGAGCAAAATCGGACAATTTCAAGTTTTTTGCCCTTTTTTTTCAACTATATTCTTTTCCCGTGGAATCGCTGTATGTATGTGTGTGTGTGTGTGTGTGTGTGTGTGTGTGTGTGTGTGTGTGTGTGTGTGTGTGTGTGTGGGGAGAGAGAGAGAGAGAGAGAGAGAGAGAGAGAGAGAGAGAGAAAAAAAAAAAAAAAAAAAAGAGAGAGAGTATATTGTGTGTGTGTATGTGTGTGCGTTACAAATAATTGCACATCGGTTTCTCAGCCATGTGTGAACCGATTTCTGTTCTGTTGACAGCAAACGAAAGTTACGATAGAACTCTATTGATATTTTGATACTTAGAACGCTATTGATATTTTTTTTTCATTCGGACATTTCGTTACGAAGATATGAACGAAACAGTACTTGACGGCTTATCATAATAGTAATCAAACAGTTTAGTCTCCGATTACATACTGAGCTATTGGTGTACTAATTTTAGTACCGCCAAATCAAAGCTATACAATCCTCAAATTACTGGTCAAAATTATATTAAGATTGAATTATCCCTCATGGAGATATGACCAAAAAAATACCTGAGAGCACATAATTAGGAGATGAAAATATACTCGGTCCAGCTCAAAACCGAACAAGACCACTCACCCCAATCGATGCCGCTTGTATTCTATTGTTTTGCATCTGGTGCGTTGTATAGCACATACAGCGGCTAGCCACAATATGCGACTCTATAGAATTAGAGCAGGTCGATTGGCTTGAGTGGTCCGGTTTTGAACTGCAACGAGTATATTCGAAAATTACACAAAGTCTTAATTTTCTTTAACTACACAATTTTTAACGAACATGTACTCATTAAGCATCTTGAAACCATATCGGTATTCAAAATTGACGCTTTGGATTGTGTAATAATTCATTCTATGGATTGGTTATATGCAATTTGTAATATTTATGTAATTTCCCCTTTAACATAAGTAACATAAACAGGTCGTAAAGAATATTAATGCCAATATTTTAATCACATCGATGTACAATAAATTCAGAATTGACAAATTGTTCATTTTATAAACTAAATGTATTACATATCGAATATTCCTGGATCTTCCTGAAATATCTGATGAAAATATGTATCCAGTACAATATTGGCCACATTTGAGTTCGTAATTCTGGTGAAGTGTAAGAAGGGTTCAGTTTCACCATCGGTGGATTAATTCAGGTTTTATCATTGAGTTCATTTTGATAAGAAGTCCTATGATTCCTCTTTCAGTATGATATCAAACTCATACACTAATAACTAGATTGGTGCTTTTGGTGAAAATCTCAATTTCATATCCATAACATGCTGGTAATATTCAGCATTCTGGTAGAAATCAGTAACGTTCGTCAAAACTCGTCTCTAAAAATTGATAACAGATAATAACAAACTTAGTCAGTATTGATAACTAAATTTATTATGCGATTGCAGGTCAGTTTGAAATGATATCTAATATAACAAAACTTGTTACTTAGCTGATACCAGTTTGTTATCTTACTTTGCTGAGGTAATCATCGACACGGGTACTGATATTTCGCTATTTAAACCAAAAAAACAAAACCGCCCAAATCAACTTGTAAATATTTACAATAAGAGAACATTAACTGGAAAATAGTTTCGAAAGATAAGGATTACTTAATACAGCACTATACTTTAGTAAAAGTCTAGTATTAAACCACGATTTTCATTATGTTACGTAAGCTAGAAATTTACCCATCAGGTAGATGGTATTTTAGGTCGTGATTTTCTAATTAATTACAAATGCGTCGTTGATACTGAATGTTCGTAACTTAATTTCAACTGGACTGATTCAATGAAACTCTAATGATGTAAACATTACACTGTTAACTAGATTCAGGAAAAGTTTCACCGACATGCTCGAAGTTTACAAAACAAGTGATTGTGTTTCATTATTTTTCGAATACAGTCTTTAGTTTTCCAGCTTTTCGAGAACAAAATATATTCGTTTAACATATGTCAACTAAACAGCGGAATTTACGCATATTGCTTCAGATACATTAAATTGCACAACCCGTCAGAAGCATGATGCCTTTGACCTCAGGCGTCACAATTGCTTCTGCTGGATGTGATGCTGCTCTGCCATAAGATAGAAACCTCATCGTGTCGCAGACCGCCGCCTGTCAGATGTCGACTTAAAAACACACGATTCAATGGAAGGTACTAAAATTAGTTTAATAGCACCGTTTCACGCTGCTGGGACTGATCAAACACAAACCTTAGGAACACGAGGAGAACAAGATCGAAAAAAATGACAAAGAAGTGTTTCAAAGTCACAATTAGATGGATGAGCGTTGCAAAAGTGTAGCAAATATGCTCGTTGCGGTCTGAGTCATCGAAATCATGAGAAAGCAAAAAAAAAAAATGCAAAGTAGCATTAATGAGGGTGTTTAAAGTTTCGAGACCAGATTTTTTTTCTCGCTCAATCCGACTTAACCTATCGTAGAATATCATTCTTGCATTGTTTGGTGATATGTGGAGCAGTTGGCATAATGTCACGGTAGTTTCCCTTGAGAGGCCTGGGTGGTGGAAAAAAGCGGATCGCTGAGAACCGAACGGTGAGCAATATCAATTGTATGATGATTAGAGATCATTTGGACCATCATCTTGGTGCCTCTTGCGGCGGCTTCTCAGAGCTTGATAGAATCGTTTTACTATGGGTACTTTATTGCCCGCCTGTCGTTGCATCTTAATGGATGATCGTTATTAGATCGCCTTTTCAATGCGCTTCAGCGCATCCAATTTATTCGTTTACTAACTGGTTTATGATCATTTCCTTCACATCTTTCAAGGCAATTAGTGGACTAATTGACGACCCTGGAAGCAAAATGTCTCAATTTTGGAGGGTGCGAAGTTTTCCTATGCTCGAATGTTTTCAATTGAATGGGAGAGGTGTTTGGTTAATTTTCGATAAACAGAAGTTATGCTGCATGCCACGGAACCGTACTTCAATCGCATGCTGTATGTTCAAAAACAAATAAATATGCATGGTAACCAGAAGAAAAAAAAAAAATTTAAATGCCTAGTGACATCATGCAGTATTTTTGCAGAGCGTTTTGCGAAACATGACATCTTAAACATTACATCAGTCATACAGTAACCATATAACTTTGCCCATTTATTAGTAATATTGCAAGTTAGAAAGATATAGTGGAAAATGCCAAGATGCTTGACAAATAATGTAAATTAAGCCTATTAAAACCCCTAATAATAAAAAAATGTCATTTTGCTCTTCTGACTTCGTTGTTAGAACACTAAAAATGAAGGATTTTTTCTCATACAAATCGAGATCAAATTTAATAACTTTGAGTATATTCAATTTAAGTATAATCAATTTATTGACAACAAAAAGTTGAGATTTTGTTGAAAGTGTAAAACCCTGTTTTATTTTCTAAATTGGTCAACTGATTACCCAAGAACGAAACGCCTGGGAGCCGCAGTTGTACACTGATAGGCAAAATAAAGTGCCCACCTCTTCGTTTTTTCAATTTCTCTCATTTACTTGGTTCAAATTACAGTAAACACACTGTATTTTTTTTATTATCTTATTTTTTATATTCTTTTGAAGTTTCACTTATGGAATACTAAAAAAAAAGGAGTTTTACTTAAAGAAAAAAAAATCAATGTGTTGAAAAAAAAAACAGTGACAAAATAAAGTGCCCACTTCAAAAATCGATATGTTTTCGATAAGTTTCCATTGGAAGACCCCTCGATTGTTTATGTTTTGATATTTTGACATGTTTTGAAGCAAACGGCTCAACCTGGTGCATTTGTATACGTGATCGCATTTGATTCAACTGAAAAAAAATGGAGAACGCAGTGCTTTCGAAAGCAATTCCCTTGTGTATCCGAAAATTGGTCGATCGTGATGTGCAAAACGGTGAATCGCACCGGGCTGTCGCTAAGAAGGACAGTATCAGTAAGGCAGCGGTTGGCAAAATTCTTCTGAAGCTTAAAACGTTTGGATCAGTGGTGGATCGCCCTGGCAGAGGCAGGAAGCGGAAAACGGATGCGAGAACGGACACCAAGATCATTCGCGAAGTCAAGAAGAACCCGAAGGTAACTGTCCGCGAGATCCAGGAAACCCATAAGTTATCAGTTTCCGGTCGAACTGTTCGTCGCCGTCTCGTAGCACAGGGGTTGAATAGCAAACTTGCCCGGAAGCGCCCATTTATCAGCAAATCAAACAAAGCCAAACGGCTTAAGTTTGCTAAGGAGCATGCTGATAAGCCCCTAGAGTTGTGGAAAACGGTTCTCTGGACAGATGAATCAAAATTCGAGCTGTTTAACCAAAAGCGGCGGGTTCGTGTTTGGTGCAGATCGGGAGAGGAGCTTCAGGATTGCCACATCCAAGGCACGATGCAGCATGGAGGAGGAAATGTGATGGTCTGGGGGTGTTTTTCGTGGGGTGGAGTGGGAAGCATTGTGAAAATCGACGGGATAATGACGGCAGATTCTTACATCAACATCCTGCGAGAAAATCTGGAGGTTTCGCTGATCCAGATGGGCCTTGAAGATAAGTTTGTATTCCAGCAGGACAACGACCCGAAGCATACTGCCTAGAAGACCAAGTCTTTCTTCCGGTCTTGTCGGATCAAACCGCTGGAATGGCCTCCACAAAGCCCGGACCTCAATCCCATCGAGAATTTGTGGGCGATTCTCGATGCCAGGGTTGACAAAACTGGTGTTACCAATAAAAATAACTATTTTGAATCCCTGGAGCGCGCCTGAGAAGAGTTAGATCCACAGCACCTAAAGAACCTGGTCGAGAGCATGTCGAAGCGCCTGCAGGAAGTCCTGAATGCCAAAGGAGGACACATCAATTATTGAAATGCTTTTATTTTACTTTAATTTATGTTTTCTGTAGCCTAAATGAAGTGGGCACTTTATTTTGTCACTGTTTTTTTTTTCAACACAAATTGATTTATTTTTCTTTAAGTAAAACTTCTTTTTTTCAGTATTCCATAAGTGAAACTTAAAAAAAAAAATAAGATAATTAAAGAAATACTGTGTGTTTACTTTAATTTGAACCAAGTAAATGAGAGAAATTGAAAAAACGAAGAGGTGGGCACTTTATTTTGCCTATCAGTGTATACTATCATCCAAAAGTATCGGATATAGGTAATTAAATCATTTTATTTTTTTAACTGATATATCTTCAACTAACATCTGTCAGAAATTTGAGGGGGATCAAAGAATTATTGTTTGTTTGCAGCTGTTTATATCAGACATTTGTGTTTGTTGTATTTCACTTAGAATAATGTTGTTGAACAAACAGTTTATTTGAAATTTAGGGTTCCCAACGATATAAATATTTTTTTGCGGATCTTTGAAAATGTTTCAGAAAGCCATTGAAGAATCTGGATAGTTCAAAAATGATAGTGAAGTGATCGTATACTCGCCTAGTAACAACTACTAAGAAAACAGTGCTTGAAAATCACCATGTGAGCTTTAAAGAGATGGTTGACTGGATTTCCTACTAGGTGAGGTGAAAAGTGGAGGAATGGGAATGAACAAAACATTTTTTTTAATGGTTTTTTATATTTTATTCAATTTAGTCCCCTTTAAGCTCATTATACTTATTCCAGCGATTTTACAGCTGACGAATTTCACGCCAACTCGTCTTCGTGATTGGCAGCACTCTCTCAGAATCCAATGTAACTTTGTGGGTGTGTAGACTATGTCTTTTCAAGCAACTTTGCATACCTTGTTTTTTTTTAATGTATCCAAACTGCCACTTGGAAAGGGCTTAAGTTTTTTGATCGTTTTTTTTTTAAATCAACATAACTCAAAAAGACAAGGACTTAAAAAAAAGTGATGTATATATGACTTCTCGCAAATTGTGTTAACTTTTATGAACAAGTATTTAAAAAATTGTAAAATCGATTTTTAAACGCTAAAAAAATATATTTTAAAATTTAAAGTCAATTTGCAAGAAATCGCTATCTTAGAATTGGACAAAACTTGCTCTTAATAAAGGCAATATAATTGTCTAAAAGATCGCTAACTATTGCAAGATGGGTACTTTATAACTATATAACTTTATATACCTAACACCTCAAGTTCTTCTGTCATTTTTGCATACTGTTCAGCTGATATGAAGCAGAAATTCAGTTTTGTAATACTTTTATTTGTCTGTTCAACTGGCCAGTCATTTAGTTCCCGAAGAGTTTCGATTGTGTTTCCATAATCTTGAGGCTTGCTCTCTTTGCCATTCGCTTGAGAGTAGCAACAATAGCTTCAAATAGACCCATGAGACGTTGCAACGAAGTGCCATTCTGCTTACAATCCATACTTGGACTTGAAATTGCACAAGCTGGCAAAGCTCTTTTTGTTCTTATAAGTAATGTGCCGCTGCTCCATCTGACATATAATTTTGAGCAATATATTGAATTTTGTTTAATGAAATTTTGATATAAACAACTGAACTGCTATTGAGTCATGAGTCAATACTTCAAATATTATGATAAAGCTGTTGTTTTCCAATTTATCGTCCTTCTTGTAATATACTACAAAGTTTTGGTAATAAACAGGATCATCCACCTGATTTGATTGTATTATAAATAAGCCCTTTCCAAATGGTAGCCTTGATTTTTCAAACATTCAAAGACCCTTAAAAATCCAAATTGTCATTATAATTAAATTGAATTGGCTTCTGTGAGGTTTTAGGACCAAATTATAAGAAGAGTTGGCGCGATACATGGTAAAAATAGGACATGAAAAAGTTGTTGTTAGAAAAACTTTTTTTTTTCCTTAAAAGTGCCCATCTCTCGATGTATGGCGAACTTTTAGACAATTATATTGCCTTTATTAAGAAAAAAATCGTCCAATTCTAAGATAGACATTTTTTGCAAATTGACTTTAAATTTTAAAATTTTTTTTTAGCGTGTAAGAATCGATTTTACAATTTTTACAATTTTGTTCATAAAAGTTAAGACAATTTTCTTAAAGTCACACATAAATCACTTTTTCATTAGTCTTGTCCTTTTTGAGGTATGTTGATTTAAAAAAAAATCGATCAAAAAACTTAAGCCCTTTTCAAGTGACAGTCTAGATAAATTTTGAACAAACAAGGTATGAAAAGTTGCGTGAAAAGACATAGTCTACACACCCACAAAATTTCTATTGGTTTCTGAGAGGGTGCTGCCAAACACTGGATGAGTTGGCGTGAAATTCGTCAGCTTCTTGATCCCGTCCGGAAAATAATTCTTCAAAATCTCCTCCGCGGCGTCAATTATTTCCTCACGTGAGCTGAATTTTTTATTGATGAGCCATCTTTTATCTTTGGGAACAGATAATAGTCCGAGGAAGCCAAATCGGGTAAATACGATGGATGCGGAAGCAATTGGGTCCTCCCTTAGCTCAGTCGGTAAAGGCGCGGCTACAAAGCAATACCATGCTGGAGGTGGCTGGGTTCGATTCCCGGTCTGGTCTAGGAATTTTTCGTTAAGGAAAATGTCTCGACTCCCTGGGCATAGCGTGTATAATCCAAAAGTTGAAAAGGTGGCCAAAAACGCAATTGTAGTTTTTGCAATCATATTTTGAGATCATGATCCACAGAGCGTATTATGGTATAAACAAAGCCATGCAAGTGTGTGCAAGCTAAGTTGTTGGCAGCACACAGATTCCTCGAAACAAATTTAGCGCTGTGTGTTTAGTGCCTCGACAGTCGAAGCAACCGTTGGTTCAATATGGGTGAGACAATACCACAAAATGCCGTTTTTTTTTCATTGGGGCGAATCAACAATTCTAGGGTTCTTTTTCATTAGGGAAGAGAATCATTCAATCTACAATTGAGAGATTCTCTCCGGGTTCGCTCTCTTTCATTCATTACAGCGCCGTTATAAAACTTTCGAGGGATTCTTTAGTACAGACTGAAACACAACAGTGCTGGCTAGCATACTCTACAAATCTAGGGTTTTTTTTTTTCATTAGGGCGAATCTACAATTGAGAGACTCTCTCCGGGCTCGCTCTCTTTCATTCATAAACCAATCGTCTTTACGTTTTTCATTCTACTATTTGTAGAGTATGCTGGCCAGCACTGTTGTGTTTCGATCTGTACTAAAGAATCCCTCGAAAGTTTTATAATGGCGCTGTAATGAATGAAAGAGAGCGAGCCCGGAGAGAATCTCTCAATTGTAGATTCACCCTAATGAAAAAAAAACCCTAGAAATATAAGAATGAAAAACGTAAAGGTGTTTGGTTTGTGAATGAAAGAGAGCGAGCCCGAAGAGAATCTCTCAATTGTAGATTCGCCCTAATGAAAAAAAAAACCCTAGAAGAGATCTATTTTTATCTTCACTCGTCATCGCACTCCCATCTCCCTCTCTTCAAGTGTGTCCTTCTTGATCACCACGCGAAGCCATGCAAGTGTGTGCAAGTGTGTGTTCGACAATCGAAGCAACTCTAGGGCTCATATTCCGTTCACTTCGGCTTGCTAAAGTGGCTGAATGGTTATTAACTAAAGCCGCGATGCTGACGGCCACGGTTTGAATCTTGGTAACAATTAGAATTTTTGTTTTTTGTCAGCCTGGACTTCAATCTTATACTCAACAACTAATACATTGCAAAACCCACGCACACATCGAATTTTTCAAAGCAAATTGATGTGATGCTTTTTTGCCCACGACCAATGTTGCATTTTTTCTCCAAGTTTCGATCCATTACGAGAAATGAAACAAAATCATTCGCAATTGCATAACAATCTTGCTTTTTTTTATTTTGGGTGTACATGCCACCCAATCATACTAATGCAAAAATGGTACCTGCCATCGAAAGCTCTCAATTAATATCTGTGGAAGTGCATTTAGAACTCTAAGTTGAGAGCAAGCAATAAGCGAATTGTGAAAGCAATAAGCTTGAAATGCTGAATAAGTAAGTAACGGGAGCAATTGAAGCCGTAAGTCCTTCATTGTAGCCGTGGTTGTTATGTTCTTGTTTTTGTTTTTCTCTTCATGAGAGGCCGTTTTGCAGCGATTTCGGCCTTCAATCGCTCCAATAATGCACAGTAAGACTCGCTGTTGATGGCTTTATTCTTTTCCACTAAGTGTATGCCATGACAATCCCAGAAAATCGACGCCCAAAGTCCTTCCGATTCTGCATCAGCAAGTCTAAACACTGTTTCGAATTGTTTTCGCGTTCGTGTTTTTGGTCAGGAGTGAGCATGCGTGGCACCATGCGGCAGGATAACTTTTTCATATACAGAATCTCGCCCCAAATATGGCATGTGCGCTCAGTACTAATCTTTGTGGCATCTGCTAGCTCACGCACCTTCACTTTCCGGTCAGCCAACACCATTTCATGAACTTTTTTGATATTGTCCTCTGTAATCGCATCGGAGGGCAGCGCACAGCTGACAGTGACTAGCGTTGGCACATGTGCGTCGCTTCAAATGGGTGTTATTTTGAACAAAAATTTGCGAGAAAATCGAGAAATTTTTTTTTTTTTTCAAATTAGTACTTTTTGATCGTAGAGTATAAGTAAAGAAAAAGTGCGAGTCTTTGGGAATTTTGTTTATCAAAACAAAGGAGGGTAACATGAACAAGTTTCACGTTTTAAAATGATGTTGCTCTTGAGCTGAAGTATCGTACCAAATGTTAAGGTGAAATATTAACGTTGAGATCATCGATAAATTCGGCTTTTGTGGTACGATTAGCAAACAATTGGTGAATCGGCCAATGTTGTACTCCAATCCATGCATTTTTTCTTTAATGTGACAAATTGTTAGCCTTTTTGGGATCAAATATAGAATTAAATTCTTAGATATTATGGATTTTTAATAGTAAAGCCTGACCACGTTGAGTGTAGATTTTCAATTATTTCACGGATTGCTGAAACGTTTCACTAATATGACAGCTCAAACTCTCCACTTTAGTTTCGTGGTACAACATGTTAACATTGTTGTTACATTCATTAAAATGGCATCGAATCAAGTGCAAGTATGCAATCGCATTTTGTATGAACGGCAGCAAAATCCTAATTTATCGGTACGTGATCTTGCCAAGAAACTAAAACTACCGAAAAGTACCGTGTTTTGTGGTCGCAAATCATTTGACCAGCGCTTGACTGTGGATCGGAAGGTTGGAAGTGGAACAAATAGAAAAGTATGCTCCCTACAAATGGACATGAATGTGGTAGCCATTATTGAGAAAAATCCCAATTTTTCTGTGCGAAATGTGGCTCGCAAAGTTGGGAAGTCAAAATCATAAGTACCAAAAGTGAAGCAGAGGCAAGGACTGAAGGCGTACAAAGTGAAGAAGGTAGCCAACCGTGATGACAAGCAAAATTTCACTGCAAAAAGTCGTGCTAAGGACCTTTACACCATTTTTTGCAAACATTTTCTTGTATCATAATGCATGACAAAACATACGTACTCGACGACTTTAAACAGCTTCCGGGTCTGGCTTTTAATTCCGCAATGCAAAGGAACGCCTGGCCGAACATTTCCGGACAAAGAAGGTGTCCTTATTCTCGAAGAAGTATTTGATTTGGCAGGCCATATGTAGCTGTGGTCGAAAAGCTAATAGTTTCATCTCTACCGGCACTACCAATAAGGATGTGTACGAGAAAGAATGTCTGCAAAAGCGGTTGCTACCGTTTATCAGTAAATAGCACCGACACTCCAGCTCTGTTTGGGCCTGATTTGGCCTATTGTCACTATGCGAAATTCGTTCTGGAATGGAATAAGGTACAAGATGTCAAATACGTGCCAAAAACAGCAAATCCACCAAACTGCCCGGAACTTCACCCAATAGAGAAGTACTGGGCTCTAGTTAAGCGAAAACTCTTCGAGACTAAGAAGGAAGCAAATGGTACCGATGATTTTAAGAGAAGATGGAGAATCGTCACGGTGGGCGTATCTGAGGATACCGAACGGACCCTGGTGGCGAGAAATGCATGTGCGAAGCCGCTCCAGAAGCAGTTACTTCTCCTTAATCAGACGTATTTTATACATACCTTCCTATATGAACTATACATGAACGAGACCTATATGAACGAGACTGGTTAAATAAAACACAAACGGTTAATAATCACCATCGGAGGCGATACACATACGCCAACGCTTTTTCCATTCCTTCTAGCACTTTTCGAACGCCTTTTTTCGTATCGCCTCAAGCTCCCTCTTCGAATTCTCTTTTATGACTTCAATAGTCTGAAAATGTTTACCACGAAGTGCCCATTTGAGTTTGGGGAAGAGGAAAAAGTTACATGGTGCCATATCAGGCGAATACGGCGCTTGAGGAACGATGTTAACGTTGTTTTTGGTCAAATAATCACGAACTAAACGTGATGTGTGAGCTGCTGCATTATTGTGATGCAAAAACCATGACTTGTTGTCCCACAATTCTTTCCTTTTGAGATGAATATTCTCACGCAAACGCTTCATAACGCCCAAATAATATTCAGCATTGATCGATTGGCCTTCCGGAAGGAATTCCTAGTGCACTACACCTCGGCTATCGAAGAAAACAGTCAGCATTACCTTGATTTTCGATCGACTTTGACGCGGTTTTTTGGGTTTCGGCTCATTTTGGAAGCGCCATTCCGATGATTGCTGAGCTGTTTCGACGTCGTACTCGTAGACCCAAGTCTCGTCACCAGTTATGATGTGCTGGATGCCCGTATCACTCATTATGAGCATTTTCTTAGCGACAGTTTTGCGTTGCTCTTTTTGAAGAAATTCAACAATTTTGGAACAAGACGCGCGGACACACGTCTCATGTCCAAAACATCGTGTATAAAGATTGGACTCGGAAAAAATGCGACACTTTGTTTTGGGTGTAACTTTTTATAGCGTAAAATTAATAAAATATTAGGTAATACTAGTTTAGAGTGTTATGTTTATGTGTGCAAAATTTTATCGCAATCTGCCAAGTAGTTTTCAAGATGCATTCGAAACAAGCAGAGCTACGCCAGCAAATCTTGGGCGCGGTGATCGATAATCCTGGTCAGTCGCACAGATGGATCGGCAAAAGGCTTGGAATCCACCATTCCACCGTGTCCCGCGTTATAAAGATGTTCCAGGAGACGAAGACCATCGAGCAGCGCGCTGGAAGAGGCCGAAAACCGAAAACGGAATACCCAGAGAAAACGCGGAAGATAAGGCAGTACTTTAAGAATAACCCTAACCTTTCCACCCGAGACGTAGCCAAAAAGGTCAATTCGTCGAAGTGGTTCGTCCAGCAGACTATGAAGCGGGCTGGGCTACGTGTTTTTAAGGGCAGAAAGGCGCCAAACCGGACTGACAAGCAAAACACGGTGGCCAAATTGCGTGCGCGGAAGCTGTACCGTGAGTGGCTGGTCAAGCCAGGCTGTCTCGTCATGGACGACGAAACATATATCAAAGCGGACACCAAACAAATCCCCGGCCTTGAGTTTTTTTGTCGGTACGTCCCGCATGGAGGTTCCGGAAAAGTTCCGGAAGAGAAAGATGGACAAATTCGCGAAGAAGTACCTGTTGTGGCAGGCGATCTGCGAGTGCGGACGGTACAGCAAGCCGTTCGTTACAACCGGCACCATAAACGGGCAGATTTATCGAGAGGAATGCTTGCAGAAGCGCTTGCTGCCCTTCCTCCGCTCTCACCGTGGTCCCACGCTGTTCTAGCCGGATTTCGAAGCGAAGGGCTTGAATGTGGTCCCGAAGGAGGCGAACCCGCCAAATACACCAGAACTTCGTCCGATCGAATAGTTTTGGGCGATAATGAAGAAGAAGTTGAAGAAAAGCGGAAAAACATTCAAAACCGATGAAGCTTTGAAGAAAAACTGGGAGAAACTGGGTAAGGAAGATGGACAAAGCCTCGCTCATGATCTCATGAGCAGTTTTAAGAGAAATTTACGAGCATTCAGCTTGGGGGAGGAAATTCAATTAATAAATTAAGCCAGAACATAGCTTATATATAGTTATTTAATTCCTGAAAATTTGAGTAGTATCCGATTTAAAATTAATTTTGGGTGATCATTTTTGTGTGTCTCGTTTTTTCATAGTCCAGTCTTTAATGCTATGAGCGGATCCATTTGATATGTTGAGCGCATCAGCTATTTTTCTCTCGGTCACACGGTGATTTTGCAGCACAATTTTCTTCACTTTTTCGGTGTTTTCTTCGTTTATTGATGTTCCTGGACGACGATCATGAGGCAGATTTTCAATTGATGCACGACCCTCTTTTAATGCATCCGAAGCACTTATTCCGTTGGAATAACAAAATTTCAAACTAATTCTCTGCTTAACGTTTGATTGCATAGTCAAATTCGAAAAACACAGTGGAGTTTGACTTGTTTATAGTGCCGCAAAAAAAAAGCTTCGTGATAGATCGTGCTCAAATTTGACATGTAAACGTATAAGAGTCCTACCAATCTGTTTGACGATATGTCATCCGCGGACCGTTTTATTCATAAAGTCTCGTTCATATTTGCGCAGAAGGTACATGTATTATATTCTCTTACTTAAAAATTCATATTATCGGTATATAGAAGGGACCATCAGGGCACCCGATTGAAGATCACTAAAGGCAACAATTGGGAATGCTAACTTCCCGTTGCAACAGTTTGTGAATAGGACGGGCTCTTCTCCCCACAGGGCATCCCATTATTCGATAGGTCGCATTTTTGACCAATTGTTCAAACTTGTTGTGGGAAGGACACTCTTTATAATCCCGTGGATACGTTTAGGTTATGTAACCTATTGATCCATCCAACCTATTTGGCTCTTCATACAATGACATGATCAGGACAATCAGTAGTTATTAAATATTGATCAAGTCAGAGAGGAGAGGGCATCGAGAAGAGCCCGTTCCTGTCAGACTTAGCTTCCGTGCTACAATGAGTAGTAATGTATATCATCATCCATGTCATACATTATTTAGATTAATCCTATGGCCTGCTCAATTAATCAGTTCAGCTGAAACAATTTTTGCCTTTTTAAGTTGCCGAGTTCTGTATAAATATCTTTGCTTAATTATTATGAAAGTAGGGTTACATAAAAGGAAAACTACTTTATCGTTAGTCCTGGACTTGTGAAAGCTTCTTTTTGATTCAAATCACATATAAGTGTGATATATCATTAACAATCCAATTGTTCACCATTTTCGTTGTTCTCAAAATACAGCATATCCGATAGTTATTTATTGTTTTGACAAAAGAGCGGCTTCAACCTAAACTGTTTGTTTAAGATTTTTCAAACTAGTTTGAGAAACTGATATTACTGTTTTCTTTCAAATATTCCGAGGATTATCAAAATATTTATGTGTCCTAATAACTTCATAGAAACAGAGGCAGAGAATCAAGAACAAACATTTTCCAGCTTCGTGAAACAATGTTTAACAAGCATGCTGCTGGGATATGTAAAAATACCTTGTGATCAAAAAGTTCCGGTAATTTGAAAAAAAAACGCATTTATTTCAATTTTTAATTGATATCTTTATTATCGCCTTCAAAGTACTCGCCATTAGAGGCAACACACATATGCCAGCGCTTTATCCAATCATCCATACATTTTTTATAGGCCGATGAATGTATGGCTTTCAGTTCTTCCAGCGAATTCTTTTGATCGCATCAATCGATTCAAAACGCCTACCTCTGAGCGGAATTTTCAGTTTTGGGAAGAGAAAGAAGTCGCACGGGGCGAGGTCTGGTGAATATGGTGCTTGTTTGATGGTATTGGTGGAGTTCTTGGCCAAAAATTCACAAATAGTGAGCGCGGTGTGTGATGGGCGTTATCGTGGTGGAAAATCCACGGATTGTTGCGCCACAATTCTGGCCTCTTCTTTCGAATTGCCTCACGCAAACGTCTCATAGCTTGTAAATAATACTCTTTGTTAACCGTTCGACCTTCTGGAAGGAATTCAGAATGGACGACACCGCGAAAATCAAAGAAAACGGTCAGTAAAACTTTAATTTTGGAGCGACTTTGTCGTGATTTTTTATGGTTTCGGCTCATCTTCGGCGCGCCATTCGGACGATTGTTGACTTGTGAGCATATCAAATTCATATACCCACGTTTCATCACCAGTTATGATGCGTTCCATGAATGTGGGATCGCTATCTGCGTTCGCAATCATCTGTTTAGCGACCTCAACTCGATGCTTTTTGGTGGGTGTTGGCCAAATTTGGATTTTTCAGATATAATCCTAAATAGGCTATAGAGTATGTTGCATACATCTAGTAACCTATCGTCCGTGCTCCATCACAATATTTTCTATTGTGATGTGTCCAACTCAATGGGTAAATTGAACTGAAGGTGAGTTTGAAAGAAGGGGAACTTGGAGTAGAGCACACGTACCCACCGGTTGACACTAAATATTGGCCAACGTGCTTTTGTACATTTGTTTGAGAATTTGTTAAGCGACACAAATTTCCAAATCCTAAGTTTTTGCAAAGTCCTAGCATGCAGTTATGTGCTTCTAAATTTATCATAATAGCATATTAGCGTTAAACCTGAGAGGGTTGATTCATCGATTTCTGTTACAATTCCAAGTTGTAACATTCTGCCCATTTGCATGTTAGGCGGCGGGAATTTCTCTCGTGCTTTGGAATCGGTGGATTGTGAGTTAGGTTGTTACAGGAAGCGGAGGGACTGATTAGGGAAGTATACATTGAGAGTAGCCGAGTGGAAGAGATAAATAGAAATGAGCCTTCAGATGATTTGTTTATAGATCAAACCAATAATTAATCTTCAAACATTATTTGTACTCACTAACAATAAAGGGTGACAGTAACAGTATAGACCAGTAACATTACAAGATTAAGGGGCTATTTAGTAGAACAGCCGACTGAGGTCATCAGATATAGCTTTTCATTAAAAAGGTTTGGGTTTGGATGGTTAAGGGGAGTGCTTGAAGGAGAATTTATTGTTGGCCAATGCGGGGCGCCTTCTACGTTTTTGTTTGGTTGTTGGAATAAATGTTTAGTAATATGGGTTTATGGAATGCTACTAAATGTTACCGTTTTACACACGGGTTTCCTCAGATTTTTTAAGTAATAATAATTCAGTTAGGCATAAAAATTACTATCATAGAGCAATAAATACTTAACTTGTAGGTCAAAAGGTCAATAAAACTCATAACGTTACTATTTTTGACTCTGAGAACAATTTAGCTAAATCAGAGTATTTGGAATACAACTTAATAGGATCACAGAGGTCGATAATATTCACACATCTCAACACATTAATATAAGCATGAAATGCCTTTTTATCACAAAGGGTCTGTTTAATTATATTTAGATATATCAGCTATTAATGATATAACGGGCCACCAATCCGAGGAGTAGTCCGGTTTGTTTAGTCTCTATATGCAGGATCTCCACTTGTAAAGGAGCTCAGGAAAATATTCACTGGAAAAAATATCAGCTGTCCAGCCGAGGGAACCAGGAAGGGAATCGCCAGCCAACGAGACATGAAAGCATCCGATACCGACCTTTTGAAAGCATTTGGATGTGATGAAGTGTTGGGTTTGGATGTATAAGGGAAGGGTTGTACAAAGAATTTGTTGGCCAATACAGGGCACCTTCCACGCTGCCATCTGGTAGTTGAGAGAGACATTTAATGAGAAAGCTTCATGTAATGTTACTAATAATCCAAAATCTAAAAGGACATTAGTCCCACTCTCAAAAGTTTGAAAAAATTTCAAGAGGTCGGAATAAAATCTTAATGGCCAATTGAGCGCAATACCAATTACTACTAGTTAGTTGTTTTCACACAGGTTTTCTTATAACTTTTTAAGCATTAGTACTTCATTCAGGCATAAAAAATAGATAATTAATGTACCAGAAACTGGACGGACACTTGTGCCTACCCAGTGGAGGACCCGGATACGACCACCCATGTGAGTCTAGAGTATCGCACGAGCTGACGAGTGCAACGGGAAGGACTATAGGTGTATAGACCTGGGGGTGAGTCCCCGGATACGCAATCTTAGCAGGAGAGCACGGACTATACACTGAACAATTACAATAAACATTTTATATTTTTATTCACTTTGGTTTGAATTCCTTAAATGGGATTTTTAAAATTTAATTTTTGATCAAGTGTGGATGGCGATATTTATGACCGACAAATCGCCTTCAACGAATATTTCAATATTTTTCCTCAGATATCACTCGTTAGCTGGCAGTATAAATGGAGTAAAGGAGATTTGGGGCGATGGCAACATTCTATCACTCCTAAGGTGTCTAAGAAATGTTGGTTCAGGGGATTGGATGTGGGTCGAGACTTCATTCGTGTCATGTCTCGCCTCATGTCTAATTATTAGTCTTTAAACGCTCATGTATACCGTGATGTGCTGGGAGACAGCAATCTCTGTTAATGTGGACAAGGTTACCAGGACGCAGATCACGTTATTTGGTTTTGTGCTGAGCATCGTAGAGTCAGATCTGAGCTTTATGATTCCCTTCGAGCTCGAGGTAGACAACCCAATGTACCGATTCGAGACATTTTGGCTGCACGCGATCTGGAATTTATGAAACTTATTCATGTGTTTTTAACTAACATAAATTATACATTGTAGTTTGATTAACTTACTTGTTAAGGTTAAATTTTTGAGGAATGTGTGCGTCAGTTTGTGATTGTGGATGTATGTGTGAGTGAGTGATTTTTTTTAAATTGAAAACGTTCAATTAAAAAATTGTAATTTGAAGTTCTAGATATAAGAAAACCATTGTTCATTATGCTTTGTTCAAAATGTCCACCGCAATTTTCCCATCCATAAAATTGTAATTCCTATTAGCCACGAGACGGCCACGAGTAATCGGTTCTACCCCCTTAACCTTAGTTCTAAGATAACTGATATATATAAACATGAAAACTTGGCTCTGTAAAGTTGATTCGATTGAACCTGTACAAATAAATGAATTCATAAAAAAACATTTTTTTTCTTGTGACATACTGGCCGTCCTAAATACTCAAACTGTCTTGCTCGTGAAATTACTCAATATACATTCGAGATCACAACATCAATGACCATCGGGAGACGGTGGAAACATCTTCACCTAATGGCGATGAGGCAAAGTAAACTTGTCGATGAACAATTGACTCACTACTGCAAACCAGTAGAGGCCTGTATCAGTTCGTGGTGTTATCGAATGGACTCGTTTTTAAAAGAACTCATCAACCTAATTTTGGGGCTGTCTCAAATGGTGCGCGAACCGCAAGAAAGGCCATTCATTTCTTTTGTTTTGGCTTCGATATTGATCAACTCCCATCCCCAGCCAGATAAGGTTGTCAAATAAAAAGCTAATTTCGATGTGAAATCTGCGCACCTCACAATAGCCGGTCAAAATATGTTGACATTCGAATAGACAAAAGATGTTGATCTGAAATCAGTTGGAAATCCAATATTAAACCAGCTTTGCTTTTTGTCCTCACACTCAACCTCAACTGAACGCACGTGAACATTCAATCTACATTCGGTTATTTTCCATCACTCCAGGAAGCTCTTAGATAACCATGCAAATCACCCTCAATGATTCCATGATTAAGTCGTTTTTCAAACAAATTAGTTTGTCGCGCACCGTACGTCAAAATCTCACGCTGCCCTGGCCTGCGCGTCCAAATGCCATCGTTTTCTCACTTGTGCACCTTTTGCTCTCTCGCGACCTTAAACAGACGGGGACACCTTAACCAAGCAGCCAGACAATGCCAGCGCCACGAATTAAACAATCGGCGAAGAAAATCATATTAATTGAATAAAACACGCATTTCAAGTAGCTCATTCAATGCAGATTACGTTTACTGAGCGTCCATTTTCAACTCTTTTCAAATTTGCTCAGACCCGCCTGATCGATGTGAAGATGTGCCCACTTAGCTTAAATGATGAGGTGGTTCTTCAGGGCTTGGATGTCGAAGTTGATGAAATTTTGAGCACCCTCTGAGCAAAGATGCCTACGATAGTATCATCACAACAACTATCAGCGACGGAGTTGGAGACGACTCATCTTTGGGGGTGCTTTTTCACGAACTGAACTGCACTTTACAAGGCATCATCAGCAGTGTGCTGGGCTCTCAAATGATCGCTTCATTTCTCGTTCAATTGTGGCAAGGTATGCATGGCACTGTCGGTTTAATTGCACATTTGACTGTGCTTTCTAAGGTCTATAATTAGGCCGAAAAAGTGCAAATGTGGCTTGCATGTGATGAAATTCCGTTGACCGATTGGAGGTGGAGCAGAATGGTTTTTGTTTTGCGTAGGTCGATGGTTTCCATCGGCTGATTAATAAGTCGATTGAAGCTAAGCTCGCTTCAATGCAGTGATCTAATTAGAGAAGGGAAAAAAATGTCAAGGTATGCGAAACGTTCATGACTCGGACTGGATGGGCCAATCGATATTCGAGGTTGATCAGATGATGTAAATGTCATCACGTTGTTAGTTCTTTGAGGAATGCTGTTCGGTACGCTGAACATCAGCATATTTCTGGGAGCAAAATACGGTTCTTTAGGTGACTGCTAGGCATTGAACTAATCTGACTTTAGAGGCTGTTGTTACCTATGATTTAAAAAAAAAGTGAGATTCGATGCATGTTTAAGGTTTGTTATTTCTTTTCAAAAAATAATCATAACTTCTTATGTGGAGTTTTTCCTATGATTATTTTGAAAATGGTCTATAATTGAATGTTTTAA